>VXAZ01005119.1:105476-447163 GCA_013399875.1 Gymnorhina tibicen
GCCGCCGCTCCCCCGCCCGCCCGGCCGGCAGCGTGGACGGGTCGGCGCGGGGGCCGCAGCGCCCGAAACGCGCCGTGCGAGCGCCTGGAGGCTGCCCGCGGTAGCCGGAGGGATGCCCGGGGTGCGGCGGGCAGCGCTCCGCTGCCGTCGGGAGCGCTTGTCCCTTACGATTACTGCGAGCGCCGAGCAGACTTGTCTTGGTCCCCATAGCAACGCAAATGTAGTGCCTTGTGCGCTCCTTGTGCAGCGCACACGTCTTGCCAGTGAAAGATCTGGAACTGCAGAAAACTAGCTCAGGAGACAAAAGGAAGACGAGAGCGTTTGCGAAAGGGCACAAATCAGACTTCGGTTCTGTAGCATGGTGTCCAAAATAGCAGCCCCCGCCAGTCCTGGAAAAACCCAGTTCATATTCCACTTACAGCAAAACAATCAGTTACATTTATCAAAGTGCACTTGACGAGGTTTATTCTCCATAACTGAGCACATTCCATGAATTTATTGGCATGTGTGTATTACAACATACCGCAATAGCAAAGCTGTTTGGCATAAATGTGCTTCTGACACTTTTATAGGGTTAAGTAGTATTGGTACCATGTCCTTTGTTATGTCCACAGCTCTGTCTCTATTGGGAAAATGCCCCCATAACCAAATATTTACATAAAAGCTCTGTAATCCAGATTTGCATTCCAAACAATGTAATTTTGAAAGTGTTACCTTTCGTCATTTTTCTGTGATGTCCATAATAAATAAAGTTCAAATATATTTCTATCTGATTATGTTCTGTATGTATGAGGTGAGAGTTTAAAAAACAAATTTTTCTGCCCGTCTCAAAAGCGTTGGATTAAGTGGGTTTGTTTTGGATGCACTTAGCTAAAAAGGAGATGTTACACCTTTCATTCAATAAAGGGTTCCTGGAGCTGAAACCGGCAGTGTCTCCATTTCTGCTGGAATTATGAATATGTGAACATGCACTGATGTTTATCAAAATGGTTGGTCACTCTGAGTAAAGCAGCAGCTTTTACCTGCCAGCTCAGAATTATTTTTTTGATAAGTAGGGCAAATGCATTGTCATTTTCCATGAAGATTCAGATAAGTAGTGCTCACATCTTGTAAGGATATGACAACTCACAGTGTCTGTTAGATCTCCTTTTAAAAACAAGTCTACCCAATAAGATGCTGGATACTGTACGTGAAGCATAGAATTTCAGTTTGGGAGATTTCAAGCATTTTATTTAATGACAGAAGAGAACTGTCTGTTCTTTCAGTGAGGAAGAGAAAATATTCATGTAATCTGAAGTTAAAGGAACCAGAACCTCAAAGTAGGGATATTAAGGTTTTGCTCTCTTCTGGTTTTTTATATGTGCTGCAGACCTGTGCTTTAAAGGGTAATCTGAGTTGAGTATCCCAGGCTGACTGGATGAGTGGGGTTTTTTGCTGTACATCCACTTGTGTCAACACAGAAATTATATACCATGGAAAGTATAATGAGGCAATCACAGTCATTACAGAAAGAGAAAATGGTTCGTCATTAGAATGGAGATGCTCACCCTGCTGTGAAATAAATCCTAGCTAGTAATTAAAATTAATACTGTACTGCATCTAGAAAACATGAGCTCCACATTTTGACTAGCCTAGACAGACCTATTCCTGGTCTCATTTAAATCAAAAGCAACACTGATGCAGTCATGTTCACACTCCTGAAAATTGTTCACACTCCAGCAAATTAACAGTACAGGGTTTAATAATTATTTCCTTAAAAAAAAAAAAAAAAATTCCTGCTTCCCCACTGCAAACATTGGTCCAGCTGAAAAGACATAAAACTAGCAGGTTTATTAGAGGATGTGACATTCTGTAGATTTTTAGTGACCTATACTTCCTGGAACACTGAACACAATGGGAGAAAGACATAACTGTGAAAATGACCACTCACAAAAGAAAAGGTCAGGTTCAAAACTTTTTGAACAGATTTCTACTAGTGCCAGCATTTTGGATCAAGCTCAAAAAAGGCTTCAGGATGAAGGCAGAATCCAGTCAAAAAGGAAAATATATCCACCAGAGCAGAGGTCTGCAGTCCAGACCCACACACAATTTGCAAATGGAAAATTATTTCTCATCTCTCTTATGGAGAATGCTGTTCGATGCTCAAGAATCTTATGTTTTATGTTAAATAGAAAAAATCCATCTCATGTGTTTAATGTAAAAAAAAAAACTTCAGTACTACCCCTACATCAGTCTCAGCCTGAACTTATAGATAGCTTGAAATAAAATGTAAAATCAATATAATCTTCTCTAAATTTTATATCATTCCTTATCTGCCTGAACTTCCATGAAGTGAAATAACTATGGGTTTAGTTTCTTGAGAGGATGGGTGAAAGAGTATCAAATGAAATTACTGACAGGCTTGATGTACAGAAGCAGTGAAATGGAAATCATCCATGCTTGTTACACAGGTCACACAGGACATGTTCGTGTCACACAAGGAAAACAGGCTTATTTTCTGTTTCAGTTTCTGTCCTGTACAGGAGGAGCTGCTGTCATCAGCCACTACAATACCTGAGACAAAATTCCCCAAAGGACTATATAGTTCCTAACATGGATAACAACATCTCTCAAGAAGGGCAAGAGGAAAAAAAATTAGAGAAGAAAAATAAGGAGAAGGAGAAAACAGTACCCTTGGGATTTTGGATCTGGATTTCAACTTATAGGAGAGAGTCGTTGCATTTATTTCTGGGACACATTTTCTTCTGGGAAAGGGATGGATCAGCAAACTCCATCACTTTACTCTGTAATCCAGGCCAGAGTCGGCATGAGGGAGTGTTTGGCCAGGACTGGGAAGTGAGGTAGGAGGACAGGACCATTTCTGTTGCAGGCTGTTGGTGTTCAGTGTGAACCCACCTGGAGGCTGGTCATTTAAACTGGAGGTGCCACAGTCCTGCTCTCTCCCCGAGCCCCAAACTCCCATGTGTGTACTTGTGCTGGTGCTGGAGCTCAGGACACCAGTGGATAAGATAGTTTGGGAAGCCAAGCTGCCCAAAGATGAAGACCTTTTGTTTTCAGCCAGCTGAGCTCCCTGAAATGTTTTCCTGCTTATTTGCCTGCATGCCAGCTACCATAAAAAAAAAGGAGGGGCTGGGTAGCAGACGGGGAAAGGGAGGGACTGAGAGTCACAGTGGCACCACATCTAGAGCTGTGTTAACGGGAAGGTCTAACTTGTGCAAACATTTTTTCCAAAATAAACTTTGTCACTGCTTATACGGTCATCTGTGCCGGATGCGAGGACCAGGCACTTGTCCTACTAGGCTTTTTGGCACTAATTGTCCTTATCAGCGTTAGTTAAACCAGCCCGGGGCAATATGCTGAAAATAGCTGCCAGAGTCAAGAGATAGTCTACATTAAGTTCTCATCAACTTGGGTTGGTTACAGCAAAGGATTTGGGAAGGCAAAGTTACAGAGCGTTGAGTATTTAATCATAAAGCTGAGAGTGCAGCTCTCGTGTTATGTCCCAGCCGGCAGAGCCCGGAGCAGTGTCCTGAGAGCAGCTTTCCAACCTCCCCACTGGGACAGGTCCAGTGAGGGATCACCACCCCCGTCCTCACCTCAGCTTCCCCAGAGAGTGCACCCCGTGGCCAGGGTTTGCCTTTTCTTTAACAACCTTGGGCTGTTTCCAACTAAGCTTTCATGCACTTGCAGCCTTTTTATAATGGTAACTAAGCACAATCCATTACTGGGGAAAATGAGGAGTAAAGGAAAAATTATCCAACTGTAGCCGAGGTTCAATTGTCTTTAATTCGAGTTAATGTTTTTGAGAGCCAGTCTCATTTCGAGTTAAAATAACAGCTTTCCCATTTAGCACCTCAGCCAAGTGACAGTTGTAGTCAGGGTGAAATTCACACCTTGCCGTGCTCCTCTTTTTGGAGAGACAATTTTTAGCAAAGACGTTTTAAGAGGCCAGCAATTTACACCTTTGTCTCTATGTAATACTAAAGCTTAGAAAAATAATTTGCCTCGAATAATTTTCCCTCAGTGGTTAATTGGATGTTTGCATCATTTTGAAACAGAGAAAGGTGAAAGAAGAAAGAGCAGTCCCATACCAACGGTGGTTAGAATTAACCCAGGCTTAAAGCTTCATATTTTTGCTGTGAAAAGGAAGCAAAATCCAGAAACATAAAATAGATTTGCTTTGTTTGAAGTCCAGAAGAGGAGTCCATCATGTGACTCATCTTTATAGAAATATGAATGACGTCTTTTCTTAATTATATATTGGAGATTTATTTATATTTGAATTTTCATTGTCCATGCAGATGGCAGTAAAAGTGTGATGTCTGTTGACTGGAACATTAATGCAATAGAAAATACAGGCCTGTACTCTTGCAAACTATTTTTCTGAGCTTGTATTCACCACAGTGATGATTGAAAAACACTTCTCTTAAAAGGAAAAAAAAATATGTGATTTGCAGAAGTGATGAGGAATTGCATCATTAGCAGCTGAGCTGAAGATTTTCAGCTTGAGCCCCTTACTCTTTGTCCTATCAATATATTTCCTGATGAAAAGTCCCTCTCCATCTTCCTTGTATGCCCCTGCAGATACTGGAAGGAACTCTTTGGAGAGTACAACTGAATGGGAAGTTCATCACAGGTATGCCAGACGCAATGGACTTTCATACTTAATCCTACTCAATCCTGCTATTAAAACTACAGTTTTAATAGTGTAGAACTAGTACGTGATGGTGGCTTGGCATTATGAGCTTCCAGATTATTTCATTTGTGCAAGGCATTTGTAAATGGTGCTTTAGCATTTACCAGTCTCTTTGGTGTCTGTTCTACCACTTACGACTGTAGTGACATTTCCTCAACTGCTACTCAGCTGCCACTGTCCTGATAGGCAACCAAGTTTCTCCTGGTTGGCACTGCTGGCATTGCCTGGTCACTAGCAAGCTACTCAAAGCTCTTTCCTGAGATGAAATCCCAGAACCCCTGAGGCAAGATTCTCTGTAATATGTGGAAACTACCCTTTCTTACAAAGCCTGAAGCATGCGTGTGAAGAGAGCTCAAGAAGAGGCAGGAAGATGCCATTTCAGGTCCGTCAGCTCTTCTATGGAGTCAATAGCTGAGATGCCCTCACTCCTTGTCTCACACTTCACCTCTCACTCTTGACCAGTGTGAGACACTCTGTGCTCAGCTGGCTGCTTTCTGACATGTTTCTTGCGTAGGTGTCTGGCACTCCCCTTTCCTGGGAAAGCCTAGGTGAATAGCTCAGGGCGGTAAAATCTGCTTGTCACAGGAGCTTAGGTGTTTCAGGGTAACTGCAACAGTTCTTACAGCCAAGCTCCTTAAAGATAGCTCAGTGTTAACTGCTGTTGTTTCCAGCAAAATAAATAACACGGAGGATCTGTATGTTGGGGCCCACAGTTACAGAGATTCTGGCAGTACTTCCACTGAATACTTGTTGTCACCATACATGAGGTCATTGCAGAGTGATAATTTTCTCCAATTTCACTGAAGCTTTGTGCTGCTCAGTCTTCTAAAGCATCAGCTTCTACTGTCATGAAAAACAGATCTTTCATTAAAAATGAAAAAAACTATCAGAACCTGTTTGCAGCTGATAGACAGAGAAGACGACCTGCAGAAATCACAAAAGTGACACAAATAAAAATACTCTTAACTTTATTTGTTTCAAGAAGATTTTGTTTTGTTTTGTTTTAATTCAGCCTAAGCATTTGGGGGTTTGTGGAGAAAGATATTACTCATAAGTTTTTGGTTGGCTGTACTATATAATTTTCCTAGACCATTCTGAAGTGGATGGCACCTCCTCCTCCACTTCCTGTACCCTGGGTACAGGTCATGTGCCCTCAGAGCAGGTCCCCCTTTACTGCTGCACTGAGGAGTGTGACAGAAACCACCCTTTGTCCTTCATTTCTTCCCTGATTGCAGCCACACCCCGCTGGGTATGGCAGGGACCTTGGCACAGGGAACCCACACGTTTTTTTCACAGTAATGTTTCTGGTTGTCTGACTTGGATGTTCTGAAGGAGCCTTCCCCCATGGAGGTAAAAGTAAAGGTGGAACAACTTTCAGTGCAGAACTTCACGAGTTTCTGGAAGGGAGTGTATGATGTGGCCGCTTGAGACGGCAGTGGGTGTTGCTCGCAGACCCAAGAGAAGCCCTCTCCTCTCATAGGTGCGGGTGTCCTTTGTGGAGATTTTCTTTCCCTGTCCAGTGCATTTAAACAGTGCCCTGTTGTAAGGGTGAGTTCCAGTTTGTGTTTCAGGTTGACTTGGATGCACTTTTAGTTGCTGGATCTTTTAGCATCACATCATTATGAAAATCTCACTTGGTTTTTGGGGGTTTTTTTTGGTTGGTTGGTTGGTTTTTGTGGTTTGTTTCATTTTTCTAGGTAGGGTTATGTAATTTCCCTTCCTAGTGTATAAACAGGTTGGGTTGGTTTCAATAGTGCTTTGTAATTACATTAGCCCAGGAAAAAAAATGCTGACAGTGTATGGAATACATTTTTACTGCTAACAACCTTTGTGAAGTCTTGCGTAACTGTTTACAATGAAACCTGTTTAGAATGGCTCCCCAGAGAGCCTGTGAAAAGTGTTTGCCCAGGGGAAGTAGCACCTAGGTGGAAGTCTGGCACTGTTAACCTAATGGCAAACTGGAACAATGTCACAGCTTACTGCGTGTGGCACTTACTGCAGAATTGTGGTGTATCTGGGCACATTCTGCGAGTAGTCCTCTACCAAAAAATAGAACTACTTTTTCACATTATGTACTTCAGGTTTTTTTTCTGAAAGCATTTTTCCCCTTTTTTCCACGCTTTCAGCTTATTGCCTCTTTTTAAGTCAGATTTCAGTGATGAATGTCATCCTGAATTATATTTTAATGTTTCATCTATTAGTGAAATGCTCCAGAAGGATGAGCAAAATGTATTCAAGAGTTCAGAGCTAAATGGCCTGACACAGAGAGAAGAGTGGAGAGGCAGGACATCCACAGCCTTAGTTTTGCTGTTTGTTGAAATCTCTGAACAATTTGCTTCGTCTCTCTGTTCTCCATTTGCTTCATCTGAATAACTGTATGATTAAATATTTGCTTGTCTGAAAGGGACAGTATGAAAAACTAAAATCAATAACATAGAGTTGCCAAAACACTTTTTTTAACCCCCTCATAAGGGAAACACTGAAGTGCAAGAAAATTGTAGGAGCTGTAAGGTCCATTTTGTAGGACACTTTAATGCATTTTATGACCTCTCCCTGGAAGTTCAGAGATCTGTTTACAGTACAGGGTAGCAAAGGCTGATGCTGTGTCTGCAGGGACATGAAAAGCAGCAGTCCCGGCCCTTCCCTTTCCCTATGCTCTCACTGCTCCCTGCTACTCTGTTCTTGGGCAGTGTTCAGTGCCTTGCAGCCACTGGAGAGATGGGATTGGGCAAATCCCACAATTTAGGAAGAGAAAAACAATCATCAGCACAGGACTGATGAGGGTTGGGACCCTCCCCTTTCAGGCACATGAGCAAACTTTTATATTATCAGTTTCGATTATGGCTTTTGATATTTCACCTAAGCAATACTTCACCTAAGCACGGGCTGCAGGAGAAGTTCTGGCACCACTGGAATGCAGGGCCCAGCTCCCACAGAGCTCAGATAGGTCAGAGGTTCCCCCTGCAAGGTGCAGCTTCCTGTCAATCCCCCAGGCAGCAACCTGTGGTGGCTGTCAGCCCCAGGAAGCTGTCAGCCCCAAAAAAGGTCAGGCAGGCAGTGTGGTTGTGATTGTTACATCAGCTAAAGAGAACGTCACTGTTCCCCTGTGCTGGGCACTGCTGAGGCCACTCCTCAAATCCTGTGCTCAGTTTTGGGCCCCTCACCACAGGCAGGACATTGAGGTGCTGGAGTGTGTCCAGAGAAGGGCAACGGAGCTGGGGAAGGGTCTGGAGCACAAGTTGGTGAGGAGCAGCTGAGGGAGCTGGGGATGTTTAGTCTGGAGAAAAGGAGGCCCAGGGGAGACCCTACCACTCCCTACAACCCTCTCAGCAGAGGGTGCACCAGGTGGGGACCAGCCTCATGCCCCAGGTAAAACAAGAGACAAGACAAGAGGAAATGGCCTCAAGTTGTGCCAGGGGAGGTTTAGATTTTACATTAGGAAAAATTTCTTCGCAAAAAGAGTTATCAAGCTCTGTAACAGGCTGCCCAGTGAAGTGGTGGAGTCACCACCCCTGAAAGTATTCAAAAAATGTGGTTATGGCCCTTGAGGACACTTGACAGTTTAGTGGTGGTGGTACTAGGTTGACAGCTGGACTTGATCTTAGAGGTCTTTTCCAACCTTAACAATTCTATGATTTTAGCTAAATCTGCTATTAAAAGACTGTCAAAATTATGAATACTACTGTCTGTTTGTGCTACAGTGCAGTCTAAAAGGTTCCAGTTATGAGTCATGGCTCTGTTTCATCCAGTACAGATGCATAACAAAATATTGATCTATTAAGTAACATCTACTGTGTTCTAGGAAGCAAGCGTTTCCTTTTAGCGCTCTAAAAGGTGTGCAATTAATCTGTCATCATTAACCCAACTAGACAAAGGTAAACTATTCAAGATAAATTGTCTTGGTGGAGATATGACATTTTCATTTGATCGCAAAGAACCATTACTGCAGTGATAATTGACCTGGCATTGCAACCTCATAGCAGGTCAAACACAATTCGTTTTAAGCGTGACTTTATTTCATAATAGACCCTTCTTAAGGGTGTAGCCTCCTGGTATGTTTTTCATCTGTCATTTAAGATAGTACTATGCTGAATGTTTTTCTTTTCTCTCTGTTGGAGGTTACTACTGCAATACCACAAATAGCAAAACAGGAAGTGTAGCCACAGCTCAGCTTCTCTGGCTTGCACCTCGAAATCTGCAAAATCAAAGTGCTCTCATCTCATCAGCTTCAGGGTGAACAGAAATGACCAAAAAAGGGAAGGAAGGAGAATAGCCCTTCTTTTTATTCCTGCTTTTTCTGTGTGGCAATACCACAAATAGCAAAACAGGAAGTGTAGCCACAGCTCAGCTTCTCTGGCTTGCACCTCGAAATCTGCAAAATCAAAGTGCTCTCATCTCATCAGCTTCAGGGTGAACAGAAATGACCAAAAAAGGGAAGGAAGGAGAATAGCCCTTCTTTTTATTCCTGCTTTTTCTGTGTGTTATGAGTTTTGGTGGCTGGAGGCTGGGGCGGGGGTATCTTAGTGAGGTAGCAGGGCAGGATGCTCTATAAACTATCCCTTTTTTTTGTAAGCAAATGTTTATAATTTGCTTTAGCTGGCCTGAAGCTAAGTATTTTATATATGTTATCCTTTAGCAGCACAGACAAATCAGAACTAAACCCAAGTATTTATAAGTCTTGACCAGAAATATGGAGGCCCCACTTCTCCCTACAAATAAAGAATACCTTTTTTTGGGGAAAAAAACCAACCAACCAAAACAAGCAAAGGTGTGGCCAGAGCTGTCATTTAGACAATGCATGCAAAGAATTAAATGATGTCTATTAAGGGAAAGTACTGAGTGCCTCTAAGGTGGGTATGAAGCAGATGGAAGGAGATGATTATGATACAAGTAATAACACATAACTGCCTACTTACTAGCAAACTGACATGTTTTCTGGGAGAGACAGCCTTCAAGAAAGGATGTAGAATAAATTAACTTAGTGGCCTTACCTTTTTATTTGGGAGGTAGTGGTAGGTCTCCTTTGATGCTACTTTGATAATGAAATAATGTCCTTTGATAATCAAAAGAGAAAGCAAAAAGGTGTTGTGTGCAGTAAAAGATGATGCCACCTGAAAAGGCAGAGACCAAGAAGGTGAACAAATTGAAAGGCTATGAGAAAATATAGATAGTCTTGACCAACGCAGGACCAAAAGAAGTAGTATTTATGACATGCTGACAAAACGGAAGTAATGGAAAGACAAAAAGGAAATGTGCTGTGGTCAAACTGATGAAGCTGGAAGTAAGATGTGTTAATACATGAATTTAGAGAACAAGATTGTATTTGCTGAACTGGGGAAAAAACAATGGCAGCAGCTTACCTACAAGATTTTGCTGTAACATAAAAAGCAAACACTTCGCAATTTAAAAGTTTACCATGAAGATCCACAACAATGATTTAAAATAAAATAAATATAATAATAAAATAAATCTAATAAAATCAGTTGCCTTTCTCTCTAGGTGTAAATCTCTCAGAGCAGTTTAGAAGTGCTTAGTGTCTCTTCAGACAGTCAAAACAACCCTGGTGTTTGGATGGACTTATGTTTTGCATCATGGATTTAAAGTGAAGGCCACAAAATCTTCCCCTCACCAATTCAAATTCAGGTATCTCTGCCCCTGTTGCATTCCACTGTCTCTTTGCTTACATACAGATGGGAACTGGGTGGCCTATTTTGAATATTACGATATTCATGTACATCCCAAGCACAGCAGTTCCTCTCACCAACCTTCACTTCCTCCTCTGACACCAGTAACAATCTGTTGCTGCCACAGGGACTGTTGTTACCTTTATGAAAAAGAAAGAATTTTTTTCTCAGGATCTATTTCAAGACTCATCCCAGAAATACTTCAAACCTGTCCGCACTAGCACAAATATAATCCTCTTTTTATTTTTCCCCCAATTGTTTCTTCAAGATCACAGGTGAGATACACATATACTAAAAAAGCAAACCAAAGAAAAACTCTCAAATTCTTTCTTGCCAGAGAGGGAAAAGGTTAAGCCAGATGCTGACTCTTATATTTCCACTGCTTGTCTCTTATATTTGTTAATGGTTATAAAACTATCAAATACTTTAATGCTGAGCAGAACACAGCCATGTTATAAACATCAAAGGCTGATCTGGCTGGAAACACTGACGAGGAGATTATGACACTTGTTTTATTTGCATTAGAAATGCATGAAACTTCCTGGATGGAGAAAGCTGCCTGCGTGGCTGCTGTGCCACCAGCTGAGGACAGCCCTGGGAGAGGGTAGGCTGAAGAACCAGAGCAAAGCTCGTCCCAGGATTTCCAATGTCCCCAGTGATGATTTTCTCACCCATTCTCCTTCTCTGGCCACTGTAACTACAGGCACAGGATTCAGGAAGATATTTTAGAAGAGACAGACTTTGCTCTCTAGAGGCTGTTCTCTTTGGGTGTGGCAGGGGCAGGTGCAGTTCAGCGATGCTGAGCAAACACTCGGGGCCCCCCGGTCTTACTCTGCACCACATCTCCCTCTTCTTTAGCTCAGGTCTTCTCAGGGAATTCTGTTCCAACACAACCCCTCAAAAACCTGCTGGCACCACCATGGTGACAATGCTGGACACTGGGAGTAGCAATCGGCCAGAGGGAAAGGGGCAGATGGAATGAGGAGGTTCTTTGGGCTTGGCTGGGCAATGTCGCGTGTCCTTCCATTGCACCGGGAAGGAATACACTGAATTGGGCATGGGGGGAGCTAGGGAGAGCACCAGGGAGGAAACAGAGCCCAGGAGATGGGTTTGTCCCCATTAAACCAAGCGTCAGTAACATATTTTAGTAGATGTGGAGGTCAGGTACCCAGCTAGAATCCCTTGTATTTGGAAGTGCTGACCGCAGGCGACACAAATGAAGGCTACATTAACAGGAGCAAATAAAGCCAGGCAAATAATGTTTGACACTTCCCTGCATCCTCTGCTCAGCTCACTTGGCGCATTGCTCCGTTCAGAGAGCTTATTGTTAGGGATACACGGGGAACAATCACAGCACAAAATGCTCCAGGTAAAATACAGTGATAAAGGCAAACTGTTCGACAATTTGAGTGCATTTTAAGCACTAATAAATTCGTAAGCGCTGGTGAAGACATAATCTTTTAACAAAGTGAGGCAAGTAAACAAATACAAGAGCTAGGTTTGTAGTTACCCTCCGGGAAGAAATAAGAAACAACCAAATGAATAAAATAACTCTTTGAGTTAAAGAGCCTGCAGGGACCATTTAAATTCAAGCCAACACAGATGCCAGCTTTAGTTTTGAAAGACCAGGAGGGATGTTTAAAAATGCAAACTTTTTTTTTTTTTTTAATATCATAATATTCAGAATAATTCATTTAAAAAGCTCTTTTTCTGAAGGTCTTCAGGTTCTTAATTGTGTCTCTAAAGCAAGTGAGGCTGCTTAAGGAATAATTAAGAGGCAAAAGCAAAGAAAAAGAGGATAATAAAAATACAGCCCTTAAAAATGTAAAAGAAGCCCATCCTTCCAAGAAAAAACCCAAAAACCCCAACAAATACCTAACACAAATGTTCTATTGCATGCAGAAAAAAGAGATTCTCTGATGTATGAATCAAAATGTCGTTCTACTTATTTTATAAATGTAACTTTTGAAACAGAGGGATGATCTAATGTTTTGGAATTTTTTGTTGTTACTATCACTACTAACACGGGCAGGGTGATTTTTTTTTTATCAAAAATCAGTCTGATTTTTTTACATTAAGAATTCACTGTTCGTTAAAAAGACTCCTTCAGATTTTCAAATGTATGTCAGGAGTTCACAGCAAATACTGTTTTAAAGTCCTTTTTCTTCTAAGAATTAGTCAACATTTGTTGTCACTTTATAGTGGCACCCTAATTATACTATCTTGTGCCAGTGTAACTGCATTCAGACAAAAAGCTACAGTGATGCAAATGGTCTTCCTCCCCCTCCAGTGCCTCCAGAAAAAGACAATTAGAGACAAGACTAAAGGCAGGGGAAAAGCAGCATTTACAATAAAAGGTGTATGTGAAAATACAGGCTTTAGCTATATGCTATAAAAGACACTTAAATAAATAAATAAATATAAAAATCCAGAGTGCTTTTAAGATTCTCCGAAGATTCAAGCAGCGTTTCCAGCATGAGCTACTTCTGTCATGAACTACAGCAAGATGCGAAAAGTGGATGTTACATCTGTCTTCCAGAGTAAATTTTATATATGTACCAAAAAAACCCCACCAAAAACGGTTTTGTGATTTTTGAGAGACGTTGAGAAGGGCTTTTTTCAGCTAAAACCAGAAGCCAAGAAGTAGAATCAAACTTGAAGTAAATCAAAGGTAAAAAAAAAAAGAATGTAGGGCAGCAGCAGTGAAAGAAAATTAACATAATAGATGGAAAAGTGGAATCAAGCATGCAAAAAAAAAAGCTGAAATTCTTATTTCATATATTTTTTCCCTGTTGTTTTTTGTTTTGTTTTATTGTTTTTTTGTGGTTTTTGCTTGGTTTTGGTTTTTTTATTTTTTTTTTTTTCCTGAATGAGGTTAGTCTTTCTAAGTATTCCATTTATTTTAGCAGGCAAAATCAAACACAAAGAGAGTGCAGGGCAGTCAGGAATGTAGCACTTTCGCACTGAAATCTGATACCACCAAGCTGGATGAAGCCTCCGTAAAGCACTTTTTGGTCAAAGGAGGACTGATTAGCTAAATGAACTCTGAATCACATTTCATTGTGCAGGGTTCATGGGGGAAAAAAAAAAGAAAGAAAGAAAACCCACCACAAGAGCTGGTAAATAACAGCTTAGTGGAGAAGAAGAACAGAATGAAGATAAAATATCCCTGTTAACCATGTGAATTAATTAAGCGATTTTCCACATTTTTCCACGATGGTGTTTTTTTTTTTTTTCCACATACACAAAACCGTCTCGTTGAGAGCTCAACGTGCAGCGGCTACACGGGGCTCAATGTACAGAGAGAGAGCTGGCCAGACAAAAAACTTCAACAGCCTGCCAAAGCACCCTCATCCTCTAGGAAAACAAATGGAACAGCCCGAAACCAAAGGACTTCAGGCAAACCCTTTCCGCCCCCCCCCTCCCCCCACCCCTGCGCACCCAGACACAGCCTCGGGCTGGCAATTCGGGCATTGAAAAGGTGCAATCCACGGAATAACAATGCCGCTATTTGCCTCTGGTGCTGATAATGAGATGTGAGCCTTTCTGGGAATTCTGATTTCCGATCAGGGTAAACAATGGTATTCCCACCTCAGCGATTCATTAACGAGCTAGCTGATCTAAAAGAAAATGACCGTCTCTGCTGTGTCTGCTTTTATAAATCTGCGTGGGCTAAAAATAACCTGCTAAAAACGCACGGAGTGGTTCCCCCACCACGTGTCTCAGTAAACCGGGCCAGAATAAGGACATTAGGGGTAACCCAGCACCTCATTTCCATCCGTCAGCTCCCTGTCCCTCCTCCCGACACCGAGGAAAAGGAGGTCAGCGGCGTGACTGGAGAGTTAAAAATGCAGCCTTGGTCTGCTAGCAAGGGAAACACGCGAGTACCTGCCGCGCATTATTTTCCATGTATTAACGGGGATCACCGTGCTTTCAGACTGCCACTCAAGGTTTGTCGCTAGTAACACACCCTTGAACCCCTCGCCGTCATTGGTGGCAGCTACGCTGGCTTTCCCACTCGGGTGGCCGTTCCCGCGATCCAGCTAAAATAAGCATCATCAGAAGCTGGGCTGCTCCTATCAGCCTCTTCCACGCAGCTGGGCTGTCCGCAATAACAGGAACTCCAGGCATTTGCTCTTTACAGCATCATTAGCACCGATAACAGGAGCAGAGACAGGGCTGGGTTGTTTTTGTCCTTCCCCGCCCCTCCCTTTCTATTTTTTTCCTTCTTTCCTTTTTTTTTTTTTTTTTTTTCCCCGTTCTTTCTGGTGGTGCTGCCCAGAACATCAGGAGAAGAAAGAATCAAAACATAAAAAAGTAAAGAGAGGTTGGCGATCAAAATGTACAGGAAGAAAACAAAAGAAGAAAGAGGCAGAGGAGGAGGTGCCATAAAGAAGTAAAATGATAAAAAATTTGGCACTTCATTCCTACCGTAGAGTGTTTCTCTAGAAAGATTTAATATATTGCCTACATGCACCCCTGTCTCCCAGTGGTAAACTGCTGCACTGAAACATACTCCTGTCTCAAAAAATAATTATGAAATAATCTTAATAGTTAGATTCATATTTCACAGTGCTATAAACAGATTTAATCCATTTAGGTTAGGTATGATCATATAAATGCTGAAAGTACCCAGGCTGGGTGTGTATGCCTCGATTTCATTTGCCTGCTTCATCATACTTTGCTGCTTATTTGCTGTTTTTGTCTGGGTGGAGTCCTGCGAGAACTGGTTCTTTCACCAACTTTTCAGTTTTGCTGCTTGTGAAATGTATGTAACTCATCATACATATGCATTTACTTTCTAAGTATACGTCTATGCCCTTTGTTATTCATCCTAACTAGGCAAGAACTTCCTTGATTTGTCAGACTGGTAATGTGATCCTTATGTCTAATCGCTATTTCTCATGTTTAGAAACTTTCTCAGACAACCTTTGTGAGTCAGAACCAGGTATGAAACACAGCCAAGTGCAGTTCTGCTGAGCTACTGGTGCTAGCCCTGCCAGCCAAAGGTACTGATTGGGACAAAGAAAACACAAAGCAGATCAAGAGCAATGTGGACCTTTACTGGTTAGTGGGGTTATCTATTAAAAGAGTGTTCAAGCAGTTTGGCATAAATATATCTTATTAAGCACAGAATCTTACAGGTTTGTTTGCTTCACACAAAACAGCCTTTTAATGTTGGAGAAAAATGCTGGAGAAGAGATGGCTGCTGGTGGCGTCTCGCAGCTCCTTGTTTGCTGCGGTTTATTGGGTCACTAGATCAACAAGGAACCTTTCTATTGTTAAAGTAACTTCAATCACAAAAGGACTTGCTATGAGGAAATGAGCGCTAATGTTTGGGCAGAGATTCCTAAAACGACCAACTGAACTCATCTTTGCTCAAAACCTCCTGTTTTTCATGAGTTCCAGGACCTGGCTAATTCCCACTTAGCAGAAGGGTAAAAATTCATGTTCTATTAGGAAAATATACAAACTTACTGACTGACATTTAGACCTGCCCAGTGTAGCTTCTGTACGGTGTCAGAAAAGTGTGACTAAGGTAAAACGGAACTTCAGGTGAAAAGCAAAGGAATGTTTCTCACCGACTTGACAGCACAGTTTGTTTTGTTTATTCAGTATATTCATCAGTGGCTAGGAGAGGGATGGAGCACTTCTTCTGTGAGGAAAGGCTGAGAGAATTGGGATTGTTCAGCCTGGAAAAGAGAAGGCTTTGGGGTGACCTAACTGTGGCCTTCCAGTACCTGAAGGGAGCCCACAAGAAAGATGGAGAGAGACATTTTACAAGGGCCTGGAATGACAGGACAAGGGGCAATGGCTTCAAACTGACAGAGAGTAGGTTTAGATCAGAGAGTAGGAAGAAATTCTTTACTGTGAGGGTGGTGAGACTCTGAAGAGAAAACCTCTTACTTGGAAAAACTGCTCCATAAAACTTAACTACTTTGATGACATCAGTTAAATACTTTTATCATTCATCTATTGAAACATAGTTTTACTTCATTCATCAAAGCATCTGAGTAACTAATGCTTATATTGTCATTGTTTCAGATTTCTTTTTGGATTTGATCAGTCTGATATTATTTTGTCATTAATTTGCTCATTATTCTAACTAGGATTTCTTGGTTATCTGTGATCACCCATACTTCCTCCTCTCATTTTGTACTGAAGTAATATTGCAGTATATGTGCCCACACCCATGCTTTTGACTTGTTTCATTTCTTGCATCAGCTCCATGATGACTTCAGCAGAGTTCGGCTGTAGGCCATAATTTGCTATTATAATAGTAATAGTAATAATAGTAATAATAGTAATAATAGTAATAATAATAATAATAATAAAAATTTCAGGGTCAGAAAGTTAGATGAGTGTGGAGTACAGGACTCAACATTTTGAGTGCTTGACACCAAAGTACAAAGCTAGGGGAGGAGACCTGTGATGGCTCTGAAACCTGACATATAGTGAAAGAGCAGGAGTGCAAATGAACCTTTTGTGTCAGCGGAGAGCATCCATTCCTGGACAGTCTGGTGTAGGTGCCTGTGGACCAGAAGCTCTGATGTTAATATCTCTCCTGATTTTCACAGTTTCTTTTGTTTCCCAGTTATTAGAAAGGCTGATTTGGGAAGGCAGTTCTTTGTAACAGCTCTGTCTCTGGTTAGAGCAGTAAATGTTGGTGTGGGCAGTTCATGAGAGGGAACAAGTTAAATTAGTCATGCAGCAAAATATATAACAGTGCAGAAGTCAATGGAGGCACTTTGCATGTGCAGCTGTGCTGCTGAAAGCACATCTCTCACCATTATTTATAAATGAGGTGGAAGATTCCCCTCCAGCAGCTTATTGATTTAACAGCCTATAAACACACACAATATAATACATTCTGTTGTTCTCAGCCCACCATCAGAGCAAGTTCAAGGACACAAATCCCAGGTATCACCAGCTAGGTTACTCCAGTGTATTTGTACTATATCCACTGGTAAACTTTGTTCTACTCAGCTTTTTGCAAGACCAAAGAGTCACTTGTAGAAGTCCAGGGCAGAGTCACATAGAAAGAAAGTGCCATGGCTGAATTGGCTCAAACCGGGCCAGGAGACACTTCAGAGACAGAGTCAGAGAAGTGGGTATTTGCTTTATTCAGCGCGCTGGGTGTGGGGGATCGCTCCTCCAAAAACACACACCCCGGTGTTCCCTACAACACAGCATTATGGGTTAAATCATGAATATTCATCACATTCCTTGGGACAGGCGTGGTTATACAAATTATTTTTCGGAAGTCAGTAAATACATGCCACGCATGCGCTATGTGTCCTGGTGGTCGCACTGAGGAAGGCTTCTCCTCTTCCTCAGGGGTCTTTCTGATGAAGATAAGTGGTCTTCCTCACAATGCACTTTTCACCTTTCTCCCTGGGGCATGCATAGTCCTTTGAGGAATGATTCCGCGGTTTCTGAGATGATCCTTGTCCCCTCTATCTTGACAAGATTAGGGCAAATCCGGCTTCTTAGGTTTTGTAATTTACATTTGCTGTCGGAATTAACATTTGCTGTCTCCTAATAGTTAACTGTGCTTACATGAGTTAGCTATTGACTGCCCCTTCTTCATGGCAGAGCTATGGCCTGGATACCTGACCCTTGCCCATAGCCACCAAACAATAGCTGAGCAATGTCAGACCAGTCTTCAATCCTGCTTGATAGGCACTGGTTTCTAGGCAGTGTACTGGGACCAGAAAGAGCATCGTGTACACCTACAGGCCACTCAAGGAGCACCAGAACTAGGGGAACTTGTATTCCTGCATATTTGTCATGTGCGTGACTGGCTTGGGTGCTTTTCCTGCTGCTGGAGAGTCCTGCCCTTTGTCTCTGTTCTTTCCCAGTGTAGTGGTTTAGTTGACATCCATTATTTACTTACTTACAGGTAACCTCAAGTGTATTGTAAGGTCTGATCTCACACAGCACTCTCAGAAGTTAATTATTAGAATCTCTATGTGTTGTAATGACACTCGAACTACATGCTTTGTTTTTGAGACCTCTTCGTGTATCTGCAAGTTAAACTGGCTGGCATGTCCTGATCTACTGAGGAACAGGGAGGACTCACAGGTAGAGATGTACAGAAATTTTAAGTATAATAATAAAAGGCTTGTTTCTGTAGAAAAAATGGCTCAAATGGGCAAGTTGGGTCAGTAAATCCCTGAATCCAAGTCTCTTTTTATGGTAAAAAGATGTCAAAATCACCAAGCTGTTGAAGAAGGGGCAGTCAATAGCTAACTCATGTAAGCACAGTTAACTATTAGGAGACAGCAAATGTTAATTCTGACAGCAAATGTAAATTACAAAACCTAAGAAGCCGGATTTGCCCTAATCTTGTCAAGATAGAGGGGACAAGGATCATCTCAGAAACCACTGAATCGTTCCTCAAAGGACTATGCATGCCCCAGGGAGAAAGGTGAAAAGTGCATTGTGAGGAAGACTACTTATCTTCATCAGAAAGACCCCTGAGGAAGAAGAGGAGCCTTCCTCAGTGCGACCCCCAGGACACACAGCGCATGCGTGGCACGTACGCTAAGAATGATTTCCGAAAAATAATTTGTATAACCACGCCTGTCCCAAGGAATGTGATGAATATTCATGATTTAACCCACAATGCTGTGTTGTAGGGAACACCGGGGTGTGTGGCTTTGTAGGAGCGATCCCCCACACCCAGCGCGCTGAATAAAGCAAATACCCACTGCTCTGACTCTGTCTCTGAAGTGTCTCCTGGCCCGGTTTGGGCCGTTTCACTCAAGTGTATTGTAAGGTCTGATCTCACACAGCACTCTCAGAAGTTAATTATTAGAATCTCTATGTGTTGTAATGACACTTAGACTACATGCTTTGTTTTTGAGACCTCTTCGTGTATCTGCAAGTTAAACTGGCTGGTATGTCCTGATCTACTGAGGAACAGGGAGGACTCACAGGTAGAGATGTACAGAAATTTTAAGTATAATAATAAAAGGCTTGTTTCTGTAGAAAAAATGGCTCAAATGGGCAAGTTGGGTCAGTAAATCCCTGAATCCAAGTCCCTTTTTATGGTAAAAAGATGCCAAAATCACCAAGCTGTCCCAGTGTACATGGTGAGGTCAAATGGAGGGAAGGATGTTTTTGGCAGTTTGAGAACTTTCCATGACATTGATGTGACAGCAAATGAATCTCCATTCTGAAATGACACTAGAATAACATGGTCAAAAACAGACACACAAATTGGGAAAAACCCCACAAAAATACATGTGAAATAATGTAACTTTACATTTTATGCACACACACCTTCAGATGGATGTATTACTAGGAGTTTCAATCTCTCGTGATTAGTTTGGAGGAATTAATTTATCTCTGCTTAAAGATGGGATTGAGATTATTAAGTTAAAAGCAAGGGAAATGCAAAATCTTTTAGTATCATTCGGTTTACCAAATATATTTACAAAATATTTCACTTTGAGACCATTCTCTAGATGATTGCATCTCTTGATTAAGACAGCGTGTCTCATTTTTCTATTTTTTTTTACAATAATAGAATTTTAAAGGGTAAAGATGGTGTTAGTTCAGCTGTTAATATTAATGTTTTAGAGTCTGTATTTCTAAATATGTGAGGGTTTTAATGGAGGTCAGAAACAGGAATTGGAAAACTTGAACTATCGTTAGGTAGATTGAGTTTGAGAATCTAGTTTATAAACTCTTGGAATACTCATGATAGTAAATGAGATGGCAAATGCAGCCCCAATCCAAAATTCTTGAAAAAAATTTACAGAAATAGCCTTTGGTTTCTTGTTCAGCAGCATTTGTTTGCTGCTGACAAGGTCAAGGTCTGTTTTGCAAATAACTGTTGCCCACCCCATACCAATCCCCAGCAAAGTGAGGGAGGAAAAGCAGGGATAAGGATATCAACTGATCCTAGAAAGTCAGTCTCCCAAAGCAGCTGCAGCAGTACCAATGCTATATTTATTTTGTTATGTCACAGATCTCACAAGCTCTCACAAAATTACTCAGAACTGATTGTTTCCATGAATAAATCACTTTGCTGGTTGCAGCACAGAGGCAGAAAGGCCTGAGATTTGAGAAGGCAAATTTCATTACACAAGTTCAAAAAAAAAAGCCACAATGTAGATATAAAGCATAACTGCAGATGGCCATTAGGGAAGCACGTGGAGATATTTCTGGTTTCTAAAAGCAGATGAGGCTTTGTGGTAGGTTTGACATTGGGCTAAATTGTACTTTTTTTGAAGAATGAGGTGCTGTGGTTGCATAGAAATGGCATTTTGGTTCTTGAAGAGCCTCGCCTCACCCAGGGTGGCACTGTTAACTAATAGCTGAATAAAATTCCTGAATAGAAGTTTTAGTCCCCCAGTTTCAGGTTTAGATGCCTGACTTATGATGCCTGAGAGTGTTTGTCACGTGTCTCTCCTCAGCTCTGTTTCAGGGGTTAGTATTTATGCACAGATACATTTTTTTTAAATACAAAAATCTCAGTGTATACGCATGAATGGTTGCCAAAATGAGCTCGGCACAATTCTGCTGCTGTCAATTGCATTATTTGGATCTTTTTCCTTAGCCTGTACCCTTTGGCACACTCTGCACAGGCTTCTAACAGAAGACTATTAAATGTAATTAATAAGAGCCTGCTAGCAAATCTTTTCATCTGTAAAATACTGGAGAATAATTCAGTTCACTTACAAAATGGCATGATTGTAAATTGAGAATTCAGAGTCAAATTCCCAGCTGGGAATTTAAAAGCATATACTCCATTTATTTTTTTTTACTACTCCTATTTTTTGTTGTCCACATTGAGAACCGGTCCATTGCTAAGGGCAGGTAACAGATGGTAAACCTCCTCTGCCATATGACTCTGCTATTATTCCATTCCTCTGCATACCTAATCTAATAAATTGAGTGTAATTGACTGTAAGTATTCACCCTACATGTGAACACATCCCAGTACGTTACAGCTTTAACAGGAAGACTGAGCAGACTCCTGGAGCTGGTGCTGCCCTTCCCATGTTTATTTATTTACACGTCTACAGTAACCAGGATAGTTTACATGTGAGGTTCAGTGGGGAGAGTAAGCTTCTCAGAGCACTGGCAAGACCCCACTTCCATCAGCTCTTCGAATCCCAAATTAAACAATTTATCAGATGTACCCAAATCTCAGGTTAAAATACACAACAAGCAGTAAACAAACTGTATCATGAAAAAATACCTTGGGATTAATTCATACAACTCATATAATTTCATTGTGATGCAGCAGATCTCTGTGATATCACTTTGTTGACTCTCAAAGAGGGGTAAGGTATGTTCTCAGAGCTCAGGGGCCACTGAGCACATGGAGCTGAGATCCACCTTCCAGCCTCTAATGCTGCTCTGCACAGACAGGGGTGCTAAGCCATAGTTCCCAGAGCTAGCACCCCTCTTTGGAGAGTTTACAGCTGCACAATAACTTGTTCATTAGTTAACTTTCAATTATATAAGCAGCGTATTTCTGCATGTGCTCTGATTAGTGACTAGTCCATCATACAAAAGCAGTCTGACATCATATGGCCCCTCCCAGGGCTGTGATTTCTGCCATGCTAATCATATTAGGTTACCTTCGGGCAGTCCTGCTCCTTTCTTTCCCACCTCCTGGTCCAGAGGTGATTCATCCTTGTTGACATTAGCGAGTTTTTGTCATTCTTTTGTTATCTTGCTGTGATTCTGCACTTTCAGGGCCACAATTTTCAACTTGAAACATAATGACCCAAATACTTCCTTGGTTTTGAAGTTTTAATTTTACTTCCTTCTTCAACAGTGCTTTGGTGGCTTTCAAAAGAGGTTAACTTGCATGGTTTGCAGCCTCTAAATCAGTGTCCCCCATGCAAGAAAACATACAGGCATATGTTTAGTTTTAAGCTCAAATTTGAATCCTAGTGCTTTTAGTGAAATCCAAGTATCTGCTGAAGTGCATTCCCAAATGAGGCCACTTTCCTCAACCAAAACTCATCTTTCTCGGGGTTAAAGTGAAGCATTCACTTGAGCACTAAGGAACAGTGCTGTGTTCCAGGCTGATCATCAGCTGTATCCTAACCAGCACTGATTATCTTTAGAGTCCTCATGTATTTGAGCAGTATTTAGAACTCATTGTTTAATTCTTTTGCAGGCCTGGTCTGGATGATGGTGCTATTTGTTAGGGTTATTGTTAATGTAAAACCTATCCTTGTATTCTCACAGCTGCAGCACCCTTATTAGAGTACTCTGAAATATTTCCCTTCAAGCTCAAATTCATAACTGAATCGTCATAGCTTAGCAAGTTACTATGGACCAAGTGAGCCATGAAAATAACCCACATAAATGCTTTCAGTGCATGATAAACTGAAGTGATGTGACTTGGTGTAGCTTTAAACACAAAACAGTACCTTGCATTTGCTGCAATCAGACCAGGGTCACTCATCTGACACCATGGAATGTGTGTACAATCCTCTTTTTGTGCTAGAAAAATGCAAATATCAATATAATTTAAAAAGTGATATCTTCCCAGTTACAGTATATTTACTATAATATATATTGAGCACATTTAATTATAGCATAATTAAACCAGCACATATTTCCAATCTGAATTCACAATTAGTATAAAAAGGGTTTATACCAGAATAGCTATTTTCAGAGCAAAGACTAAATACTACCTCGTTGTACTTTCCCCTGAAAGTGCGGTCAGTCTAAAAGCTTTTCCTCTGTAATTATTCCAGTGTTTAAAATTTGTAAATGAAAACTAGTTTACTAAAAAACTAACAGAGAAGAATGCTCTTATAGGCAGAAGCAGTCATGCTTAAGTTTAGTTAAGGTCATTCACAATTACCCTCTAAATTCCTGATTATTGTTTTGTTTAACTTTATCAAATATAAGTTACCAAAGCTCTGATTTTTCCATTCCTAATTTTTCCACATTGGATGTGTACTTCAGGCTGAATTAAAAGCAAATGAATAAAAACAAATTGACAAACACATTGACAAACATGTTGACAAATATAGCTGTCCTGAGAACAGTATCAGAAGAAAATAAGTTTTATTTTCTTTATGTAAGAACATAACAGATTTGTTGAATAGTCCTAGTTTTTAATTTGCCCAGACAGCTGAATACTCTCTTCATCTCTCCCACCTCTCAACCCACAGCTCTGCAGCAGGTCCTGTGATCCTGGGATTTTATTTAAAGGGTTTTGCCCTGGCACTGCTTTTCTCCTCCAGCAGTTTGCAGATATTTCTATTGCAGATTTGGCTGTCCCTGCTCTGGTGGTGGCACAAGCCCAACCTTGGAATATTCTGTATTTGCTTATTATTTGGGAGCCTGCCAGTGTGTTTCTCTGGCATGCAAGCTGCACAAGCAAAACCAGAATGCAGCTTTATGAAATTGAGTTAATTAAATTGTATGCATTTAATCCAAGTTTATTAGCAGTGAGGGGTCACTTTTCTAGCCTATGGGCTTTCTCTTTGTTAAATTGCAAAGAGCTGTTCTACCGATGGCAATAGAACTGTATGGAATGGTCATACATTGTTTTAAATTCCGTGTGTTTTATGTAAGTCACTACCAGCACACACTCGGCATGGGAAAGAGCAGTCACCAACAGCCAGCTCTGTCCTATCGGTGACACTGACATTTGTAAGTTATCACAAACAGATAATGTATACCTTCTTCTCCTCTTCGCAGCGGTTCATTTCACAGAGGTATATTAGGAAAGGTGGGCCCCTGAGAAATTATCTTAATGGCCATAAGAATCCTGTCAGGAAGGATTTTCTCTATACATGAGCAGTCTTTGCTGAATTAATTTATGTAACTGTGAGGGCAACTGCTCCAAAAGCGCTACAGGAGTTAACGTGTCAGCACTTGCTGGGGTTTCTGGGGTATATCCCATGGCTATTTCACTCCATTAGGGTGAATTACCCTGGGATCCCAGTGAACTGTGGGAAGATGTTTCCTTCTGAACAACTCTAGAAGACTGTCTGCACTGAAGTTGTTTTGTGCTCTTCCAAATCCCAAAGGGGCACCTTGCTCTGCTGATTGGGGTTTTTTTGCCCAGGCCTTGGGGCAGGTTAGTAAGCTGTGGCTGAGCAGCATCATTCAGGTGATGGAATACTGCCTGGGAAAAGCGTTCAAGGAAAACACCTGAGTAAGTCTCACATTATTTCAGTGTAATTCATCCAAGTAATTCTTGCATTAGTATTTCTGTGAGGACATATCCTAGTAGGCCTTGTCACCGAGGAAAGAACAGGAATGAACATCACGAACAGGAACACAGAGGCTGCAGGGCATGGGATGGGAGGACGCAGGCAAGAAAGAAGAACAAAAGGAGGGAAATACAGCTGTTGAAATGAAATGCATGCCAGTATTGGGCAGGGTGATAGCTGCACCCACCAAACCATGCTCGAGATAGTGTGTGTTTGGGTTAACCTCTCCCTGAAAATCAGGGAATCAGTGTTTCATTTGCACCAATGCATGCCTTTGATGTCAGCAGAATGTATACATAAGCCCGGTTTTGACCTGAGTGTTAACAGACACTGCATTCCAAGGAGGAATGCAGGGCTAAGATCAGTCCTAGTGTTGCTTAGTAACCCCTAATCAAAAGCCCAGACACAAATCAGGAACCCTTCTGCCTGTTTGTCTTTCTGCTTTACATGATACTAAGCGAACAGACTTTTTTTCCTAATAAAATGTATCTATGCCTCATATTTTTTTATCTAGGATTTTGCAGGAATGGCACTCACAGCACTTTCCAAGGAGGCCAGAACAATTAAGCTAATTCATTAAAAATTTACTTATTACACATTCCTTGATTGAGAGAGGGAGGGATGAAGGAATATTCATATCATCAGTTTCAAGACAGTCAAAGACAAATCTGGCTTTTACCCACAAGGGAAATGATTAGGTCTCTCATTCCCATCTAGTGTTCTCCTAATCTCTCCCATACCTGTGCATGGCAGTTTACTGTATCTGTGCTGGGATGAGTGTCAGCTGGCCTGCTATATTTCAAATAAACACACAGTCTCACTGTTTTTTTTCCAAAATTAATGTGTTTTTTTTTCCATTTAAGGGTTCTCACTTGTCTGTGAAGAGGATATGCAGAACACTCTTTGTAAATCTCCTATTTCCAGAGTAGTAAAATGAGTATAAGAATTTTGCAATGGAAAATTGCAAAATTAAATCTTGGTCACCTAGAGGAAGCTGCCTTATTTCTGATCTGCAGGTAAGTGCAGGAATAGAGAAGGAGAAGTAGCAGAGCCTCTCTTTTCATTACAGCAGTGACAGGATCTTGTGTCTGTGACAGACAAAATTTTGAAGCATGTAGATAATAAGGATTATTCTACCTAATCCCTGCCTAACCAACTTCTGTACAGAACAGGACAAGCAAAATGGTCAAAAAATGAGCAGCTGTGACCCCAAACCTCTCATGCTGCAGTTGTGCTGGATTTCAACTCAGTTGCATGCAATAGATCTGTGGTCTACAGCTTTCCCGTCACCCAACCCTGCTCAAGAGGTAGCCAAGCAAAATGATTTACAGCAGTGGGCACCCCTTATAGAAGAAAAAGGAATTACACAAGCTTTATTTCATAATATTATTTCCCAATCTCTTTGTGTTCTTTGGAATATATGCATGTGTAAGTTGTGGGGACAGAAAGGAAGATTTTGGCTTTGTTCTTACCTTTCAGACAATCTTTTGAAATTAAGTGTGTAAACACACACCTCAGCTGCACATAATGAGGAATTCCCACTAGCACCCAGATGGATGAAGAATTCTGCTAACTTGTCTAGGAGATAAATTGCCTGAATACTTTACAAAGTTTAAACCTTAAAAGACACTCCATCCAAGCAAGAAAGAAAAGAAAACAAAACAAAACACAAAGCTTCATTGATTAAAACTATTTTTGCTGTCAATAGATCCTGAAGTATGAAACTCATAGGATTTATGGCTTATCAATGGATGATAGAAAGAGATCAGGATGGATTTTGAGAGGGTCTGTCGCCCTCCTGCTGGCCAAAGCAGGATCAACTATGCCACAACCATTTGTATAACCTGCTTTCTCCAGGTTGAGCACTGGATATTTTTTATAGCCCCTCAGTACATGCCAACACATCTCCTTGTTTTCCATGGAAAACTTTTTCTAGTACCCAGCTTTTACTTGCAGTTCAAGCCTGTTACTGGGTCCACGCAGCAGAAAAGACTCATTTCCTCCTTTGCAGCAGTGTCTCTCCTCACACGTCTCCTCTCTGGGCTAAACAGCCTGAATCTTCCAGCCTTTCCCTTCTTGGCCACATTTCATCCAGCTGCTGTCATCCATTTCCTACTCCTGTGGGCTCCCCATGTGTTTGTGAGAGTTTGTGTGTCTCCAACGCAGCTGTCCCCACCCAGGCAGCCAGACTCTGCTGGCAATTACCTTTACATATTTTAGTACCCTGCTGGTACCTTTGAAGGGACAGCTTGCACTTGTAGTGTGCACAAAAGCAGGGAACTTTTCTCCCTTTCACTCCAAGTCCACGCGAAACCGGAAGTCCAGCTCTCCTGGCACTTCTAATACTGCAGGCACAAACACATGCAAGGAGAAACAACAAATATTGACAGGCATTTAGCAATCTGGATAAAACAACAGTTAGGTTTTAACCACGTGATTTCTCCTCCTAACCAAAGAACTGGATTTCTGGCTTGATTTCAGTGTTACAACATGGCCTTGCTTAGGTGCTTTGTAAAATTGGTCTGGCTTTTGGTGGAATTTTAAAGCACACAGTCTTTGCCTAAAGAATACCATGCAAAGGGGCTGATCTTCATTGCATTCACACAGGATGAGAGGCGTATAGTTAACCTGAAACAGGCACATTCATGTGCTGCCTGACTCTGGAGACACCTGAAACCTGCATTCCACCCAAAAAGTTCTGGGACGTTTTGTTCTTGGTCAGATCCAGCAGCACTTCTGTTGTGACAAGGATGAATATCAAGGCTGAACAGCTCATGCTCACATCCCTGAAACAACGGGGAGAAACGAGATGAAGTTAAGCGGAGAGCACCAGGCGGGTGGGAGATGCAGACGCGTCTTTAGCCGGAGCAGGGAAGGGATGCGGTGCGCACCGTCTGTGCCGCGGGACGGGGAGAGCTGTCCCTGGGAGACACTGACCTCCACCGGTGCCTTTCCCAATTACAACCTACATTGCCACACTCCTGCCTGCAGTTGCATCAACCATTTCAACAGGGCTGGGATTCCTAATTGTCTCCGAAGTGTGACTTGAAATGCCAGGAGATCCCGGGATTCAACAGAGCCGTGATTGACGTATCCTTAGACCGTCTTAGGTTTGCCACGGTGCCTTTGGTTTGCTTTCACCAAAGCAGCCTTGGGAAAAAAAATACTAATCACAAAGTATTACAAGCCCAAACCCCAAAACATCTTTGCCTTTAATAAATAGCTCCTTTGCCTTTAATCATTACATTAATAGTAAAAAACCCCATGATATTAATAGTAAAAAAATCATGGCCACATCAAACAAACATTTGGACAATGCTCTCAGGTATGTGGTGTGATTCTTGGGGCTGTCCTGTGCAAGGCCGGAAGCACACTGATGATCCTTGTGGGCCCCTTCCAGCACATTCTATAATTATATGATCTTATGCTTAGCTCATTAGGCAGAAAAGATATTTGTATTTCATAAGAAATTTGTATTTCTTATTCATTTCATGTAAGAAATACATTTTTCTGCACTATGGTGTTTCAGGTTGAGGAGTGCAATGCTTTATCCCTGAGGCTTTCAGAGCACTGTACGAACATATAAAACCTCTGTGCAAAGCCCTCTTCTCCCTTCCCCACAGCCTTGCTCAGGTGAGCCCCTTTACCAGCACCCGTGTTCAAGATGGGCAAAAAAAGGTGCTTGAGCTTTCACTGCCACCACTTACACAGCAGAAGCCACAGGCTGCCAAGAATGTGACTAGCGTGAAGTGGGAAGCCCTCAGGTACCAGCTTGCCCTATTACCCTCACATGAACTCCTGAACTATGTGGGATTTACTGGCACATCACCAACAGAACAAGCCAAGCAAAACTGCTTCTCCTCCTGTGCTCCCCTATGCCAGCATTTGGTGGTCAGAGCAAAGGGGAACTGAGCCACCTGATGACATGGAAGTCAAAACAGGGTTCCTACCAGAAGGCTTCTGTAGGACACTGGAATCACTGTACTCTGTCCTTGCATTCTGATGTTCCCCAAGCAGAACAGCATTTCTTTCTGCAGTGACTGTCACAGTAAAGCTGGCAACGTGAGCAAAAATGGAAAAGGCAGTAGATCACCGGCATCAAATCCATAGCAACCAAATACCTATTAAAACTTCATTTACACAAGTGAGCATTGTCTATTCCTATCACCCGTGGACACTCCCACTCTCCTGAGATGTACTCTATTGCTTTTCTTTACAGGAGTTAACAGTCTGTTCTTTGGTGCTTGATCAGGTATTCCCACATTTTTTGTAAGTGCCTCACTGATCCTCTGTTACAGGGGATCTGCAAGAGGTAGTTCTGTGAGTAGCAAGACATAGAAGGCCTCCACTCTTCCATTTTTTTCCCCCATGTTTTGTGGATCTTCTATATTTTCTGTATTGGTTTCATCTTCTTATCCCATAAAGCCAATGCTGCAGTGTTCCCAGGTTCTCTTTTCCCCCCCGCTAACCATCTCTATACTCCATTATCTCTTGTGCTCTCCTAAGTCAACTAAGACACGTAGCTCCCTCCTGTGTTGCCTGAGGCCTCCTGCTACACTCATCTCAGCTTTCATGCCTTCTGTATCTCTCTTGTAATGTTCCTATTCCGAGTGTTTTACACGAAAGCTAGGCAAGATACCTTATATACTGTGTCTGATCCAAAGTCTAGGCATGCTGCTCACTCAGCGGCCTGGCATGTCTACCAGAAAGAGCAACAGCTTCGTGTCACTGAGCAATAAAGCAATATCTGCTCACCAGTTTCCAGGAAACCTGTGGAACACAAGATTTTTAAGATGCAACTCTACCTGTGACATTTCTCTGTTAGGCCTTAAAGGGTTTGAAAGGGTGGTGATGACAGTGAGGCTGCACAAGCCTTGTCTCTGCGTGGAATCTGACTGGAAACTAACGGCTGTTCTGCAGCAGCAGACAGCAGGGATAATGGGAGCATCAAATCACAGCTGGTGTAAGGCGGGCTCTGTAGCTGTCATTGCTGCTGGCAGCTGCTGCTCCCTAGGCATGGATATTCTACTGCAGCAAAGCCTGAAATTACAAGGCTGCTGGGAAGTTCTACCTTGCAAACCCTACTAATAACACAGTGGGAATCTTAATAAAAAAAAGTCACTAGGAATTAGCCCACTACGCCCAAAGAGCCTCAGGAAACTTGGTGTGCCCCTTCTCAACATGGATAACCCACACAGGACAGATCATTCCCCAGCCTCGAGAATGGGATCTACCTTCTCCCTGAGACCTGGAGAAAGGAATTTTCCCTCTGCCCTGCAGCAGGGTAGAGCTGATTCCTTTCTCTTGAGAATCCACATGATGTAAGGGCCTGAATTCTCAAAGGATAAGCGTTGCTGACATACACTTAACAGTGGGCTCAGAAAGACCAAAGTTGTATTTTAAAAAGAAATTCCAGGTCATTTAAGAACTCTTGAGAAAATTATCTTTATGCCTAGCTCTGTCTTGCCTAAATACAGCTAGTCTTGGAAAAAAATTTGGTTGTGTTGAGAGCTTCTGTTTTTTCTCCTGTATTTTAGTATATTCTTTACAATAAATTTTATATAATAGTAAATTATTTAATCTTTAATATCTTTAAATGGACATGTTTAATTTTCTAAATCTTCCAAAGTGTTATCACTTAGGACACAAGAAAGAAGATTGCTGCAGCTGTACATAATGCCTCCACACAGAAATATATAATCAGAATCCATCTCAGTAGGGGAGTCACAGCCTTTTTCAACGACCAGCTCTCCGAGATCTATCATTCTTCCAAGCTCAGACATGGCAGTCTGACAACTGGCAAGATATGATATATTTTCCTCTTGTTAGTTCCTGCTGTGTTTCTGAGCTAATCTCTCTCCTGCCTTGCTGAGTTCAGGTTGTGTCTGGAGTCAGACACCACCTCATCATCTTCAGGTAACCAGAAGAGTCGTAGTGCTCTTGCTTCTGATGTGTTTCTTCTCTCAAGTATTTGAGTTCTGAGTTTCTAAGCTCTCTCATAGATGAGAAGTAGGAAAAACAACCAATTAATAATGATGAGAGCAGCAGGACCAACGCAGCCTGGTTTTCTCTGGATTAATGTTGCAAGGTGTGGGTTCTCTGTTGTGTAATAAGACAGTAACAGAGACAGCAGCTGCAGGCTTTTCCTGAGCTGTGGACTAGTGCAGCCTCTTTCTATATCAGACTATCTATCTCCACAAAACATTCCTAAAATGATTAACATTGACATCTCTGACTGATCACCTGAATTGGTCAGAATTGGACAGAGGGCGGAAGACACAGATAGGTGTTTATACACACACACATAAGCACACAGCCCTGTCACTTAATCCTAATTTGCTTAGACAGTCAAGCTAAAAGCTGCAAGGGCTGAATTACACCAAAGTCACAAATCATTTGTCTGTGATTATCAAGATCAGTTGCATACACAATTTTTTGTGCTCTTGCCTATGTGAGGAGTTTGCATTTGTCTGGCTCAATGATCCAGTCTGAACGCTGCAGATCCCAAGCTGAAATTATCCACTGAAGATAGAGTTGCTTTTAATTTAAACTGAAGCAGCTTTATGGAGATACGAACTCTGAGAAACTGCCCAAGGATGCAACGGCTGCTGTTCCCGAGGTGGGCAGGCAATCTACTCCCTCTTGAAGGCAGGGCGGCTACAATCTCATCACCATTATCTGCCCTTACAGTACATGCTCCTTACCCCAGGAACCAGCTGGGCTAAGGTCTGTATCTCTGGGAAAAGTAGAAGCAAGTCTGTAGGCAGAAGTGTGATTAGAGCAGTTAGTGGCCTCAAGAAAAGCCAAAACTTTCTGTAGGCAAATGCCTTTCCAGCTTTGAACCAAAAGCACCAAAGCCTCAGAGCTAAATTCACGTTAGATCGACAGCTCCAGCGTAATTAAAGTGCACCCACGGAACGTGTGCGAGCGTGTCTGCGCAGCCCTGGACGGCAGCAAAGCTGTTCTGCCATCAGAGGCCGCAGCAGCAGCAGCGAGTAGCGGGGAGGAGCGGAGCCACTGGCGCTCCCGCAGCCTCCCGGCCGAGCTCGCAGCGCTCCCCGGCGGCGGAGGGACGCAATGGGAGCCTCCGTGCTCGGCGGGGCCGGCGTGCGGGGCATGGCCGGCATGGGGATGGCCGGCATGGGGATGGCGTGCCGGGATGGTGTGTGCCGGGATGGTGTGTGCCGGGGGGCGCCGAGTTGTGGGGCGGCGTGGTGCCGGTGTGCGGAGGCGTGGCGGGGCAGGGTGCCGGGGGATGGTGTGCCGGGCGGCGGTGTGGATGGAGGCGGGTGCCGGGGCGCGACCCGCAGGGGACAAGCGGAGGAGCCGCCGCGGAGTGCCGGGAACGACCTGCAGTGCTGGCGGGCTCTTTGCGCTGCTCGGGGCTGGATGCAGCGCCCGAAGAACCACCCGGGAATGCGGTGGGGCCCGGCCGGGCGGTTCGGGTCCGACGGGGCCGGGGCGAGAGAGACGGCACTGCCAGCGCACCCCCTCGCCACCGTGTGTTAGCTGGCTGCTCATCCCTTGGGGAAAAAACACAGCGACATCGTACTCCTCGGCATCCCTCTTCGGCAGAATCATTTAGGTTGGAAAACACCTCTGGGATCATCGAATCCAACCTGTGACCAATCACCCCTTGCCAAACAGACCACGGCACCGAGTGCCACGCCCAGTCATTTCTTGAACACCTCCAGAGATGGTGGTTCCGCCACCTCCCTGGGCAGCCCATTCCCGTGTTTAACAACTTTCTGTGAAGAAATTCCTCCTGATGTCCAACCTCAACCTTCCCTGGTGCAGCTTGAGGCCGTTTCCTCTTGTCCTGTCATTACTTGCCTGGGAACAGAGGCCGACCCCCACCTGGCTACAAACAAAAAAGGAAGATGAGGAGTTACTGGCTGGCACGTAGACAACTCTTGGTTGTTGCCCCCAGTTCACACACTGCCCTCACCAATGTTAGACATTTTTATCAGTTTCTGAGGGAGTAAATTCTAATCCAGCACACTTAAAGAACACAAAATATTGCCCCCAAATTTATCTATATTCATGCATAATTTCTGTGACCAGAAAGTCCCAAGTACCTAGAAAATACAGAAAGAGGGGAATCAATAGAGCTGAGGAAAGGTCATTAAAGTAAAACAGAGGCATAAAAGGACAGAAAAAAAATCCTTGTTAAAAATCATAGCCTTACATCTGAACCTATAAAGCATAGTCAGTATTTTAAAAAATATTTCTTGAAATAGGAAGAAAAATATCAATTTCTGAACAAAAAAGTCATTTACATAAAAAACAATGAAATAATTTGGTAAACAAAAATGGTTAATTTCCCTCTTCTTACACTAGATTATTTGAACTGGTACTTTAAAATATTTACATTTATGGGAATTCATTCAAGGTAGGGGCCCCCACCCCCCAAATAATAGCTGAACTGAAGCTATTTTTGTTTCTGAAGTGACATAATTGAGATTCTACCAGTCATAAAAGTCTCAGCAGTGGCACATTCACTATTATACCATTGGGCTTCAACCTGAAAAAAGATGTTCTGTGTGATGCAAAGGCAATAAGATCAATGCAGGAAAGCCAAAATTAAGGTACAATACAGATTAGATTGATGAAATCAAAATCCAACTCGACTCCATCAGTATTGAACGGAACACAGATGGAAGGCAGGCAGGATGGTGCTCCAGAGGCAATCTATACGGCGTGCTGCATAACCTAATTATGCAAGAGCTTTTCATCAAAATCTAGTGGCATTTCCTCATAGATTTGTCCTGTAGTATATTTTGGTTTAATATGTTACAATCCACTAGTCCATTATCTGCTGCTGTCTTTGGTTCAGTCACTCTAAATCTCTGGACCAAAACAGCCCATCAGACCTTGGCTCTGCTGTCTCTACTTCGTGGACTTTTGGTGCCAGGCTTTCCTTTACTTCAGCTATTACTCTGACTCCTGAATTAGATTAAATGGCCCTGGGGACATTCTTCAATGTTCATATTGATGTTCTCTGCAGCTTTTCATGGTCCTAATCTATCATCAACTAATTACTAGAATTAACCTTTTGTATTCAGTACCTTCCACCTAACAAAATCCCTGACACTGCAGCAACATCCCCCAACTGCAGAAACCTGTCATGAATGCTGATATTAATGAATGTGTGTTATGGCAAGGGCAGGAAACTCTCTGTATTATTCAAGTTGACCAGCATGTCCTGTTACACGAGTTTGCACCCAGGCATTTGAGTGGAAAGGTTTCCATTTGGGGAAGTTCAGAGTGAGAGTGGAAAGTTAATTTAAACAAGAAATTTATTTTTTGCCTAGTATTTTCAATTTTTCTCACTAGTTGTGTTTTTCCTGTTTCTTGTCCGTCTGACTTGAAATCTAACCTGCAGAAACAAAGAGCATATAGCAGTAAAATAAAGTTGGTGCAAGCTGAACTTTAACTATAGTGTTAACTATAACTCTAGGTATAATGCTTAACATAATGTTAAATACTCCACAAAATAAAGCCTTAGGGGTGTCAAAAATGGGTGGAAACTTTCAACTCTCAGTGACTCAGCTGACCATCTGTAAAATGGACATAAGCCCCCTGTCTGCCAGCTCAGAGAGGTATTGCAAAAGTGGATTTAAAATTATTGTGAACACTAACAGATGGAAGAGCTAGTACATTGAAACAAGACCCTAGGTTAATTAATAAATTAATTAAACACATAAAAATGAACATTGCTTTGTGTTTTAGGAGAGAGGTTGAAAAGAGTGCATAATGAAGATCTCATTTTACAAACTTAGTAAGAAGACACAAAACCTCAAAGAGTAGTGAATTTGGCCGGCCCCAGGTAGCCTGTGAACTGAACAAGGAAGGTCAAGCAGTAAAACAAGCAAACAAGCCCCCAGTGATTGCACAAATGGACATCATGCAGCTTTCCTGGTATCGAAATCTTGTAGATAATTTTTCAAATGAAGTCTTTCAGGTCACGTGTAAATACGCATTTCGTGTGTGCAGTGTTTTCTATCTCCTTCACACACACAGAAGTAACCTCTCTTCTTTTCTCTAATACCTATAGGCATAAACATCTACTGTTGATGGTAGTCCTCATCACATTACATTTTACATTATTTCAGTGTTTTTTCTCCACACCTTTGTTTTAAAGAGCTTTGCACTAAAGTGCTGACTAAAATGCACTGATTTTAGATGACAGGTAACTGATTAAACCTATCAGTGAACAGTGGCAAAACAAGTCTTATCAGTTATTAAAACAATAATAAAACTGAGCGGGATTTATAATTCTGTATCAGTAAATGATCAACTACAAACACACTACTTATGACATTTTAAAAAAAGTTCCAACTCACTTCTAAAATCAGTAGTATAGAAGTAAATAGAAGGAAAATAATGGATCAATAAAGGCGATTTTGGATGTTATTAAATTGAAACCTTTGTGCAACAGAATAAAAATAAAACTAAATTTTTATTTAACTTGCCGTTTTGTTTCAGAAGCAAAGCTGTCTCTTTCAAAAACTTTTGAAATCCTTAGATTTGACACTATTTAGAACCCAACTGTCTAGCTACACTATAAGCCCTTGTGATGGATTTTATCTACATCAGTGTTAATAACATTCCAGGATCCTGCTAAACCCTACATCTCACTAGCATCCCAACGACTAAGGCATTTAAGCTGGATTTTTAGGCATAGTTTAATACAAAAGCCTGAATGTATACATATGAACTGTACTGTTAATATGCACTAACTGAAGAAGGACTTTTGTATCTTTCCCTATGTTGTATTGGAATTAACTCATATGCATTAAATCCAATAATTAAAAATAATGACAATTCAGAATTGTACAGTCAAAAGACGGTATTTTACAGATAATCTCAGTTTTTCTGCTATCCAGTATACATTACTCATTCTATGGTCCTTCCTCTGAATGAATGGATTAATATTTTGTGGATATTCATTTGCTTGTGTCATTTTACTTTTGAACAAGAAAATACACATAGGAATGGAATTTTTTCTCTTCTGTGCTTTGTAATTTATTTGCTCAGTTCATGTCATCAAAATCCTTTGGTTACACTTGTGAAAACTCTATAAAAACAAAAGTGGCAACATTTCCTGCATCTGCCTGCCAAAGAAACAATTGGTCCCATAGGGAACATTTCAGTCTTCTTTCAAAAATTTAGTCTCATTCTTCAGTTAAAGAAGAAATGGAGAGAAGGATTCAAATTTGCCTCCAGAAATTATTTTACAATGGCATCTCTTCTGTGCACAACCTTGTGACATTATTTAAAGTTACTTTCAACACATGGGTGCTGAGCAGTGGAAGAATTGGAAGAATTCTTCAGCAGCTTGGAAGAATTTATCTGAGCTGGTGGAAATACAGTGAAGTTGGTAAAATCTGGAGATTTGGTTTTTTACTGTCAATGACAGGATTTAAAAGTTCTGAATCCAAGAATTTATTCCTCTGGTCAGAAAGTAGCTCAAGAAACACACAGCAGCAATCATAGTCAAGAATAAGATTCAGTACTTGCTCATTCTGAACAGCCTCTAACACAAGCTTTTGGTTTTTAGGCTCTTTCATTATTGCGATGATATTCATATTGTCCTTTCAGTCCTTGGTCAGTACTGCCAGAAAAGTTCTGCGTTCCTGAAATCATTTGAGTTGGTTTCACTGAGTTTTCTCAAGGCAGATGACATGGCAGTAGAGGTTAGGATACCTCATGTAGCCCCTCTTGGAGGCTGTTCACCATCTCACCTTGACTTCTTTTTTCTACTTTCTGTAGGACAGAATTGAGTTCATGTCCTCTTCCTCTTACCCAGCCTCCTCCAAAACAAAGCCCTGTGCTCTTATGTGACCCCTCTGCTCCTGTCCTGTCATTTCCTCGAGCTGCACTTTGTGTCAAGTGGACCTCCTGCTGCAATCTGCTCCCTCAGAGCATGGAGACAATTATCAGACACAGGGGAAAAATCTCACTGCAAAAGGGGCAGAAAGGACTGGGCTTTTCTGCTCTGGAAAGGTAAAAAGAGGATGAGTGAGAGAAATGAATACAAAGCAATGCCTGGAGTAGAAAGGGTGAGAGAGAGTCCATCTGTTTTAAGACATTCAATGATGCAGTGAGACACTGAGTGATATAACCATCAGTTAATGAAAGTAGAAGGCCACAAATGTAAAATTAAGAAAGAAAGTAGTTTTTCCAGTATTGTTTGGCTGTTAAGTATACCAACAATGGAAGCCATTCTGGAAGCCATTTAGAAGGATATGAAAGGACTGACCATTTTCAGCAATAATAAAGATATCCAGAATTATTTAATGCAGACAAATTATTCTAAGGGTTTAAAAACCCTTTTACTATGCCCGGACTATTAGGGAAGGCATGAAATAACCTCTGTCAGCCATGTGGTTTTGCACCTTCTTCTGACATGTCTGGTACTATTTGCTATTGTAGACAGACTACCAGACCAGATGGATCACAAATCTGATCCAATATGGTAACTACTTATGTTCTTAAGTGAAAATTTTACCAAAAGCATATCAGGAAAGCTTTTGGAAAATCTCAAAAAACTGACACAAAAAATGTCTAAGAAATTGCCACCTTCTGTCTGCTAAAAAAAAAGTCAAAGAGTAATCATTTTATTGCTGTCTAATCCAGCATGCTTTCTGCTTTTCAGGGCAAATACAGTCTTCAAATGGAGCACTTCCTGAACTCCAGGGTTTTTTTTAGGAATTACTTCCATCTGTCTTTGAATAAACCGGCGCTGATCTGTGTTCTGCATGCTAGGTTCTATCTCCAAGTGCTTTCTCTGGTCACATTCTGAAGCCTGGACAAAGTGTTTTCAACGTAGATATATTACAATGCCTAAAGAGTGTATATGAAGAAATTTTTGACCCTTCAGTATCGCCGGTGTTAGATTAATATTAAAAAAACCCAAAACCCCCAAAAAACCCAGAACAAGGAATGCTTATCTGAAATAGGAGGAAAGCAGGCATATTTTCCAAGATGTATTTCTGATCTCCTTATCACATCTCTCCTTTCAAGATGGTAGCATTGATCAAATAACATTTCTCCAGGTAAAACTGATAGCAGTTTCCCTTCAACCACCAATTGCTCTGAGTCCTGTAACACCCTCATCTAAAGTATTTTTCTTCATCCTGTTTCAATGGTAGCTGGATTACTGAGGCCCTGTAGAAGTGTTGAGTGTGTTACACATGGACAAGACCTGGCTTATGCATTTCACATGGCTGCATTTATGCTCCGTAGCCATATCTTTACCGATACACCTTAAGAGTTGTGGCATGTCCCGTCTGTGGTTTAATGTAGAGGCTGCAGCCCCATTCTACCATCTGATAAAGGGACTGCACCCTAGATTGCTTTCTCCTGGTTATATATCACACCCTTATCCTTTGTTAAGGTCTTGCAGTTTTGCCTCTCTAGGTATGGCGGTATTAAGCAGCTCAAATGCCCTTTGTGAAAGAAAGAACATAATTTAGAATAATTGTTAAGAGGGAAAGCTCTTGGATAATGAGAGATATGGGTCTTGTCATTTAAGCATAAATCCTAAATAGAAAGCTTGTGTTGTTTTCTTGTTTGATCTTGCCACAGCTCTCTGTTAAATAAAATATTCAATATATTGATTGAGAAAAATATAATAACCCAGCATAACAGAGCTTGCCTTTGTGAGCTAGGTTATAGATACGGTTGATAAAATAATGACATCTCTGAATTGCTAAATTAGTGCACAGCAATTCTAAATAAGGAAGAGCTACAGACTTAGATGTTAAAAATTGAAGAGATTTGGGAGCAGACCTACAAGGTGGGTTGTGGCTGGCAGACTCACTAACTGCTGAGTCCAAAGGTTACAGCTGGCTGGGTAGGGAGGAGTCAGATGCTGAAAAGCTGAGTCAGGATCACACATCAGAGAAGGCCAGTTATACAGAGCTAAAGATCTGAGATAAAGGATCCTGAAAAAATGAGGCAACTGAAGGGCAAGGTATTGCTTTTGCCCCGCTGAGGCTGGCTGGATGGGAGAAGGGGCTGTGCAGGGACTGCAGGAGGCAGGAGCTGGGAGGAAGAGCCTGAGGATGGTGATAGAACCAAAAGGAGAAACAGGTGGTTGGGGCTGAGTGACAAGGAGACAGGACTAGGATAAAGGTTGGAAATTGGAGTCTGGCAACAGAGAAGCGCAAGACAGGAGAGATCACTCCAAGCAGGGCAAAGCAGCTCACTGCATTGCTTCAGCCAGCTGAGAAACACATCAAAAACTCAGAAGTGTTCCTTTGCTGGTTGCACTTTTCAGGGTCTGATGGTCAACTGGCCAGCTGCAAACCTATTGCAAGGTGAGGATGCTGCAAAAATGACATTTCTATTTCTTGTGGACAGTAAGATAAAGTAAGTAGCTGGATTTGCCAAGGGGAAATATAAATAGGAACATCTAGAGAATACTGGAAAACCAAGATACCCTGAATAGTTATTTACCTTTGAAAAAAACCCCAAAAGACGTAGGTTACTAGAATGATTTATCTCTATTTGACAACAAAGATTCTGTTTCTCAATCTATACACATTAATGCATATGCATGATAGTTCAATTCAAAGAGCAGAAGAGTGGTACAGAAATCGGGGGGACCACAAATTAATTCAGAGTTTCATCTGCATGGGAATTAAAAATGAGTAATTAAACTGAAGAAGTAATTATCCATGAAAGGTGTGAAACACAGAAGATTAAGGAGTGAATTTAACGGTGAACAAGGGATTACAGGCAGCTGCAGTTAACAGGGTCTCGCTAGTGAAGGGCAGTAAGAAAACTCATTTGAATTGCCAGCTGGTGTGAGCTGTCACCACCTGAGCTATTTTCTTTAGTAGCACCACTCTATACTATCCAAGAGACTTATCCCTAACCAAGAACATAAGGGAAGATAAAGCACTATGTGGCATGAGCTTATCTAAGCAAAGGTCAAGAAGGCCACGTGTGTACCTGTTTCAAGCATATCTCCATGTCTGTAAGAGGGTGAAGTCCTCAGTCAGCAGTCACAAGAGGAAACCGAGCAGGGAGTAAGGAAAGGCCCACTCAGCCATCAGGCAAGAAAAGCTCGTGGGTTGGGTTGGTTTGGAGGTGGGAGCATCTGTCAGAAGGGATGGCTGGATAGAGGCAGACAGTGCACAGCAGAAATCGAGACCCCTGAGCTGACCAAGTCAAACCAGCTCCAGCAAGGATGCAGCTGTGAATGTAGCATGGCACTCTTGCTGGCCAGTCCTGCTGGGGGGAGGACGCGCTTGGCCCATTTAGGAGCACCACACAACCATGGCCATGCTTCTGTGGGCTGAGCCCAGCCAAGGAATAGCTTCACTGTTGTGATAATGAGTGATGCAGAGTCCCCAGTCAGGTGCAAAGGAGACCCCCCTTATTACATAAACCCGGCCTTTTTAAGAGTTAGCCAGTTATTTGTTTACATAGTTTTAAGGCACAACAAACGTAATTCAACCACCATACACCACGGTGTGAGCACGTGACAGTCACGTAGCATGTTTTTGTAACCTTAATTCAGCTGTGTCTCTTTCCCACAGTCCTTTCCTACTTAGCCAAAGTGACAGGCCTGAGCCATGGTTTTACAAAGGCAACAAGGCCTTCATGCAACACTTCACCAGCTACAGCATTGTCCATCAAGTAGGCATTTAACAGTGTCTTCATTTGCTGGGAGGAACACCTTTTACACACAGTTTTTAATCACCAAAGTTATTTCACCATAATGGGAAATAAAGAGTAAGAAAACCCTGCAGGAGAGGGATAGCTGCTGTTCCTCCTGCCCTTCCTCTCACACCCAAACACCAGCCCTGTGATTGGAGCTGCACCCTGACAGGACCATTTTGTTCTTCTGGGCAGAGTCTTCTCTGTGTCTGTTTTATTTTTATGAATATGCTCTCCTGCCTATTTAAGGGCCTCCTGCAGTGTCCCAGAATCAGTGTGGCCATGGTAGGGCAGCAGGATGGGATGGGACACATGGCATGCCTGGGAAGGCTGCTGGGGAAGCAGGGAATGTGAAGGGGCCTCAAAGCTCTACTCTGCTTTCGTCAAGCGTTGGAATTGGGAATTGGAGTACGCAGGTGGAATCACCATCCCTGGAATTGTTCAAGAAATGACTCCATGTGGCACTTAGTGCTATAGTTTAGTTGATATGGTGGTGTTCAATCAAAGGTTGGACTCGATGATCTTGGAAGTATTTCCCAACTTTAATGATTTTATGGTTCTATGACTCCCTCTGTGTAGAACTCCCGAGACACTGGGATGCTTAGTCCTCAGTGAGCTGCAGACTCCCTCCATGGGGGTCTGGCAGGATGCAACAGCTATGCTGTATTCACAAGTATTCATTTAATCTCCCTTTTGGCTGTTCATTATGCTTTTACTGCTGACTGGAACGTGGTGATCAGGTGCAAATACTGTACATCAGTAGAGCTCCAACTGTGCATGTTATTGGAAGACAATAATCCAATGATAAAATTATAATAATCATAATAAAAATTAAATTTTAAAAAGTAATTATCTATAATGAATTAAACAAGGAATTAAATAGTGATAAAAGTTAAATAGTGCTAAACAAATATGCAAAATTAAAAAAAAATTAAATAATAATTAAATAGCTTATCTTTTCTGCGTGATTAGATTTTGCCAGCATAAACTGAGATGTACAAAACAGGATGATGAAGGGGAGATTTTGTCCTTGTTGTCCCCACACTCCAAAAGCAATTGTTCATTCCTGTGAAAACTTCCCATAACAGTACAGTTGGGGTTTACAGGCACAAAGCCCTGAGAAAAACAGGATGAAAATAATGGCATAAGAAAACTGAAGGGGAAATATTGCAGAGGCTTTGGGAAATACTGGCTCAGCAGCTTCAGGGAAAGCTGTAACAATGCAAAGTGCAGCTGAGCTGTAACAATGCCACTTGCTGAGCTAAGGGACCTGCGCAGCACAAATACCAGAGGTTTGTGATGGGGAGATATGGAGTGATAACACTTCTCAAGGTTCTGGTGTGGGGTCTTAATGGAAACCATGGCTGTACAGACCACGACATAGAGGGAGATTGAGATCCTGAGGGGCATGGAGGAGGCAGCAGTGGAGTACAGACCTGAGGACTCAGGAGACCAAACTTCCCCATACCAGAGATGGGGGAAGAACACACTCCAGGAGAATGATACATCTTACACCTGCAGAAAGACATGGAAGGAGGACAATTTGGGGACCTGCAGACATGTCAGCTTCACTTCAGTTGCTGGGAAAATGATGAAATATGCCTTTTTTGAAGCTCTGTCTGGGCAAAATGAGTGAAAACAAGATGAGCAAGAGTAGTCAATATGGATTCATTAAGGTTAAATGATGCTTGACCAATCTGATTGGCCTCAGTGCTAAAAAAGATGAATCACTGCAGAAGGTAAGACAATGTTGTCTGTATAGGCTTCGGTAGGGCTCGTGACTGGTTTCCCACACTAACGCTGTGCTGTGAAAAGCACTGCTCTGGCTGGCTGCCCAGCTGGAGAGGGGAGCTCTGGCTGGCAGCACAGGCTGGGTGTTCCAGTTGGCTGGCCACAGTGAGCTCTGTGCCTGGCTGGCCAGGCAGGATAATCTGGCTGGCTGGGGCAAGGGTGACTGACTGGCCAGGCGGGGTGTGTCTTTTGCTGGTCGGCTGGGGCTGAGCAGCTCTGGCTGACCAGCTGAAGAAACAGGATCTGGCTGGCTGGGGAAAAGGGCTTTAGCTGTCCAGGGAAAAGAGACTCTGTTGAGCCAAACAGAGCTGGGTGACTCTGGATGGCAAGAGGATCTCACAGAACAGCTGGGGAACGTGGCTCTGCCTGGCTGGTTGGGTTGAGTGGCTGGAGAAACAGAGTCTGGCTGGGACAACTGCTTTGTCTGGCCAACTAGGCAAGGTGATCCAGTTGGCTGGTTTGGGAGTGAGGCTCTGACTGGCTGTGGGTCAGCTCTTTATTCTGCAGCAGAGCAATGATGGCTTTTTTGAGCAGCATTATTTTTTGGTGATCTAGCAAGATTCAATGATTTATCTAAATAAAATGACAATTCAAGCGCTGTATTAAAAAAACCACAAAACACTAATTTAATAATTGTAAAAATTACCTCTGCTTGCCTTTTTTTTTTCTGTGCTGGATTTTTTTGTCATTTTCATACAATTCTTGTAGAGAAAGTCCCACAGTTTAACTGTGTATTAATTGTAATTAAATTAACACCCCTGTTTTTCCAGGAAGATAATAGCAATATTTTTGCTCTCTGGAATTACTCCTATTCTATCGGAGTAACTCCAACTATTGGACTGTCTACTCAGCAACCTTTTAAATATATACAGTTGAATAAAACAATTGAAGGAGAAGCTGTGAATGATTAATTCTGGAGCTGTGATCCGAGTTCTAAGTTTTGCAATTCTGAAAGCTGAAAGACAGGAAACCACGGACACAGTAACTGCAAGCTGAGGTGGCAGGAGTCCTGCATCTCACCTGACACACAGACAGCTACTCCAAACGAGCTCCATGAGCTGGAGTGAATCCCTTGTAGTGGCACATAGATTACAAGGATTTTGTGCAGCACGGCCATATGAATCTTTCTCCTACCTTGAGTTACCACTATAGTGCCACTGAGCATCTCTTACACTCTGGGGTTTTTTTAATTAAAAAAAAAAACAACAAGGAAGTTTCTGGAACTTTTATCTCCATAGCTGTTTTGATAATTTGTTTGGTTTTTTTTTCACACAGAGTCTTGATAATTGGAGGCAAGATAACTGTTTCTTCTCCAATGGGACGACTTGTCATTGTTTCCATCAACATTTTGTGTAACAGAAAATTATGGTCACACACTGTACTCAAGCCTGCACATGGTTGCTTTCACAGCCACTGCCCATGTTCTTTTCCTAGGAATACATAGTGCAGTTTTGTATCCCTTCCCATGGGGTGTGATCATAAAATAATTCATGCTTGCTGTTCTGTGGTTATCTTCTCTGGTTTGCCTTCATGGAATCTAATGTGCCATACTGAGGACAGTGCTCCTTATGTAGTCATAACAAACAGATGCTGATCATCACCACCTTTTTAGTTGATGTAGGATCTTCTGACAGGGATATCTTAGGATGAAATGTTTGGGGAATGGACTGTGTGACCAGCTTGCACTGAACTGTGTTTCTCAAACTCTTGTGCTCTTCTTCTTGTTCATTTTCCATTTGTACATGTGTACTTGGTGTCTCCGTCCTAGTCCTTCTGAGTGAGTATCACCCTGAGTTAAGATAAGTTTTGAATTCTGATCATTTTCTCTAAAATTTCAGTTCCTCCCTTACTGGTTTTGTTCATTTTCCCCTTTTGCCATCCACAATTTAATACAAGATTGAACAGAGGCCATGCTCTGACAGATCCTTTCAATCCGAGAGCCAGCTGTGTTTCTACCCTCAACTGTCCTAACAAGGTGTATTGGTTTGGCATGGCCTGATTTTGGGTAGCAGGGGGGCTGCAAAGCTGGCTGCAGTGAAAAGCTGCTGGGAGTTTCCCACCATGTCCAGCAGAGGCAATGTCTGATGGCTCTGAAGACGGACATGCTGCTGGCCAGAACTGGGCCAGTGAGAGAGGTTGATAACGCCTCTGTGATGACATACTTAAGAAGAAAATCAAAACAAAGTCATGGGTTTTTCCTTCTAGTCAGAGAAGAGGAAGAGGTGAGAACATGTGAGGGAAACAACATGGAGACACCAAGGTCAGTGCAGAAGGAGGGGCAGGAGGTGTTCCAGGTGCCAGGGCCAAGATTCCTCTGCAGGCCATGGTGCAGACCATGGTGAAGACCATGGTGAAGCAGCTGTGCCCCTGCAGCTCATGGGTCCATGGGGAATGCAGAGATCCACCTGCAGCCTGTGGGGGAGGTGCCCACACCGGAGTGTGTGGATGCCTAGAGGAGGCTGTGATCCAGTGGGAGACCCGGTGGAGAGAGAGGGCCCTTGCTTCCAGGCTGGAGCAGCCTGTCCCTGGAGGACTGCACCCTGTGGGAAGAGACCCATGCTGCAGCAGTTTTGGGAGGATTGTCTGCCTGTGGGAGGGACTCACGCTGCAGCAGGTGCAGTTTGGCTGCTGCTCATGAGAGCGGACTCATGCCAGGAGTTCACTGAGAACTGTCTCCCGTGGGAGGGACCCCACAGCCTCACAGGGAAGGACTCTTCTCCCGGAGCAGTTGAAGAAAGTCTTGGTGATGAACTGACCAACACCCTCATGCCCTGCCTCCCTGTGTTATTGGTGGGAAGGAGGGAGGGACTGGGGGGGGAAGGTGTTTTAAGGGGTTATTTTACTGCTCATTACCCTCCTCTGATTCTGTTAGTAATAAATTTTACTTAGCAACTAAGGTTGAGCCTATTTTGCCCTTGAAATATTTCTCCCACTCTCCTTATGTCACTCATGAAGCCTCTGCTAACCCTTTTCTTTTTTCCCTCCTTTTGCCCAGCTGTGGTAGGGGAGGGTGAGCAAGCGACTCTTGTGTGCCTGGCGTTGGGCCAGTGTCAAACAACGACACAAGGATGCATGTTCAATCATTCCCCAGGTCCACCCATTTCCAATATTTCAATTCATGTGCCATGGTTATGCTCCCCCAGTCCACTAGGAATTCCCTAAAGATGATTCAAAATGTTTAGGGCTCTTTTCCAAAGTACTTGAGTACATTTTTCCAAAGTACTTGAGTACATTTCATTAAGTTCTGCCAACTTAAATATGTTTAATTCATCAAAATTTTCTGACACCTACTCCTACCTTCTTCAAACCTGTAATTTTTTTTCCCCACCTATATTTTGTTGAAATTCATCCTAAAATCCATGTACCTATCTGAGAGAAACTGCAGAGAAAAGGCAGTAAAACACTGCTACCTACCTCAGCGCCTGGGTCCTCTTTCCCCTTCCACTATTCCCAGCAACCAATGCTTCCAGGAGATGCCTCTGGTGGCTGCCTGCACCTTGCACCTGATCATGGGATCTTGAATTTCTATATTGAGTATCTCTTGGCCTCAGCTGCTTCTTTGTCTTCCTTGCAATCACCCAGAAAACAGGAGAGCAGGAGTGAGAGGGTGCCTTGATGCCAAAGCATGTGAAGGATGCGCACTGCGACTGTTCACGCTGCTCTTCACATCTTCCCTGCAGCCATCATGCAGGGCATCCACAACTTCTCTGGGCAACCTGACTTTTAATTGTCAGCTAATTGGCGTTTAGTTGGGAATTTCCCCAAGAGCAATCTGTCTCTCCCATGGCAAAAAGTGGTGAGTGGTCGTCCAGTCTTCATCTTGACCCACCAGCTTTCTTGCTCTTGTTCTTCCTCTCTTCTCCCATGTCCCACTCAGGAGGGAGCGAGTGGCTGGGTGGGAGTTTGCCTGCTGGCTGGCACCAGCCCACCACACTCTGTTAAATACTCTATATTGTTACAAAACCCAGAATCCAAAGAAATCCAAATGGGAAAAAACCCAAACAAATCCATCACAGAAAGGAAGCTTGTATTCCTCATCCATCCGAGTGACTGAGTGCTGCACATCAGTGGACTGACTTTGTTTATCCCAGCCATCTGTACAAGGGACCAGTGGCTCTGGCTGGCCTTGGACTCCAGGATGCCTCTCAGCTGCCTGTGAGACACTGTGATGCCGGGCTTTCCTTCCTGTGAAAAACAGCCATCGTTCACAGCCAGGCGCCTATGGCCAAAAGTGGGATTCCGCCTCCTAAAATTGGGAATGTCCAAGGATTTCTCCCACATGAAAGCTGCCTGTACCTATGGCCCAGGTTGGCCTTGGTTTCTTGAGAGGAGCTTCTCACCTGCCTATGAGACACTGTGGTGCTGGGCTTTCCTTCCTGTGAAAAGAGCCATCATTTCTGCCCAGGCACCCAGGGCTGAAAGCGGGATTCTGACTCCTAAAATCTTGAACATTCTTGGATTGCTCCCAGATGAAAGCTGCCAGGAACGACAGCTCTGGCTGGCCTTGGACACCAGGCAGCCTTTCTGTTGCCTATGAGACACTGAGTTTTAAGGCTTTATTTCCTAGAGGAAATGGCCCTCCTTTTCCAACATCTTCCCCTTGCCTAAATTTGGTTTATGCCTTTTAAAACTGTGAATGTCAGACGATTTCTCCCAGATGAAAGCTGCCAGGACTGATGGCTGTGGCTGGCTTTGGCCTCCTGGGGGCTGCCTCCCAACTGCCCCCACGACACTGTCTTGCCAGGCTTTCCTTCCTGTGGAAAAGAACCCTCTTTCACGGCCAGGTGCCCATGGCTGAAAATAGGATTCCACCTTCTAAAACTGCGATTGTCCGAGGATTGCTATCAGGCTCCATTCCTTCAAATGGTTGCTCTTCTAATGGAAGGCCAGGAATGAGCAAAGGAAATATATTTGCGTCATCAAACGTGATCAGGGATTTGGCACAGCACACTACATTATTTGTTAATGACTTTTATATGCTTGGTTTAACCCAGAGCTTGTGTTGGTGCTTTGATGCACACTATCAAAGTAGCTGTAGAATTACCAAGCATTTACTAACTATGTCAACCCTGGCAAAGGTTTGCACAGTATCCAGCACAGAAATACCATTTTCAGTAATCATCTAGCAATAATTTCAGAGATGACTATAATAATATTTTGATCAAATAGTTACATGGGGACTAACACAATTTTCTTTTCAGTGGTTCAGTTCAACTATTTTTTTGCTCTCCCGCTCAAGACAGTGTTGAACATACCAAACTAATGGAAACAATCAAGAATTTAGCTAAGAATTATTTTGGCCACTTCATGGCCAAATACACATGGTTGGTACTGTTGTTCCTCCACACCAATGGGGACAAACGTTTACATATCGCAGGAAAATATTTGGAAAAACTACACTGATTTGTTCACATGGCCATAAGCGCTTTCACCTCATTAAAACATTTAGAGTTAATAATGAAAGTTTAAGATAAAATAACAAGATAATATACTTAATAAATTGTTCCAAATAGTTGCTAAAGCAGCCAAAGGGAAAGGTTGGGAGTTCTTTCAGAAGTAAGTCAGATTTGCTGCTGAAAAATAGCCCAACTTTTCCAATGACATTTGTCTAATGGCAGAGTGTATTTGATATTCCTACATGTATAGTTGAGGAATAAAAGTAGCAGCATGGAACAATGTAACTTAAGAACTATTAATGGGCTTGAATCTACTCTTCAAGGTCAAATACTGAGAACAGCTGTATTTCCATTCCTTTCAAATGTATGTGAATAATGGTTCCTCTAAAAAGATACAAAAGAATCTATATTATATTACCTGATTGCACGAATATCTTTTGTAGTTTAACTTCTATATTCTTCAGCTTTACATTCTTTTATTTTTTATAAGAAACATGAATATTCACCTGGATAAAGAATGAAAAATAGAAGCTGAAAAATTCAGAAGCTGTAGGGCTATTTGTACTTTCACTTTAGTATCTATCCAGAGCAATTTCATTAGAGAATAGAGTTAAACTGTCATAAAATTTGTGAAGGGGTAGAAAATAGAAGAATAGTCTTAAGGTTAGAAAAGTTAGGAGCCTGCTATTTTCTGTCTCTATCCATTATGACAAGAGCACTTTGAATTCTAACCTTGTTCCAGTACACTGGCAGCCCTTTTTGATTTGGTATTACCTACAAATTTAATAAACCTCAGCCTAGGCTGACGGGAAGATGATGTTCTTTAGAACTTGCTATTACTCTGAAACAAAGGCACCAAGCTTGTCATTTAAGGTTGCTGTCCTACAGTCATGATTGTTTCTAGAGTAGGACAAAGACATGAAAGAGGCAAAGAAAGACTTCTGTAGATACTGCAAGTGAAAAGAAAAAAAGAAAAATTCTTCCACAGACTTAGCAAGTGGAACAGGAACTATGAAGGAGCTGTCTGCTTTGCAGGCTCCAGTGCTCATTCATTTTTTGCACCAGTCATGTCATCTTACTTCATAAAACATCTCTACCCAGAAAGCCTTTCTTCATCCTCCTCTTTCTAAAGCAGAAATGAGCTTTGTGGTAAAAATGAAGCTATAAGTCCACTAATAGAAGCACCTTTTTCAGAAGGCACGTCCCTTACCCTCTCCTACAATGGTAGAGGAGTGGCCACTCTGTTTTCTACCCATTTATCACCTCTACAGCTCTTCAACTTCTAAGGCCTATTCTGCATATTACATCTTTAGCTTCATGTCCTCCTTTTTCTTTTTGTTTTGCTGCTTCAGGATTCCCTTAGCACCTTTTCTCATCTTCTGCCAACATGAAGTCAGTCTTCCTGTCACTTTTTTTCCTCTAAATCTTTCTCCCCCTCCCTCTGTGTCTTTCATCCTCCTGTGATTTTCCAATTGTTACTGTTTTCTTCCTCTATTTCCATAAAAATGTTTAGTTGTACATAAAGTATGAGGGAAGGCTGCGAGAACTGTATTTGTTCAACTCAGAGAAGGCCAAGCAGATCTAGCTGTTCTCTGTATACACCTGATGGGTAAAGATTGGGCTGGAGTGTTGTCGAAGGTGCCCAGAGAAAGGACAGCACAGACTAGCTGGAACATGGGAAACTGAGGTTAGGTATAATGAAAAAAAATTATTCACAATGACAGTGGGCCAGACACTGGGACAAGTGCTCAGGGAGGCTCTGGAATCACCAGCTAGGGAGGTATGTAGAACCCAGCTGGACAAAGAAACCTCAGAGCAGCTTGGCTTGACTTTGACCCTGCTTTGAACACCCCCAGTGACCTCAAGTCCTACAGAGGTTCCTTGCAGCCTAAACAACTCCATGATTCTATGTAATAAAATATCATTTATTGTCAGAGGCCACATTAACAGTGTGTTATGAAAAGCACCTTTATCCAAGGCATCCCATTTTCCACGACAAGTGGCTGGAGAGATTGTAGGGAGGTCTGTAGGGAGATTGTGACCATATCTTACTCTTTTCAGATTTAGTAGTATTGGGAAGTCAAAAGTATTGTGAATAAGAGAATATGTAGCAAATGAAAATATTTTTGTTTACACAGAAATGAACAACTAAAAATCACCAAATGGTAATATATTTAGGTTCCTAATAAAATTAAAATTTTACAATGTCATAATTGCTCTGAGCCCAAGTAGCCACAAGTATCTTCTACAGGATTCTTCATTTCTGCCTTTTTATAATGCTTACACCACACACTAGTAGGATTATCCTCTGTTAACTGCTCATGCTGTGGGGAATCCATTCCAAAATTTTAAGCAACCTTCCCAAAGCATTTCCAAGCATCTTTTCTGAATCATGCTGTGCTTCTTCAATACAGCCACGTATTAGTGTGCTTGTCTAAAAAAAAAAAAAAAAGAAAAAAGAAAAATTAGTTTTAAAAACTAAAGAAAATACTGCTGTAGGAAAGCTGGCCCTTTGGCCCTTTGGAAAGCTTGAAATCTAGTATCATCCCAAAATATGTATATATATGCCATGTAAGTATTCCATGCTTTCTGTACACCTCAAGTCTTATCAAACATCAGCAGCCTGAGAACATTTTTTCCCCCTTGCATCTCCTGCTACTTTGGATTATTAGAAGCAAACCATGCCTTGATAGGAGGTCTGCATTTCCTTTTAAGTACTTTTCCAAAATGAAGTTTTTCAGATTTCAACTTCTCTGGACTTTAATATCAAGCCATAATTTTGTTCCTCCTTGTAAGATGTATAAAATTTCCTGGTACTTGGAAAAAAGTATTTAATATTGCAATATTTTTCATATTACTACCACTTCTTTGTAATCTCCTCAGCTTTACTACCCCAAATTGGTGCTCCAACATAGATAAATAAAGTTTAGATACAATAGATTTAGAGCTGGAGTTTTTCATTTTAGTGGATTCAGATCTACAGCAATATTGTTCCAGATGTTTGCTACTTTCAGTCTCCTTTGGTTAAATATGTACATGAGAGATCCACATGCTGGAAGAAGATTTAGGTGTAGAAGGTAGCCCCCCTGCTTGGAAACAAATTCACCTTGGGTATGGTGTTCTATTGTCCTGGTTTTGCGTGGTCTGAATGGAATCCCTCCATGATAACAGCTACTGTCTGGAGAGGCATCGTCACTGCCTTTTCATGTGGGTTCACACGAGAAGAAACTGGCTGAACTAGAGGAAAGAATGTAGTTTCTTTCTACAAGGGTGAGAGAACCTTCAAAGGAGATGGACTCTGGGACTCAGCCCTGCAGACTGTACTACCGTCAGGGGCTGAATGCACATCACATTTTTCACTGCATCAGTTCTTCTCCATCCCTGCAACTACTGAAGCCCTAGCCAAAGGGAAATCCAAATCATTAATTTAAAGCAAACAATTTATCTGTAACTGAAGATAATAATATTGAAGACTGAAGAATGTTGATTGTTTGTGAGGAACCAGACTCGAAATATACATGTTTAAATAGTGTAATACCATTACCTTGTATTGCAGATGACTAAATAGCTGAAAAACAAGAAGGAGTGAAAAAGGTACAGCCTATCACCTTGTACTGGGGCTGTGTACAACAAGAATGTTGGCCTTCCCTTCAGCTCCACTGACTACAGACTTTTAAATTTTCCATTAATTTTCCCAATATATCCACAGCTTTGTTTCCACCCCTCACTTTTACCCCTCCCTCCTCCAGAAGTTCAGGTCCATGTTGCTCAGAGAGTCCTTCCCTAAGGAGCATCATAGGCTGGAAATTTGTGCTGCTCCTTCTGGATCCTGAACAGATTTTAAAACCAGAGCTCTGAATTCTCTGTTGGTAAGCACTGGAGGAAAAAAAGCCGAGCTGCCTCTACCTAAAGGCAGAAATTTACTGGCTGAATACCACTTATCAATGCAGATTATCACCAAATATTAAGGATAGATGTCATATAAGGAAAAAATAAGCCCTGAGTAGGGCTTTGGCAGAACCTTTGTATCTTATAGGAATAATGGTAACATAGGAGCAATACAGGTAATTTTTGGAAATATAATTGCTCTTGAAAGGTCACGTAAAAGAAAATCCATATAGATTTTTTTTTATTTGTAGACTGTAAAAATGAAGACAACATTTAAATAAAGGTAAATCTTTTCACATATATATAAAAGGATGGCAAAACTCCAAAACACAGAAGCTAGCTATGCAAAATAGTGGCACCATGATAATAGCTCTAAGACAGGAGTGGATGATGGGGAGAAACAGTTCTGAGCTTCCATCCTTTCCCACTCTGGCTGTCAGTAGTTTCCCACACAGCCATATTGTTACAGTGTGGTAGCTTCGATCACGGTGCCTGTAAGGGAAGCATTCATTTGTTTACTCATTCACAGCAAGACAAGATCATGCTCGTGCTCAGGATATTGTTATTTGACATGATAAAGTACATTTTCAGGCCTTTCCCTGGGAAAAGCTGGCTGGAGCCCAGTCATGCAGGTGCAAAGGTGTCCTGAGAAACAGCACATGCAATGGGACTCGTTAGCACAATGCCCAAGGTCAAAACCAGTTCAGCTGCACACACCACAGACCAAGTGAGATTCATCATGTGGTCTAGGAACTTGTGACTCAGTCATAATAGGAAACTGATTCACTTTAATGAGGTGGATGTAAATATCAACTCCTTTGCACCACTGTGTATCTTACCACGAAAAGAGTCCAACTGAGTTGAGTGGAATAATTCCTTTGACAAGCTGCAGGTGTTGGGCCTGGCTTGTATTCTCTGACTGCTTGGGGTTGCTTTACCCTAGTTGTCTACAGTAGATCCTACAATATAAATGATTTAATTTTTCAGTGGGAAAAAACCCCATCCCAACATGGGGCTGAAATGTCTTCTATCATCCAATGAAAGGAAAGGATAAAACATACAGTACACAGAGCCGCTTTATATGATTATAGCAACTTGAATTCTGAAAGAAAGGAGGCTCAGAAGAGATTTCTTTTCCTTCCCAGATAGAGCTTTTGTGAAACATTGTCCTAAACAAATAAAAGATTTTTTGCTCAAATGATCTACCTTGCTGTTTTTCTTTCCTTTGAAGAATCCTGTGGTACAATAGGCAACCCATCAGGAATAATTAGATTATACGGCAGCATCCATGGAAACAATGCAGCTTTTGAAAAGAACTCCTACAGAAGATCTTAGAAATCACATCTATTATGGATATCTTTTACTATTTCAAAGACATCAGAGTTCCAATTATGGGAACTAACAGTGGGGCAAAATCTGACTGCTCCATGCTTTGTCCCTTTGTCAATAATTATTACTACAAGAAACAGTCAAGTAGTCATTGTGCCAGAGAGAACAATTGGGTATAAGGAAGAAATTGATCATGTTTTATTCCAAGTTTTGGGAATCAGTGAGGAAATCTGCATACTGTGTTTAGCAAAATCACACTGTTAACATTCTTCAGTATTTTCTAAAAGGACATTTATGGATGTGTCAAAAAATAAGAAGGAAGACGTATCTGTCAAGGGTATCTGCATTTTGGGATCTCATTTATAAAAGCACAAGTAACTGCAGACCTTACCCTTATTGGGGCCATTTTTAGGACCAAGTGTACCTAATTTGTTTCAATGTGTTAATGATTTCAAAGCTAGAATTGGCCTAAAGGTGATTAAATTGGAAGGAAGAATATAATGGATTTGTCCTATGGAAAACAATGGAGAAAGATGCTGGTTCTGTTTCTCAATAATAGACTTTGACACTTTAGAGGAAGCAAAGACATTCAACCTGATGTTCCTGTGTATCGTGCTACAGGTGATCAGTATTTCCACATCTTTCTGCATTGTGGCAAGTCTCATTTTCTCTCTCGATTCCCTGCTGTTCCTGGTTTCATTGTGGAGTGTGTTTGTGTGGGTGTCAGGAAAAGAGCTTACGTAATGATTCAGTTTCTATACAACAAATTAAAAAAGCAGCAGTAAAAACACCCACACCAGTGATTGTGTCCTGTTAACTAATTACAGTTTGAACTTTCAAAAGTACTTAGGTACCTTAGGAAACAATGTTTTTCTGAACCTCCTTGAGATGTGTGCTCCAACATCACTGCCACACAGCCTCGTGTTTCCCTGCAGAACAGGTCCAGGAGCAGCAGTACAAGAGTCCCTCAAATGCCCTCACAATCGACTTCTGTGATGCCTTGAGGTGGCCACCTAAAAGACAGGGACTAGACAAAAATAGGACAATAAAAGTAGGTATTTATTTGAAGGGCCTTCAAAGGTACACCTGGGGCAGTCAAAAGGCTACACCCAAGATGGACCCTGGGTCACGGGTTCTTCACACTTTTATAAGTTTGGTTCATTTGCATATCCAGGTTAATTCTCCAATTATAACCTCAGTTAATGATGTAATTTCCCGAAGTTTGCCCCCTCCCTAGGCATCAGTTTACACATTTTGGGGCCTGGTGTCCTTGGAAAGCAAACCTAGAGAGGGTTTGTTATGCCTAACCAGCATGAGAGAACAGTAGTTAACAGGCCTCACAAAACTTCAGAGTTACACACTAGGCAGTACAGGATTTGAAAAATATGAAAGTTAAAACCAAAGGCATCACCTGTACCTTAACTGGCCAATTAGAATTTCAAACGTGAGACAATTAAAAAAATCATCTACTAGTCAAACTAATTTTCTGTATACACTGGGATAAGTCATATGTTAAGATTATTCGGAAAGGGAAGGCTTCTAGAGGCTTCTGTGGGATTTCAGTGGCAGGTGAACTAAACCCAAAGTCATTCAGGACTTCACAGAACATATCACTGTGAGAAGGTAATAGCACAGAATTCTTAATCAAGGCTGAAGTTGAACTGAAAACCAGACACACAGCAGAGTAATGTAGTCAGATGAAAAGATAAAGGATAAATATTTGCTAGCAATGCTCCTACCCATATAATTATTATATGCATGAACCTATAAGAAAAAATATATCTTTTCACATGTTGGTTCCTTGCCCTACTTATTGTGAAAACTGGAAGGAAGAAATGACTCTCCATTTATACTGAAGACCATTATTATTCTCTTCATTATATCATAATCATTATTACTTTTGCAGCATCTATCCTCTCTACAGTGCAGATGCGCAGTGTAAGGTGATAAATCACAAACACAATACTCTACTCCATGTGCTTTTCTAGCAACAGTGGTTTTGGTCAGGAATAGGATTTTCTCCTAAGGAATGTGATTATTTGGTGTGTGCATTTCCATTCCATTTCATTAAAAAAATCTTTGTTTGAACTAGCAGGGAAGAATATGGAGGTTGCAGCCTTGCAAGGCACAGTATCTGTAGCAGCAGCATAAGCACACTGTGAGGGCTCACTTCCAGTTCCAATAACTCAAGGCCTGAGTCACGGAAGGGGTATCCATCCACAGTTCCCACTGAATTCATCTGGAGTGTCAGGGACTGGACAGCTCTGAAAAATTAAATCCGTAACTACTATCAGCATTCCAAGGTCAGTGATTGCTTTTGAAAGATTACTGAGTAAAGTGCAGGCTGTGCAGAAAGCCTGGTGTTATTGCCTGAGATATTATCCTCCTAAAGAGACTCTTCCCAGGGAGTTAAAAAGAAATCTGTATACAAATTCCCCTTATCACGAGAATGGAGCATTATGGAAACCATGAAAGCTTAAAAACAACAGCAACAAAACCAAAGCAGAATAAATAGATGAAAACGTTAGTAGCCAGGTAAAATGCACAACTGTGTTAAGGCAAAACCGATTTATTTTGTTAAAAAAAGGCTGTTCATTGCAGTACATGCAGTTTCCACTGAGGTGTGCTAGCTCTCCAAAGATCACCACCCACACCCTTCTCTTGGGCAACCAAAAGTGCTGTTATATCCCCAACAATGTCCACTACTGTGTCTCGGATTGCTAACCCTTTCACGCCACCATTTTACACACAGCGTGTTTTCAGGCAAGAACAGCAAAACGCCAGGGAGAAAATATGCTAAAACAAAGGATGATTTCTCTATTTTTAAACAAGACAGTGCAAACAGTTCCTGTCTGAAACTAGCTGTCTTTGTGAGGGACTGACATGGATATTAGCTTTGAATTCATCAAAATGATTGTGTGTGTTATTCTGGGAGGATTCTGGGCAGTCTTAACAGTGTGCAAGAGGGGTTTTTCATGCTGTTTTGGCATTTGTCTGCTTCCAGGAGCCGTTGTGTGATGTTGTACCATCATTATTGCTACCACCATAAATGTAAGCTCCTTCTGCTTTTACATCAGACTGATTTTTCCATTATTCAGGCCTATTTAAACACCAAGCACACCTACTGATGTCTGAAAAAAACAGATAACACAGTAGGGCATTTTTAAATAAGCCACATAATCAGGAAAGTAGAAGAGATACAAAGGTTTAACAAAGGTGAGTCCGGGGAAGAGGGGAGGGGCTTTCACTTTGTCAGCTTCTTGTTATTTGCAGATGCTCAAAACCAGATTACCTATGATTTTAAGAACAGTTCATTCTAGTTGAAGAGAATAATGACACAATAATTTTCAGCCTACAGGTAATCACTTTAAATGGCCATGAGGTGAATGTTGTGGTGGCTTTCCTTCTCAGCACAAAGCTTACGGGCTCCTAGTGTTGCAAATATGGAATATAAATTTATCAGTCCATCATCAACAAGATATGTGTTCCCCGGAGAGACCGTCAGATCTTTAAAAGTGGCTTCAATATGAAATATGAAAAAGGGGAGAGAAAGGGTTTATTAATGTAGCTGGAAGTAATTGAACCTTTTAGTAATGTAACTATTAAAATGAAGGTTGTCTCAAAGAACAACCCTGTACCATCTCAAAGCATTAAGCAGACATGCAGGAAGGATTCACCTCTCCTAGTGCCACATACCTACAGTGTAGATAGCTGAAGTCACCTGTGTACTGAATGGAAAGAAACCAGCACACTTCCCACTAACCCTCCATAGGTATTTGCCTAGAATGAGAGGAAGCCTCTTGCTCTTTCTTGACTATCAAAGGAAGCCTAGAGGACCTGCTCACATGTAGGCAATCCTGCATTTTATGAAACAAGTGCCTTTCAGACTATGTTTCCCTAAACATAGAAAAATCAAATGCAAAGGATGACAGCTGGACCATTCCCATCCATTAAGTAAAGCAGAAGCTGCAAAACAGGCTTAGTTGGCCTCAAGAAACCCTCAAGAAGCCCAGAAAGGTTCTGCAAATTTATGCTTTTCCCTTCCTTTACTGTATTGTAGCGCAAGTGCTCAGCTTAGGAAAAAGGCAGCATGGTCCAAGAAGCCTTTCAATTAACCAGTCATTGCCCATGGTGGGGGGGTGCTGCATTCTGGAGCTTGTGTTGACAAACTTCTCAGATCATATGAACCCTGGCAGTCTAAAAATCTCTAAGAAGCACAGCTGTCTCGGGACAACTGAAAAAAACCCCCTTCCTCACTAAATGGCAAATCAATAGCCCCCTAGGATATAGCCTTAGACACAGTCAGGACATCACTCTAGCAGGAAACGGGCCTCCAGTTAATTTTGCCAGTTTAGGGAACTACATTCAGAGGACTGCTCAGGTATGACGGAGCTAGTGCACGTCAGGAGCACAAGGGAAAGACACCATCTGGAAGGCAGGAGATCCAAAAAGATCACTTTAATATGACAATTTTGATTTGTAGGTTGAGATGCCAAAACAAGCAGATTCAGACACTTGAGCATTTGCATTGCATTTTGATGACTCTACAACAGAGCTTGTCAATACTTTTTTTTTTAAACTGAGGTCTGCTAGTGCTTTAACTGAGATCTGTTCAGCAGAACCTCCAGTTTTCTAGCCTCAGAGTTGGAAAGTGAAGTGGCACACTCTAGGTGCTCTTCAAAAAGCTTTGGAAATGACAGATCTCGCATTGGAGCCTAAGAGACACAAGAGGACTTGGATCTTGGATCTGTCTTTTAAACATCCCTGTCTTCAAATAAAACCCAATAAAAACTGTGAAGGATGCATTTGAGGGCTGGACAGTGAGTCCAACAGGGGCATCTCAAACCAAAGGATGAGCATAAGAGTGAGGTTTTGCCAAAGGATTACACAGTTATTAGATGAAATTATAATGTTGCAGTAAATATGAGAAAAGCCTAGAAAGGAGAAATTATGGGCTCTTGAAGTAATTTTAGAGGGAAAATAGTCACTGCTGGGTTCATAATTTGCATAGATTTTTATGCAGCAATATATTCAGTGTTTCAGCGCAACTGTGGTCTTGCAGGACATCCTGCACAACATTTGCCAGCTACAGCTCCAAAAAGCCAGGAGGTTGGGCCACTCTCTTTCAATGTAGGAGCACAATGGTTTGTTCAAGGGGTTTTTGCTACCAAAAAAGGCAAAGCTACTGAGGATGGAAACCATCAAGTTGCCCAGCTCCACCCAAACAGGTGAGGAAATGCCCATGTTGGGAACACACTGGGTGTGTGAGCAGACATCTCCCTGTGCCTTTAGACCAGTGTCTCTGCAAATCCAGTACTAGCAGGCTCTTGGCCTACAAGCAAGGCTTTAGGCACAGTGAAGTAGAGCAATTTCTGGGTAACAGGTTCCAGGAGTGGCAGAATGACCAGCCTTTATTGCCACAGACATGCTGCTAAGCCAAAATAGCAGCAGCCATGATGTGGGATGACAATAGTCCCTCCTATGAGCAGTAGTGATTTCACAAACCCTCTCACCTCAGAAAGTGATAAATGGTCAGAAAATCTGGCTCTCCAGGGCTCTCCTCAGCATGCTGCTGCAACACTCATTTTCCTTCATTCCTTTTCCTTCAGTAAAGCAACCCTACCCCAGCCTGCCCTGAGCTCCTCATAGCTGGGACATCAAAACCTCTATCAGCATTTACTGTACTCTGAGGAAGTCATGTTCATCCTTTGCACAAGCAGTCAGAGAATCTTACTGAATTTTTTGGGAGCAATGAGGTAGGTGGAGGCAGGGTAGAAACAGAAATATTTTTAAAAGGGGGTAAAAGCTGCTGATATTATGAGAGGGGGAATTTGAATTCTGGCCATTCACCATTCAGCCAGTGTCTAAAATTCAGACACCTTGAATAACCAAATATTTGGCACAATTTTCTGTCCTCTTTGCAGATTGGCACTAAAAGGATTCTCGATTATCAAACAAATATGACCACCAAAATACCACTTCTGCACTTGTAAAAGAGACTCCAGTAAGTCTACCTATATGTGCTTGAAGTCTTTCAGAACAGGCAGTAGAGTTAAAAATTAAATGAAATGTAAAATATGGCTTTTTTATTGTTTGTTTCTTTATGCCATATAATAAAGACCTAAAATACTTTTTAAAGACAGTGTTCAAGAGTGCCTGGAACCAAAACTTTGGCTGAATCTCTCTATGGAGACAGCAGGAAACCACAAACTTTAAATCCACACTGAATTTTCCCAAAGATGGAGCATTCAGACTGATGATTTTGATACAGATCCATGTGTAACCATAAGGTCAATGTTAGATTTTGGTGTGTGTGGGTTTTTTTATTATATTTTTTGTGAGCGATAGATAACTCAAATAACATTTGCCGTATACTGAAAGCATTTTATTGCATCTCAGTCACTGTTGACTATTATCAGATGTCCGTCTTTTTGCTTGATGTTAAGAAAATTGTGCTTTTCTATCCATTTCTGGGTGTGAGTGCATAAGAAAAAAAGCCCCTAAACATATTTTCCTGTTTTCTGAGGAATTATAGAAAAAGGGTTACTTTTGCCAATGAACTACACATTCCTTTTCGCCTTGCGCTTTCTCTCCTTGCTATTTAAACTCCTCCCACCTCCAACAACAAAGAAAATCAGCTGGAGAATTGATTTCTGGAGATATAGGTATAAGTTCTTCATGTTAACATGCAAATCTGGTTTTCTGTTGCCAGGCCGGATTCCAATCAGAGAAGACTTTTTACATCACCCAAATTTTTATTCTTTTGCATTATTCAAGTTCTTATTTTGCAGACCAATGTGCATTCCTACAGTTATGCTCAGTAGCATACAAAAAGCCAAGGGAATTTGAGATCGTTCCTTCACATCACTAATAATCTCAGCAGGCTAAGTAGTCACAGACCAGATTTTCCTGGGTCTAGTGTCTTTATTTTAAGAGAATTTGCTACAGTATCAAAACTTACATGTGAGGATAATTGGAAATGTCATCGTTATGAGACAACCAAGTAAAAACAGATATATAAATAGAAAAAAGAAAGTTTTTAATATCCAGCAGTGATGAGCTCATGCCTAGAACAAAAAAGAAGTCGTGTCTATACCTAACGCTAAAGTCATTGTAGATTTTCTTAGCTTTTACGTGAGCAAGGGTCTGAGTGCTGAGAAGTTATAAATCAGAAGAATGGCTTAGGTGAATACAACTGCTCGTCTGAGGCTATGGAGAAAACCAGAGAGTTAAAATATGCCTCTGATTCAAGTCTGTTTTGTGTTGCACCCTGTGCTGAATGACAAAGAGACTTTGGGATGGGAAACTGAAATGAATGTATTGAATATATGCATTCTTTCCTCTAATTATAGAAAACCTCATCTTAAATCTGAGTGTTAATGGTGTGTTTAAGGGATTTGACTATTTATATAGATGCCTGATCCTGCACGATGCTGAATTCCATTACAACACCTTGGTTTTTGTAGGAGCGCAGGAAAAGACATCACCTTCACGGAATTGAAGCCTGGGGGCATAGGGAACCTATTTTTAAGTCTTTTAGTCTGTAGAAATTTATCAGTAACATCCAGTCTGAACAACATGAGAGAAGCTGAAGCCTGGCTGACCTACATTGGAAGAAGCAGTTCCAAAAGCTTGCTCACTGGACAGAGAAAGATGCAAAAGCTGAACCATTCCAGAGAAAAAAGAATGATAAGTGCATGGTAAAGATGCCTGGACACATTATTCATTTTAAAAGGGTGAAAAACCAGAGGAAAGACATTTAACAGCAGAAGAGGACAAAGAAGATTCAACAGAGCCTCGTAAAACAAGATACATTTGGCTAAGGAGGAACATCAGACAAGACCACAGAGGCTTTTGGTTTCCTGAAGAGAATCTCTTGGGTCATTCACCTTTTCATAGATTTGAGCTAGGTAATAGTAGTGCTGACTCCAAAGAGGAGAGGGATGAAGGGTAATTAAAAGTGAGGTCTATTAGAACCACCTCAGACAATTAGGGATCTCTTTTTAAAAGGAAGTTTCTATTCAAGAAAAACATCTTTCTTCATGCTAAATGGGAACAGCAGTGTTATTCAGAGTGCTAAATTTCCTCCTAGGAATATTTCAAGAGAATAACAGTAATACACATTCTGTAAAACATCAATTGCACATATGGATGTGTTTGAGGAAGCCTTGACTTTGTATTTTTGACACAAGCAAAACAAAGATGAGTACAAGTGCTATAGTTTCTTTTAAAACTGTAATATATCATGACCTGTATTTGTAAAGAAGGGACAACTACAGGATTACACAAAAATACCTATTTCTTGTACCCCTAGAAAGTCAAATCCACATGCATCATCCAGAATCTGATTCAGATCTCTTAAAAATGAGCATCCTGATATACGTAAATCATATGCCTATTTCTTTATTATACCCCAGTGTTAAATTTAATAGCTTTGGAAGACATTTGAAAGCGTGGTTTGCATTATTACCCTTTCTCTTTTTTTCTGTCCCTCTTCCAGGATGAAAAACCAAAACATTACTTGAGATTTTTGGTTGTTTATACATAACATGTAAACCACTACAAAACTGAAGACAGTGCCTCTTCAGGCTTGCCATTTAGGCCTTCTGGTTTGTATTTCTGTCCAGCTGATATTTGTGAGAAGTTCTTACAGACACAGATGAGTCAATGAGCAGGGAAACTTTTTGTTTCATTTCGCGGTCAGTTTTCCAGAGAGTTAAAATGTGCAGAAATGTGAAGCCATAGCAATTTAAGAGCAGAGTGTGGAAGAGGACTCCTTAGGGCCCAAAGTCAGTCAAAGAGGCCCAGAGAAATGAAAAACAAACAGAAAACCCCAAACCAAACCCAAAAGATACTAGAATGATAGAATCATGGTGTTGTTGGAAGGGACCTCCAGAGGTCGTTTAGTCCCAAACCCTGCTCCAAGCAGGATGATTGCCAGCGCTAGATCAGGTCAACCGTGGCTTTGTCTGGCTCTGAGGATGGAGATTTCACAGGGTCCCAGTGTAATCTGCTCCATGGCAGCACCACCCTTTCAGTGAGGAGGATTTTCCTAATGCCCATTTTAAACCTTCCAAGCTGTGATTTGTATTTTTTTGCTTCTTGTTCCATATTCTGCCACTACCAAAAAGAGTTTGACTGTTTCATTTTTGCAACTGCCTTTAAAGAAACCAGTGACTGCTATTAACCACTACTAAGCCTCGTTTTGTGCCACCCTGAAGAAATGTGGTTCTGTCATCCTCCACTTGTATGTCAGGTGTTCCTGTAATAGCAAAGCTGCCTCACAAACCCTGGATCATTATCTCCACTGGCAGGTGAAGAAGATGCACAGCCAAGTAAGAGTTTTCCAGCAATACTGACCTTTTGAAATGTTTGGAAACCAAAATACATTGCCAAGGTCTAACTTCAGACAACCCTGAAGACTAATGATATGTCTTAAGCTTAGACAATGAGCTACTAAAACTCCATTAGACCAGAAAGGGAAAATCACATATATGTTTGGACCATGAACTGATTATGAGATTCCCATATGCAACACATAAAGAAACGCATGTCTTCCTTTTTTCTTGCAATACTGACATGCTTTCGCATGTAAAATGCTATGCAAAATATTTTCCCACAATTTTTCACCACTATCAAAATTTCTTATGATTTTTTTTTCAGATTAATCTACTTTTGCACACTTGTTTAGGTTATTGATAAGCACTGCTTCTGAACACAACTAGGAAATGTTTAGACTCATGTCTAGGCTATTTAAGTTGGAGTGGACCTACAACGATCATCTAGTCCAACTTCCTGACTGATTCAGGGTTTATCAAAAGTTCAAGCATCTTATCAAGGACATTGTCCAAATGCCTCTTAAACACCAATAGACTTGGGGCATCGACCTCTCTAGAAACCCGTTCCAGGATTTGACCATCCTCTCAGTAAACAAAAGTTTTCTAATGTCCAGTCTAAAACTCCCCAGGTGCATCTTTGAACTATTCCTATACGTCCTATCTGTGGATCCTTGGGAGGAGAGCTGAGTGCTTCCCTCCTCACTTCCCTTTTTTCCAAACTAGACAAGCCCAAAATTCTTGGCTGCTCTTCATGGGGCGTTCCTTACAGCCCCTGCACCAGCTTTATTGTCATCCTCTGGATGCATTTGCAGAATCATGACATCCCATGTTGGAAAGCACCTCAAGGATCATCTGGTCCAACCTTTCTTGGTAAAAGCCAAGATGGTGCAGTGCCCTGTCCAGTCAAATGCTAAAATTCTCTTATGCTGGGGAATCCATCCTGGGAAGATTTTTTCAATGGCTAATTGTTCTCACTGCGAAAAAATTTCCTCTTTTGTCCAATCAGAATCTCTTCAGGAGTCACTTGTACCATTACCCCTCCTTATTTCCATGCGACTCCTTATAAAAAAGGAGTCTCCCTCTTTTTTGTAGCCACCCTTTAAATACAAGCACACGATGATAAGGTCTCCCCTAAGCCTTCTTTATTCAAGGCTGAACTAACCCAGTTCTCTCAGCCTTCCCTCATATGGCAGGAAAGGACTTTAACATGCTTCTTGATTTATGGGCCCCAGAACTGAACACAGCACTTGAGGTGAGGCTGCACCAACACCAAACACAGTGGGATAATCCCTTCTTTTGACCAGCCGGTTTGATGCCCCCTGGAATGGGGTTTACCCAGGCCTGCTCTGCTGACTCGGACTGAGCCTGCTGCTGACCAGCACCCCCAGATCCCTTTCTGCAGGGCTGCCCTCCAGATATTCCGCTCCCAATTTATACTGTGTCTGTCATTACTGGATCCTAGGTGTGGAATCCAGTATTTTGACTTGTTAGATTTCATCCCATTAATCCCAGCCCAATGATCCAATCTATCCCGATCTCTCTGCAATGCATCTCATCCCTCAGGAGAGCCAACAGCACCTCCCAGCTTGGTATCAACAGCAAACCTGATAATGGTGCATTCAACTGCTGCACCAAGATCATTGATAACGACATTGAACAGAACTGGTCCTAAAATTGAACCCTGAGGAGCAGCACTGGACCAGTCTCCAGCCAGGCGTATCCTGATTCACTGACACCCTGTTCACAGCCCTGCTGTTCAGACAGTTCCTCACCCAGGCCCCTCATCCCACAGCTGGACAACTTGTCCAAAAGGGTGCTGTGAGGGAGAGTATCAAAACCCTAAATAAAATCCAGAAAAACTCCATTGACCGCCTTCCCTTCATCCACTAGGCAAATGACCTTTTCACAGAAGGGTATCAAATTAGTTAAAATAGGTCTTTGCCTTTGAGAACCTGTGTTGACTACGCCTGGTGATTGCATTACTCTTTAAATGCTTTACATTTAAATAATATATATTCTTATTTGGTTATTATAATTATTATTATTATTATCTGTAACAGACACAACCCTACGTCATGTAGCAGAATTGTCATTGTGTTAGATACTGTACAAAGAGAAAATAAAATGCTGGAGGTGTTTGGGATCTGGTTTCTTGTGTCACGTGGTGGTGTTTCAATTCCCCAGTAGGAAAACTGACATAAGACAGAAACCAAATAAATTTCCTGGACAGCTACAAAACTTGAAAGAATAAGCATTTCTTAGATATTTGCTTTCCGTGACCAAAATATGATCGCTGTGAATATTCTTGGAAAATGAACAAAAAGGGCCATGAATTTTAAATACATTTAAGGAAATGCACATGAATGCTTTTTTTTTCAATTCTATCCATCTGACTTTATTCACATCTATAGTTTATTATATTTCTTGTGCAGAGCTACATTCAGAATGGGTATAATTCCATTGCATTCGGTGGAGTTACACTGGGCATGAAAGCAGTCCACCTACTGATTTTACATTTTGAAAGCAAATCTGTTCAATTGTAACAGGCACCACATTATGTCTTTGCTAAATTCAGAATCATTCTTCCACCCGAAGGCTGCCCCTTCTTTTAATGCACCTTGCTCTTTTCTTCATTTTTTATTACCACACTGCTCCCTCAACATGATTGCATCTGCATTTTATTAGGATTACTGCTACTGTTTAAGAAACACCATATCTCAGTGCATCCTGCTGTGTTTTAATATTTCCTGGTTTATTCCACTTGTATTTCCTTTAATAGATAAGTATATATTTTCACATGCAACAAAATCAAACTGCTTTAGGGAATAAATTGATAAATTGGCATCTAGAACACTATTAAGCATCTTAACTCCGTGCCAGGCTCAGAGGAAATATCAGGGCTGCCAGTTACATTGGCTGAAGAGTCTGGCTGAAGACTATAGCCAGCCAGGAAGAGGTTTTCTGTCTGCTGGAAATGATTACTGTCATTATTTAGACTTGAAGTGGTGCTTGCTGCTTCCTCTTCAAACATAAGCAAGGTACAAGAAACCCTGCCCCAAAAATCATACAATACAGCTTGAAGCAGGCAAGCCATCAGAGAGAGACACTGATTTCTAAGGGGAGCAAGGGGAGGGTGGAGGAGGTAAATAAATGCTTTAAGTAAGGAAAAAACCTGCCAAAGTTCCTTTTCCAAAATACATGTGCATGCACATGTATGTCTATGTATAAATATACATAGACGTATGTTTTTAAAGACTCAGCCTCTCTGTCACGTGGAAAAGCACCCTGATCATACACTGGTCCCCCCCAGCTGTACTTGGTGACCACGCAGAAGCCCCTGGGCAGCTGAGGAAACCTGCAGGGAGGTGCCATGCAGTGACAATTGCAGTCTTAGGGCCCCGTACCTACAAGAGCCTTACTAAAAAGGCAGCATTATCTAACATGAGTACAGACGCTGCCCACAGGCTGAGACTAAGCAACATCAGGGAGGGACTGCTATTGCTGCCAGTCAAGTGCTATTGCCAATTTAACGTGGAAATATTGTTAAGTAGATATATGAACACCTCCCACACACATCCCATGCTTTCCTGTCCCAAAATCTGAAGCTTTGGAGGTAGAAAGAGAAGCCCCAGGGACATCTTGGAGGACAGCTGCTAAGATGTTGGAGTGAACTTTGTCATGAGGGTCCTGTAGGATCCATGGGTTTGCTCAGACTGTGTCCAAAGCCATGCTTGCAGACTTGCAATGTCAAAGGCTAGAAGTCTGTCCTTGAGGGCATTTTCTGAGCCATCTCTACTAGACAGTAGCCTGCCATTCCATCATTCCTCCACCTTTTTTCTCTTTTTGTCCTGAAATCCTGCACTATATAAACCCAGGGCTGAAAATTTCTCTCTGGAACATCTTCCTTTATTTAGCTGGTAGAGCCAATATTGTGTAACAGGGAGTGAAAAAAAAAAAAAATCGAACAATTAAAGCAAAATAAAAAAGTTAACTCCAAACAACAACAGTAACAACAAATGAAGAACAGCTAACCAAACCAACAGCCCCAACCCTCCTTTCTGCTCTTATCTACCCAAGCTGTAACATGTTTTACTCTGAGAAGAAGGAGGTTTGGTCAATGAAAAGAAGGTGTGGTACAAACTTGACAGATTCTCTGAAAAACCATTTCCTTGATTGGTTGCATCTTCTAATTCTTCATGCATTTCAGACATTAAAAAATCCCCAGCATAGTCAGCCTACCAACTTCCTGGACAGAGAGGATCCACAGGGTAAGGGAAAAGCAAAGAAATAAGCACGTGCAAACAGAATAGGAGAGGAGTTGGATGACTGCCCTATAATGAAAACTGATATCACTGTAAGCCAATGTAATAATTCATCTCAGCTGATAGATCAGCTAACTGCTAATATATTGTGAATACAATAGACAGTCTGGGCTCTATAAGATTAATGTTTTTCTGCATGCAAGCTGCAACTAAAAGGGCTATTTTCCCCTTTCATTAATCTAGAATAAATAATGGTTATAATATTGCATATCTCTTGCCTTATCTCTGACAGCTTCTTCGTGCTGAAATTGGAGGTTGCTGCAGTACGCAACACAGAACACACTTCTTGGTGTGTTCTGTGTGCGAGACAGAAAGGGAGTCATTCATGCTGGAAAATATCTGGCAGAATTTCATAGTTGCTTCCCTTTTTAATCAGTCTTGAATTACAATGTGTTCCTGGAATTATAAGTACAGTTAGATATGTGTTTCTGTTTGCTGTTAGTGAGTTATTTCTTTTCTTTGCTGCACAGTTTCCAGGTGTTCACTGTGAGCAAGCCTATAGCGAGATTCGAATGGGAAGAAGGGTAAATTCTAATTTCTGGGTTTTGGAGTGTATCTATAAACCTGTAGGACGAGTAATCTGTTGTGATATGTGACTTATGAAGCACCATGCAATACACAGAATAGGACTGACTTACTTCTTGGTAGTCCTGACATGACAGGCAGGGTAAGATCAAATATAGCAGTTTCTAACACTTGCTTAAATCTATTTGACACTTATGTGAGAGTAGAAGGTTGGAAGAGATCTCTTTGGTCATTGAATTCTGCTCTCTGCTATAACTGGCAACCATATCACACGGTCCCCTTGGCACCCACCTTCCCCAATGCAAATTTCTTGTCCTCACCGTGCTCCGACTTCTGTGAAAAGCTCAGTGAATTTAACTAAACATCACCCAGCTCTGTGCACACACCGGATTTTCACACATTATCAGAGGCTGGGACTTCTGTTGGGGAAATTATTTGGTGTTAACACCTTCTTCAGGTGCCTGGATCACAAATCCAAAGGGAAGTTGCTGTTAGGCTGAGAGGACTGAGAGTGGCAAGGTGTCCACTCTTGTGAGCTGCACCACACGTGTGAGATGCCCTTTGCTTCTGGGCATGGCTTGCTCAGAGACTGTCTTACTGTTCTCCCCTGGAGGAAAGCACAATGTCTGTGCAAGCGATTTTGGAGGGCAACAAGAGGAATATCTCTGTGTGGATTAACTCAGAAAAGTTCAGAGGAGGTTTTGTGATATTCCGATTTGTGTCCCTGCAAAGACCTGCAAACTTGATTCAGATCTAACACTGGTGGGGTAATGAAAGAAACTGTCCCCATGTTTTTGCTTTCTTTTGAAAGGCTGACACTACGGCAGTTCCCAGGAGCTGATGGACTTTAACTCCTCCTTCCCACGTGGGGAAATGTCTTCAAACTGACAGTAGGTTTAGATGAGATATTAGGAAGAAATTATTTCCTGTGAGGGTGGTGAGGCACTGGCACAGGTTGCCACGGAAGTTGTGGATGCCCCATCCCTGGAAGTGTCCAGAGCCAGGTTAGATGGGCTTCTGAGAAACCCTGGTCTAGTGGAAGGTGTCTCTGCCCATGGCAGGGGGTTGAAACTGGGTGATCTTTAATGTCGCTTCCAACTCAGACCACTCCATGCAGACTTGCAACCTTCTGTGAAACTTTTAGGCTGAAAAAACCCTGAAGGATGTAATTATTGCATTCTTTTAATATATTGATCTCCGTTTTTTTTTTAAAGTCTTTTCTTTACAGCATAAATTCTGGGTCAAATTATCTAGAATTTAGCCTAAATATAATTGGCTAAAATAACACCTTACCAGCATGAAAATGATAGAAATGATCCACATAAATTGGCAGCATGTAGACAATGATGCATTCCCCTTTTTCTCAAACTGAGATGTAAAAACCAATTTTCCCTTGTTTTTTTTTTCTGTGCCTTTTTTTCCTATAAGGAAAATGGATATTTTAGCAGTGCCTCAGTAAAAATATTGCAAAATTTAATAGTGATTTGTTTAAAAACGTTCAGACTGCACCTTTATTATGTTTACTTTAACCAGTTATCTCACATTTTCTGATAACATTTTCTTATAAGTTTTGTCCAAATGCTCTTTCCCCTCTTCTCAAAAAACCCTATATATTATGCAGAAATTCATAGTTTGATAATTTCTGCTGCTATAGTGATTAGAAAAGTTTTCTTTCACAGAAAGCAGCTATATTTCTGCATTTGTGGTTTTTTTCATATAACCATCTTATCTTGCTGGAAGACAAGCAGCTGATTGAATAAAAAAGAAGAAATATATCCTGTATGCTTATTCTTTTAGTTCAGAAAAGGAATACTTTCCATACATGTATTCATGGTGCTCCAATTTTTCTAAAAGGAAAAAGCAATAAATTTGCTAAAACAGCCAAAAGAGCTTTCAGAGAAATGAACATAAGTAGACCTTTGATGGATAGAGGTCAACAGAAATGAGATCAGAGAGCAAATCTGATGACACACATTTTCTGTGATTCAGACAGAATGTATTTATCTCAGAATAGAAATAAAAAATGCTAAGAAAAGGGGATGTTTAAGCCCAACAGAAAAGGAAGGAAAAGATAAGGCCACTAGAACCAGGTAGCAGAACAGTTCCTAGGAGACAGGAAGGAATTATTTTATGCTTTGTTTGCAAAACTAAAGCCAATTCCATTGATACTAAGCCACTGAAGAGTTAAATCTCTGTATAAATTATTGCAACAACTTATTGGAATGAAGGAGAAAAAAAATGCTGGAAGTGGAAATTTAATACCTTTTGTAATCTGTGGAGAGAATCAGATTGGGACAGTAAACTGCAGTGACATCATTCACTATCACACTAGGAGACAAAAAATGGTAGATGGCCAATAAAGTACTTTGATGGTGAGGTTTCTCCATCTGTATCTGCAAGTGAATATACTTTTTATTATGTGATGGACAAGAAAGCTGTTTACCAGATTTGCAGTTCTGAGCACATTAAAACATCTTTAAATTTCGTTCCAAGCACTAAAATACCTGTTATTCTCCTTTCAGGCTGCCTTGGAAATGTAGTGTTTACTTGCAGCTGTTGAAACCAAAGAAAATGGGTTCTTCTAGTTATTTTCCTAACTACTACCAAGGTGTATTCCCATGCTAACAGTTCTGGAGATCATTTTGTGTAGCTTGTAATTTAGTATGTTCAAACACAAGTATTCTCTATGAAACAGGCACTGTTGATTCATCGTAGGTTTTGCTCATATTTGAGATATATATGTGTTTGACTTCTTCATTTGGAGAAAGCAAAGGAGGATCAAGAGACTTAAAGACTGAAGTTGTTTATCCTTGCTTCAAGGAAGGCTGTGAAATAGTTTGTATCTCCTCAGTGACTGCAGGACGTCCAAACAAATGCAGCTTTCCAGTACTGCATTTGGATTTTGATATATTCCACTACAAATTTGCAAACTTCACATACTAAGAAAACCATTCTTTGACATATCTACATGCAAGTAATATCAATATATCTCACCTAGTTGGTGCAGCCGGGTGGCCAGAAAAATAATTTTTTCTTCAGATTACACTGGTCTTTTTCTGGAAAGTAAATGGTCTTTATAGGTCCCCCAAAGACCCATAAATATTTGAAAACACTTTTAAAATGATTATCTGGGGCTTTTGGCAACTATGTTGAGGTATCCATTTCACAAAGTGTATTCTCCCAGCACCTCACAATGGCTTGCTGATCACACATTCCCTGGCTCACTCACGCACATAAAACTACTGCTGTACATTTGATGCATTTATAGCACATACACAGAATGGATATTATTTGTTACATATGGGCACAGGAAGCCATTTCAGCATGAAGAGGTAATGCCCACTCAAACCTTGACACACTTTTGTTATTGCTGGAATCTGAAAAACTTATTTTTCTGCACTTTAATAGAATGAAACTGATTTATACTATGTGTAGAACAAAATAGATTTCATACAAATAAGTACTATAACAGCTTTATAAAGAGCACCTTTACTGTATCAGTTAAAATCGTATCTTGTTTGGATTTGTTTAAAATTTGGTGTCTGTATCTTATTAGGCAAAGTTAATTGTATTTGCAGTAAACTTGGGACCATCTAATTGAAAAACGAATCCCTCAGTCCTGTAATCATTGGATCTGCAAATGTAAATACGAGCAGTTCAGTAATTAATGGACTTTAAAATACTTCACTAAAAAAGGGACTATGCAAGCTGTTACAAGGTTAATAAATCAGCCAACTGTAACTATTAAAAAAAAAAGAAAAAAAAAGGAAAAAAAAGCGATAAAATTTTGTGATTCAAATGAGTGAAAGACACTGTCTCTCTGTGTATTACCAAGCCCTAAAGCTGAGAATCCGCCCAAAAACCTTGGGGTTATACAGCTTTTAACAATCAATCTTTCTGAGTATTTCCTGATTTTGAAAGCCTCTCTTTTCCAGTGCGTTCATGACTGTGGGTTTTATCAGCTCTAAAAGCATTACCATGAGTAAATGATTTCAGTCCCAGCTGCAGCAGGGAGGCTCTCCTTCCTGCCTCTACGATCTTGTGAATGCTGCAGCTTCACACACCACAACAAAACTGCCTGCAGGGGAGACCCGGTTTGGAGGCTCCTTGCAAAAATGGACTGTGCTTATCAAGCAATTGCTCTGCTTTCAGTTGTAGAAGTATTTACATCAAAAGGTGAGGACGGATACATTTTGTGATTGCAGTCTTTGTAATAAAAATCTAGGAGGGAAGAGGAAAGGAAGGATGACCTTAGAGTCAAGGAACTGAATTTGGATGTTTGAGATGAGTTGGGTTCAGTTCTTTCCTCTCCCTGAGAGCTCTTAAAAACTATGGTGAAAGTTATTTGATCACGTAATTTCCTAATCTATTAAACCAGGATAAAAGACTGCCTTTGCCGTCTTTGCTAAAAGACTCCTCTATTTAGCAGCTAACTGCTTGAAGAAGCGATAACATCTCATTTACCACTTCATTTAGCACAGAGATTTCTGAGATCCTAATCTCACTGAGTACCCTTCTGACATAAAAAATATTGGGAAATCTTCTTTTGCAAACCACACTGAAGGCCGGGTGTCATCTTTTTGCAGATTTCTGCCCATTAACTTTTACAGACACAGAGTTGAAGCCTGAGCTTTAGCCAAGTACAGCTTGGTGACACCCCCTTCCCCGTGCCGCACCTCGGCTGCCTGCTTGGCTCTCTGACAAGTTAGTGCCCTCCCAGTTTCTGCATGAAGATACAGCACCAGAACACTGAAGTGCTCTTCTATCAGAGACAATTATTGATTCTTCCTTTCTGACTAGTTCCCATGCACACACAAACTTAAGGAACCAGCAAGCAAATCTACACACTAAACAAATGTTGCCTTCCCTGGTGCCAGCTTTGACAAACTTCAGCTGCAGCAGCAGATCTTGAAGCCACCCAAGTGTCTGTTCTGCAGTGGCAATCCCTGTGTGTCAGCCAGAGGGCTTGCAGCAGCCAGAGTCAGCAAGAAGGGAGGCCAAGTTCTCTTTTCTGTCTGTCTGACCTCCAGTGAAAGCTTTGCTGTAGGTGTGATGAGAGCTAGGGTCTTGTAGGCTTTGGCTGGCAGAACAGTTCAAAGTCATCTTAGCTGAGAAGCAAGATGCTGCTCTGAGCCATGGGCTGCCCTGTCAGATGTGACACTGGGACACCATTCACTGCCGAGTCGTTCTAAACCCAAGAAATTCTCTCCTGATGTGCCCTCCTTTGTTTATATGTATCTATATAATCCCTCTGGTAGGGAAAGGAAAGGAAAAAGGAAAGGAAAGGAAAGGGAAAGGGAAAGGGAAAGGGAAAGGGAAAGGGAAAGGGAAAGGGAAAGGGAAAGGGAAAGGGAAAGGGAAAGGGAAAGGGAAAGGGAAAGGGAAAGAAAGATGCTCTGGCATAACACTTCCCAAATGCATCAATATAATCATTTAACAAATTCTTAGCCAGGTTGCTGAAAGCTTGATGGTTAGTTTTTTCTTGCCACATTTGCTTTATCTGGTCACCTGAAAATAAGAATCACTGTCGAGGAATCTGACTAAAAATTTGGCCTGCTTGACCTAAACACCAAAAGTAAATTCTGTCAGTAAAATTATTTTAATCATAAACTAAATCATAGTTTATGATTATGTTTAATCATAAACAATGATAAAGTGTTAAATACAATAAGCCAGAAAATTTTTCCTAAAATTGTGGTAGGTATGGAGGGACAAAACTGCGATACACTTTGGGTACGTTTTGCTACCCGACTACAGCAACTTAGTCTTATTAGATGGAGAAGTTTCAATGGTTTCAGCTGGCACAAGTTACTCACTAAGATGACAAAAGCCTCTTTAGCAGTAATTTCTTCTGTTTTATAAGCAAGGACAAGAGAATGCCCTAAGAGAAAATCCTGTCCATACTCCCATAGCAAGTTCTCATAGCTGTTATCATCCTGCTAATTAAAAACTCTAATATACCCTTAGTTTTGTTGATCTGGAGTATAGAGTCTTCATTAAATTCCTAAGTATTAGAATGAGATATGATGGGAAGATTGCTCCTGCTCCTAAGGCTCCTGATCAGCTTTTACATGAATACCAATAGGGGTTTATATATAGCATACATAAATATATATACACACACACGTATATACAGACATTATTAGAACACACTTGATTAACATTGTATTATCTTTTCTTTTCTCCCCAGACTTTCTGGGTAAACAATGAGAAATAAGTCTCTTCTCATACAGATCTGCTTTAACTTTATACCTGGTCTGGATGTGAAAATAGGTTTTGTTTCAAAAGAGCTATTTAAGATTAGAATGCCACATTTTAGTATTTTCACTTCTTATAGCCACTTCTAAATGTGCTTAACACAGGTCTGACCTTCTATTACAGTCAGTATATATTTAACCTCAAAAAACTAGCAGGTTGCTGCAAAATGTAATTTAGATTACTAGCATTTAATGGGTGGAGAAGTAACCTACTTCATAATTTTTGAATGAATAATAGTAACAATTAGAATGGGCTTGACTGAAAACACTGTAATAAACACCTACAAGGCTTTACAGATTTGGGGGATTCGTCACCGATGAAATGAGATATGCTAATATGAAAAAGTAGTACATTTGGAAAGGAAGTATACCCTTCTACCAGCAACTTCTTGTTCCTATTAAAATTTTCTCCAGCCATTCATCCTTCACACACACACCCAAAAAGATCTGTATTAGTCTGACAGCAAGGGGGAATGGTTATTCTTGAAATTTACAGCAAATACATTTAAGCAAATGGAAGAGGTTAATTAAAAACTACTGTCACTAAATACCAGGGAACCAGCCCTGTTATAAATGTGCCATGCACGTGCTCAGTGGCACTGCTTTTCTGAGCAGCACCCTCTACGGGCACAATCAATAGGCAAGATGATAAAAAAAGCTCTACAAACATTTCTTCACCCAACCCAAGAAAGAAAAGCACAGGAATTCACCTCACATTATCCCAGCTGGTAACGCTAATCAATACCCAATATGGATAATCCAGCAGCTGACAATGTGGTTGTACATTTTTATTACACAGAGCACATGTTCCTGGGACCTGAAAATGTCAGGGTCAGCAGTGTGGTAAAAGCAGAGGGTAAAGGGCACAGCAAGACCTCACCAAGAGCACAATGGGGCCTCTGCTAAGCATGTGCCTTGATGGAGCAGCAACATATGCCACAGTGATACTTTTCATAATTACATCTTCATGATGTATAATCAGGTGCAGAATCTTCCATGACACTCTTGTTATCCAGAGTTGGATTCTTATTACTTTTATTTTTCTGAAGTTCTCAAACACATATAAAAATACGACATTTCTATGCCCACATACCTGACAACCTAGATGTATTCATAAGGAAAAAAACACTCCCAAAGAATAATTTTGCTCTGTGGGGAGCCCTGAAACAAGAATTTTTCCTCAAGTTCTGAAATAGCATCCCATCACAAAAATAAGACCACATAAAGTTACCATTCCATCCAGCTTTTTCTTTCTTGCAGGTTCAGAAAAGAACCAGAAAGTGTGGTTTGCAGGGTATTCCGGTACCATGTGTTCCAGGCTCTTAATTTTTTTACACTGAATGGTCTATGAATCATGCCAAGAAGTTTACAGGACGAAAATATTTCTGAGCTGATCTTCTTTCCAGATGGCCCCAATCCCCATCTCTAGACCTTTACAAAAATCAAAAGGTAAAGTTTGATGTAGGTGGCAGGTTGTCCCCACTTGCAGTGATCCTTGCTAAGAAAAGTTAAATGCTGTAGTTTGAATTTTAAGACATGCTCAATGATTTCATGTGTAGCTATACCACCCACAGTCATATTTCCTGCTGTAGGGGATAGAAGATTATGAGGAAATAATCTGACAGGCACAGCATTAAACAACTGACCCTGCTTACATTTTGGGGTGCAGAAACAGGGAGTGCTCACGTGCACCTTTCAGGTTCAGGAGAAAATCTGTTTTGAACTGTCAAAGCTGATGTGCTGTAATGTGACTAATTTATGGTCTGAAATAGACAAAGGCTAAGAGAACATGAAATAGTAAGTGGATACTAAGTCAAGTGCTAAATTTATTGTGATGGACTGTAAATATACACCTGTTATAACTTCACTTGACATGTCCAATTGCAAACTTGCCAGATTCAAATGTATTGCAGTAGTCAAGAGAAAATATAAAGATATGTAAAATTATGTAAAGTATCCAGAGCTCCTGCTATGTTTTCAGCTACAGAGATTCAGCTGGTGAAGTACAGCTGCTTTTGAATTCCCACATAAACTGTATTGTTCAAAATATAATTTGGAATGAGCTTTAGGTGTAGCTGAGAGACACATGAAAGATACAGAAGGTTATAATACTGGATTATCCCATCATCTTGTCCCGTGACCACAGAAGCAAGGAAAGTTAAGTATCATCCCTGATGGAAAACTAGGAATGATTTAACCTGTCTCTTGTGTCTTCCTAGGGTGAACTGGAGAAATGTAGAACAGATCTTTAAGTGGTGGGCAGATGGCAAGCTGAAATAGGCTTATTTTATAATGGAGTGTTTGGAGAAGCATCCATATAAACGTAGAAAAATGTTTTCTCTATTCACAGGGGTTAGAAAACTTTGTATCACTCAGACTCTGATCTGGCTTTCAGGAAACCTTTTGCTTCACCCTCCATTTTTTTTTCTTTTTGGATTTTTACAGTTTCCCCCTATAAATAAGGTAAGCTCTGAGTCCAGGTCAGTCAAAGTGGCAGAGCTCTTTCACTTTTTTTTTTTTTTTGGTGGAGGCACGAGTCAGAGAAAAGTAAGAGCTCAAAGAAAAAGCTGAAGAAAAATAGAAATGGCTTTTCATAGTTTTTGACTGTGTTCAGAGGAGACAAAGACTGAAAGGGGCAGCCCAAATGCCAAATGAGATCTTCTGCTTGAGGAGAGGAGGGAAATCTGTAGCCTTTCCAGAGCAGATATTCCCCTTGGCTCGGTGTTCCTCCTCCCTTGAGTTACAGCTGCACGGGTCTCCGTCTCCTGATTCCTGGAGATGGGCATGGAGAGAGTCTACCCCAAGTTAGGAGACCAAGAATGGGAACCAAGCAAACACACAGTGGGCCCTGATAAACAGCTGGTGTGTGAGAAAGGGTGAATGGATGGTTCCCCATGGAATTTAATTAATAAAGTCGTGGCCTGCTGCTTAAATACCTGTCTGCCACTCCTGCATGTCCTGATCTAGCTAAGTACAGGCCATGGTTTGACTTCTACCTATGACTGGTTTAATTGGAAATGTGTCAGTTTCTATGGCCTGTTACCCAGGATAGTGAGCGCAATGAAGATTTAAGAACATATATCTTAATTAAATTTAACAGGGTGTTCTTGCCCAAACAAAACTTGCTTTCCATCTTCATAAATCAAAGTAAAGATCCAGTCTATTTCTAGTGACTTGTGTTGATTTCCACTTTTAAAGAAACCTTGCCAATAGGACTGGAATGTGAATCACTTGCAAAAATATTTTTCCCAGTCAGTTCTAAAAATTTTTGAAAAAACAGTTTTGTGGTTTATTATGCATGTTTGCCACTTCCTCAGGGAACAAGAAAAATTGTCTGATTTTCATTGTTTTTAGTAGTCTTTGCATGTGTTCTGAAATATGAAGACTTTCTTCTGTATTTCAATACCAAAGGGCAGTTTTCAAATCACTGTGCTTAATTAGCATTTAAATATTAATCAGAACTTCACTATTTACAGCTCTTTGTGTCATGAACTGCAATGTAACTTCAGCATGATCAATTATTCTATGATTTGTTTTTCTACTTTAAATAAAGGCTTACAATATAAACCAGAGAAACAAAGTATAAAACATACAGTAAATTAAGTTTCAAAGCATAACATATTAAAGGCAAACTTGAAGAGTCATTAGTCACAGATAAATCAGACTAAATGGATGAAGTAAATTGGGATTTTTTCCTAAGTTCCTTTTGTAGTCACATGAGGATCTACCAAAAAAATCATAGCATTTGAGTTTCCCCAGAGAATACTTATATTTTCTACACACATGCGAATGCTTAACCACAGGTTCAATTCTGTTTCTACTGAACAAAATTCCCATCAACTTAAAAGAAAGTGAAAGAGTATCCAATAGAAAGGAGTTACGGGTATCTAGAAACTGATGATATTTTATCTTTAAGGACTATTTCTCACTAATAAAAAGATTCTCTGCCCTTCCCATTTCCAACACACAGAGCCAGGTAAAAGTCTGTACTAAATCCAAGTGGCTATTTCTAAGAGTTAGCATTAATACACTGACATGAGAGATGCTGTAGAACCTGCAGATTGGTCACTCAATTTCTTTTAGTACTGTAATACTCCTTAATACACTATTTCATAACATTTGTAGCTGTCCAATCTGGAGCTAAGATTACCAATGATATTCTGAATGAAAGTCTAGAACTTCCATAGGTTTTGTCTAATAGCTGCCCAAGGGGTGTGTTTACCATTTATCCTAGAGCTTAGACAGGAAATTGCTTTTAGAATCTTTACTTGTTCCTTAATCCACTAGCATTTTTTTATTTCATGTTTAGCAGTAATATGTGGAGCTCTGCTGATACAATCACATCCCTCTTCTCAAACTAGTGATATGAAATTTTTATGATGCAGTGACATTGCAATGAGACACCATGGCTAAAAGTAACAACCCTGTAATGCTGAAATGCGATTATCAAGACATTAATATAACATATCATATGTTATATTATAACATATCATAATCGCATAACATTAATGTTATGCATGACATGCATTTGCAAGAGAATAATGCAAAGTGGAACAGGTAGAGTGAAAGGGATACTAGAAAAACTGGGGAATGGAGATCTTTCCTTAGGAGAGGTGTGTTTCCGAGCTAGAGATATGTCTGAATATACATCTGTGTGTACCACACTTTTACCTGATTTTCATAGATAGCCCCAAGCCACCTCTGCCCTCACCAAGCTGACTGGATGCACACCAAATCTTATCCAAAAGCCACAGGAGTGCAGCTCCATGTCAGAGCCTTCATAGCAAACCCTGTCCATGCTTAGCTGCCTCTCTGGCAAGGCTGGGAAGGTTAATGAGTGCTGATTATTCTGTAGGCAAGTCTCAGGATGTTTGAAGTATGTCAGAGTGATCAGAAAGAGATGGAGCTATTCAAGCCAAAGCAGAACATCAGGATGAAAAAGTCTTCCCAAATCAAGTTTGTCTGGAAATTAGTAGATTCCTGACCTACAAAAGAAGAAGGATTTCAGATGACCTTTCAAACAGAATAGTGATGAGCAATGAGCTAACTGCTTCTAATAAGTACCTTCTGAAGGAGTTTATGGAGGCTCACCCTACATGACCAAAGGAACTGCATTAAGTAATCCACATGGTTCTTCCTAGGCATTTGCTCCTAATGATTACACAAAGCAGCAATAAATTATGCAAGATCTGCAGCACGAGTAATGGGAAATCTCTTCACCTTCTGCTGAGAGAACCTCCTGCTTGAGGTTTGAAATGCTTGATGGTGCGAGCGTCCCATAAACAGAAATGCAGAGTAGACAAATTTTGATGTATTCAGGGCTTTGCTTCAGGGAAGTGTTCACACCAATGAATGTCTCTTTGTACTTTCAGAAGCTATTTGGTCTCAGAAACTGATCTGGTAGTCTTCTGAGAATACATCCTGAAAATTTTTAGTGCATTCATTTCAGATCAGATTAATGTTTGTGTTGATTCAGTTTTCATATGAACTAGACTTGGGAATTTTCCAACAGATGATTAGAAATAGTATGAGTTTCTGGACTATTTCTCTCCAGGTTTAATTTGACTAAGATTTACAGAGTTATCATTTATTTCTTAGTTTAAAATTTAATTTTAAAAATATCAGCAAGTGTGTTTCCAAAAAAAAATCCCAAACAACCCAATGCAAAATGTATTTTAACTGGCATTTTCAAAATGCTCTCAATTCTGAGTGCAGAGTGTCTTTTCACCAGAAGAAAATATTTCCAACAACTCAATGATTCATCAGATAAAATACACACTTGTCCATAAGCATGGGCAGCAGCTTTGATGTATTGATTTCTGCATTATACTGATTACAGGGTATGGATTTTGTAGAATTAATTGCTGACTAAACAGTTAGGGAAATACTTATTTGATTCTTACATTTTATTTCTGAAAAAAACTTTTTCAAAAGTTTTGAGATTAAGTCAGTGGAATGGTTTTAATTTGTGGAAAAGTTATAGGCTCTAAAGCAACAAGTTCTGCATCCCATCCGAAAATGATTTCGAAAAATGCTGCCATTCATCTGGTTTTGCATTTATACGTCCTCCACTCCAGCACCTGATATTTCATTAATAGCTTAAACCTGGAAAAATAGTGAAAAAAGTTATGCAAATTTGACAGGGACTTGAGAACCAAATATAATTTCTGTTAGCTTGTGTTTCACATTGAAAAAAATGCATTTTCCAGATAATACTCTAAAGTGCAAAGAATCCCAACTCTGCAGGTGCTTATGTAGGTAATATTGTAAACCTTTTTAAGTGTTACATAAGGGGATAAAAGAACTACTTGTGATTCTGTTTTTAGTATGTGTTAAATCCACAGCACAACTGAGACTGTAAAGTTTCAGCATTCTAAGCAGTTAAAATAACATGCATTTAAAATCCCGTATTAAAAGAAAAAGTTAAAAAAGAATGTCACGACAAATGCTTGTTGGCTTCCTTACAGGCTCCTTCCCTCTGTGTTTGTTCCACTGCTGTGGTTGAGATAAATGGAGGCAGGTTTGATCAGCAATACCTGGAATTCTTTCTCTCCTCTTTTGCAACAGAAACAAAAGATTTTGACATTCACATAATGGCAAAGTGTATATATATTTATTGAGTTTGTTCTTGGAGAGAGATGTTTCTTTGAAAGTTAATAATAATGGATGATCAAAATAGCCTTTGATGTTATTATTAGAAGATCTCTAAATTGCTGGCTATTTTTGAGATGTGATTAGATTGGGATTTAAAAGTAAAAACACTTCTAGAGGAGCTTTCGCGGAGAGTGTTCTGGTGGGTGCCGCAACCTTCCCAAAGCGACTCCAGTAGGAAGCCGCTCGGCAGGGCCAACACACTCACGCACATACACACACTGGATAGCTTCTTCAACAAGTCGATGGCAAAGAGACGGGAAGGGTCTTCGTGGGGGTCCCACAGGAGAGGTTTATTCAGCCACACTCCTGAAGGGTTCCAGGGACGAAGACAACAAACATGGGAGGGTCCAGGTTTAAATATGGGGTGGAGAGAGCACCAGGGACCAATGGTCTGAGGGCATGGGGGCGGGGCTAGGGTGTGGGAGCCAATGGGGAACACTGAAGGAGTGGTGAAGGAACAAGGGCCAATGAGACAGCGGGGAAGGGAGAATTTTCTAGGGCAGGGACACATAGGGCATAAGGGGGCAGGGAGGCCAACAGGCCAACCAGGGAAACAGAACTGGGGTACATTAACACAACACAACAAAGCATCCTGGGAGAGGCCTTCTTGTTCTCCCTAACCTGGGGAGGATTTCTATCCCTAGGAATGGTCCCACCAATGGACTCCCTTGGTCCCTTGTGCTATGGGCCCACCAGCCTCCACAAGATGCCACCTCTGAAAAATTATATTAACTCTATTTTGGTCTAAGTTTTAGGTTGAATATCTATTTTTCTTCCATTCTGGTTTTCAAAGACTCATAGACTTGCCTGGGTTGGAAAGGACCTTAAAGATCATCTTGTTCAGGAACACCTTCCACTAGACCAGGTTGTTCAAAGCCCCATCCAAACCGGGCTTGAACACTTCCAGGAATGGGACATCCACCTCTTCTTTGGGCAGCCTGTGCCAGTGCCTCACCACCCTCACAGCCAAGAACTTCTTCCTAACATCTAAGCTGAACCTATTCTCTGTCAGTTTGAAGCCATTCCCCCTTGTTCTGTCACTCCAGGCCCTTGTAAATAGTCTCCCTCCATTCTGCAGGCTCCCTGCAGGTACTGGAAGACCACAATTAGGTCACCCCAGAGCCTTCTCTTTTCCAGCCTGAACAAGCCCAATTCTCCCACCTTTTCCTCAAAGCAGAGCTGCTCCATCCCTCTGATCAACTTGTTCTCCTCTGGCCTGGCTCCAACAGGTCCCTGTCCTTGCTGTGCTGGGACCCCAGAGCTGGATGCAGCACTGCAGGTGGGGTCTCAGCAGAGCGGGGCAGAGGGGCAGAATCCCCTCCCTGCCCTGCTGCCCACGGGGCTTTGGATGCAGCCCAGCACACGGGGGGTTCTGGGCTCCCAGAGCACACGGCCGGGGCATGTCCAGCCTCTCACCCACCAGCACCCCCAAGTCCTTCTCCCAGGGCTGCTCTGGGTCTGTTCATCCCCAGCCTGGATTGGTAGAAGGCGTTGTTCCATCCCAAGTGCAGCATCAGCACTTTGTCTTGTTAAACCACATGACATTCCTCATGGACTTCTCAAGCCTTTCTGGTTTTGACAATATGCAATGTAATGTACATACTACGGAGTAATTCTCTGCATTCCACTGAAGCTTCAAACTTTCCTCTAGACAGGGAAGAGCTTTTTTTCAAATAAGGAGACTTTGTAACCTTTTGATGCACTCTTGAGAGACACACGAGGAACAAAAACATGTTCATAAGGAAGAATTCCCTATTAGTAATCGTGTTGCTGCTGCTAAAAGAGTAAATCCCAGATGTCTAATTTCAACTCTGGAGAAGCTGTCTTGTCAGCAGTGTGGAAAACTGCTTTGCTTTATAACTTTCTCCAGTATGGCCTAGTGTCTCCTACAATTACTTGTGGACCGTTGTACAAGAACTGTCAACCACTGTTTACAACACAGCCTTTCATTGGATCCTAAATGATGCAAGCCCGGTAATCACTTCTGTGGGTGGAATTCCAGCTTCACCAAAGACAGTGAGAATGGGACATTCTTTCTGCACCTCCCCTCACCTCCTTCCTGAAAGATTCCTGCTGCTGGATACCAAAACTGCAGCATGGGTTTGTATAGTTGTGGTGACAACACCATACCCCTCTTCCAAGTTCAGTTTGAGCAGGGAAACAGGAATTGCTCCAGTTTTTGCCATTTGTTTTGTGGAATTTGCCTAGGTCTCTATATCAGCAGGAGTTCTGCACAGTGGAAAAATCACAGCCTGCTTTTTCTTCAGATGACTGAAAACAGTAAAATCTTTCTCAGAGGCGCACAGTACAGATGAGGTAATGCTCCAAGATTGCAGTGAAGAAGGCTGCAACTGGAAATAAGCAAAAAATACTACTATAAGGGTGGAAAATCCTGCGGAGGTTCCCAGAGTGGTGGCTCCATGCTCAGAGATTCCCTCACAGAAACCAGAAGGACAAAGAGTGGAGCTTACTTGGATGCTGGCCCTGCTTTGGGCATGGAGTGACTCCAGTATGAATTTTCTGCGATTCTGTCATTCTTGAGCTACCACAAACCACTTTGTGCTACCTCAGATGCCACAGCAGAATTCTTCACTGGTTCAACTTTACTGTCTAGATCTGTCCAAAATAACAGAATGATTTCTCATTTCTAATTAATGTTAGACATAGACAACTAATCTTTTCTTGCCACCTGGTATTTCCTGCTAGGTAGATACCTACAGACAAAAGTTCACTTGCAGGCAGATGTGGCCTCCTATTCTGCTCCAGATCCTCAGCTCACTGCCAACAGTGAACAGGCCACTGTCACTGTCATCTTTCCAAGATTTGCCTCACTTCTTACAGCAAAGCACAGTGTAGATAAGCCCCCGTGTGCTGGGCTGCATCCAAAGCCCCGTGGGCAGCAGGGCAGGGAGGGGATTCTGCCCCTCTGCCCCGCTCTGCTGAGACCCCACCTGCAGTGCTGCATCCAGCTCTGGGGTCCCAGCACAGCAAGGACAGGGACCTGTTGGAGCCAGGCCAGAGGAGAACAAGTTGATCAGAGGGATGGAGCAGCTCTGCTTTGAGGAAAAGGTGGGAGAATTGGGATTGTTCAGCCTGGAAAAGAGAAGGCTCTGGGGTGATCTAATTGTGGTCTTCCAGTACCTGCAGGTAGCCTGCAATAGAGCTGGAGAGAAACCTTTTGCAAAGGCATGTAGTCACAGGACAAGGGGGAATGGGTTAAAACTGACACAGAGTAGTTTTAGATTAGAGATTAGGAAGAAATTCTTTCCTGTGAGGATGGAGAGGCCCTGGCATAGGTTGCCCAGAGAAGCTGTGGCTGCCCCATCCCTGGAAGTGTTCAAGCCCGGTTTGGATGGGGCTCTGAGCAACCTGGTCTAGTGGAAGGTGTCCCTGCCCATGGCACAGGACTAGGAACAAGACAATCTTTAAGGTCCCTTCCAACCCAGCCCATTCTATGATTTTATGATTCCATATGGTTGTTCAGCTCTCAGGTGGACAGGTTTCTTCAGTTTCCTTTCTGCAGTACTATCCATCAGCTCACGTATTTAACAAGCAAGAACAAGGCTTGAGAGTGATTGTGCCTTCAAAAAGCCCCAATGTACTCACAGAAGATAAGGTATTATTAAAATGAGTTCACTGCATTTATACATGGAATGAAGCTCATCTCTGTCAAAAGTTTTGTCCAGGATTGAACTTTGAATAAGCAAGCAATAGGAATTAAAGATATGCCCTCAGTGAAAGAATTGAGCAGTTAAAAGTCTCATCAAAGTTGTTATCAAAATGCATAAAATTACCAGAAAAAGTTTAATTATCTTAATGATCTGCATTTTTAAACCAGAAAGCTCAAAAAAGGAAGACAGAAATAAGTTAGCTTAGTTTCAATCAGTAATATCAGTTTTATTTGAAGAATAATTTAATAGCTTTCATTCCCCCCCATATTTGCAGAGTTAACTATGAAATTATTACAGAATTTGGTACTAAAGATGCACTAAAAAAAATACTGTTTTTCTAAGAAAAAGAGAGAGGCACAAAAAACTTCTAATTGATTTAAAAATGAAGAATCAGTCTTAAACTGTTAGGTGCCTATACCCCCCAAATTCCTAGGAGTAGGTTAACTTCTGGAATCTCACACCTCTGAAAGTGAACCCCAAATAATGGAAAATAAATTGTTGAGCAAAAGAAGCCACCTGCTCTACAAAAATAAACTTTAGTGCTAGTGGAAAGCTGGACAGGTGAGCTCCAGAAGTCCCTTCCAACCAAAATTAGGCCGTGATTCACTCAGCCCTCATGATAACCCACTGTGGGCAGTCCCTGCCTTGCCAGAGGCTGTAAGTCAGTGCGGACACATGGAATGAGCTGTGCTACCTGATGGTTAATGCCAGGCCCAGCTGGGATCACACACCACTGGCACAGAGGAAAACAGCAGCATCACAAGCCAGAGGCACTCTGGAGAGTGGAGAACCCCCTGGCAGAAGATGAATAAGAATCTATTTTATAATTGTAAAAGTAAATGAGACAACTAGTAAGTAAGACCAGCTGCATCAGTTCCAAAATCAACAAAATTAACATGAAAGATAGAAGTACATGACTAAAACTCAGAGCTATAAGGTTATCCATATTGAGGGAGTATGAGATTTACTGCATCAGTAAACAAATCAGAAAAACAATATTTAAGAAGAAGACTGATACCTCTTACTTTTTAAAAAACTATGATGGTTCTGGAAGGCACGCTGTGGAAAAACAAAGACATATGTCTCACTTCACATTCAAGGTACACAAAGGCAAAGTAAATAATATTTGGGAAAAGAGAAGATGGAAGAGTTGTTACATCTGTAATGACTAATATCAGAGGCCACAAACAGCTTTTTGAGGGCCGTAGTTGGCCTAGGCCCACACCTAGGAAAATGCTAGCCATGCCTTACAGCATGGCTCAGGCCATCAACAATATGCCTACACCCATGAGCCCAAACTCCTGGAAATGGTGAACTAGGTATGAACCCAGTGCACTGCAGCTGCGAGTGGCCTTCAGCCCGTGGGATCAGCCTACCCTGGCAGGCCATTTCCCACACAGGGAGGGCGATTGTGTGGGGATGTCATGTCCTCAGCACTGACAAGCAGACGCACCCTTGTTGCTCTGCACTGCTCAGTAATGCAGACAACACCCCTGGTGTGTCTGAGAAGGGTCCCAGCACAGCTGCTCTTCACCCACAGAGCACTTACTTGTAAGCTGTGGACACTAATGAAACTAGATGTCAGCGAGCTTGAGTACAGAAAGAGTCTTTGTGTTCATTCTTAGCAGACTTTTCTTTGGTCATGAACCTATCAGTGCTACTGACAAAAGGAGGAGAACAAATATCTGCCAGTCAGGAATGCAGAGATTACATTTTCATTTAACAATGATGTGGATACTGGGAGACACTATATAGACAGATTTTATATATATATATAAATTAAAAGCAGAAAAACTGCTCATAATTTGCAGAGTTATTGCTGCTCTGTGGAGATGTGGAGAAAAAAAGAAAGACTATTATCTTAGACTGCCTAGGACAGCATGTTTCAAATTCCAGTTATCATTGTAAAAGCCCTCTCAGTGTTAAATGAGTTTTTATTGTAGAAGCCGTAAGAATGTTTCTTGCTGCACTAACAGTAGCGAAGGCACAGAAACACACACCCACACAAAAGTTTATTTACAAATGTCTAGCACAAAGGCTGGAGGCAGTGACAGTGTTGTCAAATGATGAACACTTAAAGCTTGCTGTGTACACCAGGAAACACAAGCCAAGCAGACACTTTTCAAAGTCTGAAGTAACTTGCTCCCCTCCAGCAAACTACGGGTTTTTTTTGCTTAGTTCCCCAGTATAAGCTTAGTACCAATATTTTTATAGATGACATTCATATCAAAGCGTTTTCACTTGACATGGTAGCACAGAGCAAATAAAAACCATGAATTTAATTTTGCATGAGGCACAGCCTTAGATATATAGTCACCATTGCCTTTGCTAAGTGTAGAGGAGCTAATAGTGGTTCTGTTCCCAGCTTAGCTACTCCAGCTTAGTAAAACAGCTATATGGACTCAAGCCAGGGAGTTATGTTCACACACTGAGACTCTACACAAATGAAGAACTTGCAAATGTGTGTAACTGTGCTCTTTAGCAGATCTGGTCTCGTGTGACCAATATTTCTTCCCAGAATCTACTATTCTCTTGTATTCTGTTATGTTCAATGTTAATTTTCACTTGATTTTAAGGTATATAGTTGCTTCTTGGGTTGTTAGGCAGTACATTAAACTTTCAGTAAATGCCGCTAATTCCTACACCCACAGAAATATAATTTACTCCAATATTTTAATCCAATATGAACAGCATTGACAAGGAGGGTTATTTGCCAATGTTTTGAAGGCAGGCAGGGTGAGAGGGAAAAGTCTTTAGAGTTTCCAAGTTTATATCTAGGCCCCAGATGGAAACAATTCTACAACAAAAGAATGAAATCTGGTAGGATATTCTTGAGATCTTGTAAGTTCAGCAGCACGTCACTGGTACTGAGGCCAATTTTCCAGAAGACTGATTTGAATAGCAGAAAAGAGGAGGAGAGGAAGGCCAAGTGGAATTCTAAGTTAACCCACAACATGCTGCAGTCTAGCATTAAGTGGGAATTTTATATAAAGCAACAGAAATTATAGAATTAACCCAGGTTACACGTTTGCCTCAGTTGTTAGTATTGACTGATAATATATGTGCCTGTGGTTTTTAAAAGGAAAAGCCTTCAGCACTTTAAGGGAGGCAAGTGAATGATGCAAGTTTCTGTTACTGATTACAGTACTTACAGTACTTTAGAAGATCTGTATTTATAATCCCAACGTTTGTCTTTGACATCGGAGGCTTCAATCTGCAACACTTAAAAGCTTCATATATTTTGTTGCAAAAATCTACCACTGAAACAAATAAATGATACCCCCTATCAGCCCACATATCTTTCAAAATAGATTGTTATACTAATCAGTGAGTGAAAACAAAAGGCCTTTTAAAGCCTGCCAGCAAAGATGGAATGAATTACTTCTAAGATGCAAGACTGCAGAGCTGGTAGCCTGCTAAGTAATCATTCTTGGAGACTATTTGCCTTTCACAGTTCTTAAAAAAAGTTTCATGGCAAAATTAACTTCCAATTTAACATCTGTTTCCTAGCAGAGGAAAGATAGTCCTGTGGATTAAAGCTGAGGACTTCTGGACTCAGATTTCCTGGGGAGCCTTGGCCAAAGCACTTAATCTCCCTGTACTCCATTCTGCGTGAGTAAAATGGGGGATAAAAATCAGCTGCCTTTATCACTGGCAATGAAAGCTTTTTTGGTGGAAGCTGTGTCTTGTGTGGGGACATAGAGCTTTCATGACTAAGTGGTTCTGAACTCAGGTCCTTTGGGCCCCATTGTACAAAAAAATGAAGAAAAGTAATCAGAGATCAGGCTGATGTATCACATGCTCAGGGAGTTGTATCGGATGCACTGGAGCTGACAGAAAGAAAGGCGGTAAAATGGGTTTTAATTAATGACTTGGGAATTTTTTTCATGAAACTACCAGGAGTTTCTTGAGTTCTATGAATGTTTGTTGCTGGGAAAAACCATTTTGACAGACAATCATCCTTCGCAAGGACTCAGTGAACTCAGATGAAATTACCAAAACTAAAACAAGCGAATGTATTTTATTAGGTGCGAGAATAGATTTTAGCTCATATAGCTTGTTTATTTTGAAAAGCTTCAAGCCTAAGTAACTTCTAGAAACAAAGCCTAAAAAAACTGATGCTGATGCTGAGTCTAAACAATTGGAACTTGAAATAATTTTTCAAATTATTTTCTTCTCCTAAAGCAAGAGGATTTTTCCATATTGCTTGCAGCATCAAGCATCTCATTCTTAAAAAATCACTTATGTTGGTTTAAATAAGAGCTTTAAATTTTCAGACCTGAAATAATTGCTGGGTGCATAAAGACATGTATCAATCAACATTAGACTGAGGTGAAATGTTAAAATAAATACTCAAAATACTACAAGCATGGAAATAAAAAAAAAAATAAAGATGAATTTTGAACCTTGCTACAGTTAAACAGGTATTTTTATTACTTTTTAATAGAAATTGCTTGGCTTTTTTATGCCAATAAGTAATACTAACTTTCTACAAATGTGCTTTCCTGAAGGTTGAAATTTTTGGTGGGTTGAAAATGGTGTTTGATTACCTACTGTGCATTGCAAATTTGAGTTTCTTCAATCAACCTGCCACTCAACTTCTTCCACGGTAAATAAATTCACTGAAAAAGCCTGAAGTCATAAAGGAACACTGAACAGGGAATTCTGTTCTAAAGATTCTGCTCTGAAGATAATCTTTCCTGTCTCTCATTCCCTCCTGTGTCCCTAGCAGTCCATGCAAAATGGCATGAAAAGCAGAAGTGAGGGAGCAGTGAAGTAAAATGAGGGCAGAGGGGCACAAGGACACACTCAAAATGGAGAAGACACAGCAAGTTAAGTGAATGACCATCTCGACTTAGGAATTTTCATGTTCGTGCAGTTCTTCAAAGCTGGTTCAAGCAGAAAACAGTTAAATGGAGCATAGCCAGAAATGAACTAATCAGTTGTTTTGTACTTATTACTGCTCGGGTCAGCATAACCTTTCCATATTTTGATACATTTTTAATCTCACTTTTCAAGCAAAAATAATTTTGCTCTTCTGACTCAAATCTCATCCTCCTGAAATACTTTTTTTTTAAACAAAAGGTTACACAGCTCAGAGGAAAAAGGAACAAGGTTGTAACTAGAACTAAACAGATAGAAAGGGGTATTTTACATAAACACTTACATTTATCTGGTTGTTTAAATTATATTTTTTGAACTTTGATACTGCCAATATGTACGTCAGCACATGTGTCATCACCAGGAATGTATTGCAGATATGTTTATAGAAGAATCCAAAATGCATAGTCATGAAAGCTGCATTTTGAATTAGTGATCAGGAGTGCTTGGGCATAAAAATCTTTGATTAAAGGTTGGGACCAAGTGACCTACAGAGTCCTATGATCCTATTAAAATAATTTTTTATGAATTATTTGTATCTAATCAGTACGGAGATTCATCTCATGTAACTCATTTTAAATCAAAATGGTTTAGCAAATTGTGTAAGCTACTCACAATCAGATCATGAACAAAGAATTCTTCAAAATAAGTTTTCTCACTGACCTACAAAGGCAATGAAATTATTGGTGGAAAACTGTAAAAACCACAAACAGGACAGAGAAAAAAAAAAACCCACAAAAAAACCCCAAAACAAAAGAAAAAAACCCCAAACAAAAACAAAACCAAAAAACCCCCAACCCCAAATAGATAAATCACCAGCAACAACTTACATGACACAGAATGTGAATAAATGGAGAAATCCTAATACCAGAGCCAAATTTTTCTGGTTTTCATGAAAAGGTATCTGCATTTCTGTGAAATGTCAAATTATTTAGCTTCATTATTTACACATTTTGCTGATTTATGGAAAGTTATGTTCAAAATAATAAACTTTGTTGGAAAAGGTTCAGATGTTGCAGCTTTTAAAGAGTTTGAGTAGTGTCTATTAATTTAAAGTTGTCTCCGTGAAACAGGTAAATGGTTCACTCAGTACTTGTTTGCAGTATGAAGTCAAGCTCTAATATTAGAAGCCCATTATTGCTCCAGACTTTTCCCTTGTATTTGCATCGTGTGTTTCGTCACGATTTAAGTTATAAAGCAGGCTGTGCACAGGAAAATGTGGGCATCGGGTGGGAATAAGCAGAAGCCTATATAGCATCTTGCATAATGTGTTTGCAATGTAGTTATCTTCTTTTATGTCCTCAGTTTGTTAAGTATAAAGAAAAATAATAGTCAGATCAGAAAAGACAAGACCCTGAAAGACAGAGTGGGCACAATGTGTGTAAAAGACAGCTTTCATGTATATAGTTAAAGCTGTTGGCTGAAACCTGCCATGAGTCATGTTCCATTATAGCAATGAAGTGTCAGCCAACAAAATTTGAAATACAACCCAGATTTCTCCTCCTTCAAACAGACTGTAATCTAATGAAATTAAAATGTATATAGAGAAGCTGGGTCAAAAGCACAAAATAACTGAATCATGATCTGAGTGTTCCACTCTGAACAGTTGAGGAAAATGTGGGGTCCAGTGGTCTGGATCCTCTTGAACCCAGGGGACACTAGGGGCACCATCACAAAACTGAGGCTGGACTCCAAATTCAGGAGCTTTTGCACTTGGAATTCTCCCTGGTTTATGGAAATTGTTGCTCTTTACAGAGCAGTAAGGGATGGCTTTTAGGCAGAGCCCTTCCTGTTTCAAAATGCTTCACTTAAATGCTTAATCCCCAACACTATTCAACTGAACATGCCCCATGACCTTTGCGAGCATTTACCTACATGTATCAAAGTGCAGTTTGAATCAGGTCTAAATGAAGGGTAGGAAAAAATGATAGGAAGATGGTGAGGTGGGAAGTTAGCCAATGGGAGGAGTACATAGTTCACAGAGATGATGGAAATTCAGCATTCCATGTCAAAACAAAAGGTGAGGTGCAAGGGGTCTCCTAGGGTATGATCTACATTTTTAAAATCTGAAAACACAATCTCCTGTATATATTCTTGAATGAAGCAGTTCATTCCCATAAGATAAGAGAGAATATTGGTGTTGTGGATCCATCTAGAGCTTGAAATTCCCTCCTTTTTCAAAACATCTTTATTTAGAGCTGCTTCTACAGTTTAGATTTCTTTATTGAATTATTTTAAAATACTGAGCTTCAGACTAGCCCTAGGAAGGCAGAAAAAACCAGTTTTCCTTATCTTTTATCTACTCTATTATTTTTTTCAACAAAAAAATAATTACTACTAGTTTTCTTCCTATATCAGAACTCTTAATGTTTTAATCCCTATTTAGTTCATACTCACTCATATTTAAAAATTATCATACATTTTCTTTAGCTATAAATATTTTTCTTTAACAGGCTCTTCATTTATGATTCTATCTTGCAGAAAGTCTTTATTTTTGGGCTAACAGGCAGTCCTTCCTTGCTTGCTTGCTTTTTTTCTTCCTTGTTTTGTTGATTTCTTGCTTTCTCTCTCATTCTCTGTCTCTCTCTCTCTCTTTTTTAATTTTAGGAATGTCGGATCACAGAAACGTCTACTTTAATAATTTTCTTTTTTAGCCCAAAATGAAACAGGGCAATTGAGATTCATTTGAAATGTTTTTTGGTTTTTTTTTTTACAGTTTAGACTGCCATAACATTGTAAAATGCATATTAAAGAAAGTGCTTAAGTGCAGGCTTCCTAACACGCTTCCATTACCTACATTGACCATACATTAAGGGCAGTGGACATCAAACACAATCACACCCCTCAGCCATATTTTCTTGCAAATATTAGGAGACAACACATGACACTTAGCAAGAGTTTGTTTCCCAAAACATAAAGATAAGTTTAAACCAGGCACAGAAACTTTGAGGCTGGTACCCTTCTGTGTAATATTGGTTTTAGCTAAGTTTACTCTATTAATTTCAAGTGTATTCATCTAAATATACCTAGTGTGATAAGGAAACACTTTATTGGCAGGTCTTTCTCAGAAGAGAAGGATTTCTTAATAGAATTTATATATTATTTATACTGCAGTAGTCCCTGGAGATTCAGTAATGGATGGGGAACTGGTTGCATCCAGCAGCAGAGGACAATGTACAGTTGTCCTGTGGAACAACAGAGCAGTGAACCTTTCCCCCCAAAACTGTAAGTAAAGCAGACATCCTACTATATACTTTCCTAAGGGACAATAATGAATTACATGGCCAAAGCATTCAATTCCAGACACATGAGGAGAAGCCAAGGCAACATTTCCAAAGTAATGGTGTAGAGTCTGCTGAAGAAGAGGCTGAAAGGTGACCTGTGTAGCTTTTCATACCAAGAAGTCTCTGCAACAGACTGCAGCCCCTGTCCTCAAAAGGGAATCTTGCAATGGGTAGAATGCATAGGGATTGTTGGGAAGTTTGCAGATTGCATCAGTTTCACTGAGAAATTTCTGATGGACTTCCCAGAAGAAGCGGAAGTCATTCTCATTCAGTTCAACAGATGAGATGGGAAAGAGCTTTTGTGTTGGGCACAGAAAAAACCTTAAATAATAAATCAAAGAAAGACCTTTAAGAGCTGGCAAATTCCTGTATAGCCACAGTTGTCAAGCATGGTAATTAATTTTTCAGGAAGGAATAAAAAATTAGATTTGAATGCTCAGAGGGTTAAAAAGGGAGAAGGAAAGAGATTTCATCTACATATTCAAAAGCTCATGTGAGATACGACATTGTAGAATCACAGAATTCTGTCTTGAATTGAAATGGACCTATAAGAATCATCAAGTGCAGCTCCCTGCTCCTTGCAGGATTCCCTGTCACTAAAGACAGTGTCATCCAGATGCTCCTTGAACTCAGCCAGGCTTGATGCTGTTACCACTTCCCTGGAGAGCCTGTTCCAGTGACCAACTGCCCTCTCAGTGAAGAACTTTTTCCTGATGTCTAATCTGAAGTTCTCCTGACGCAGCTTCATTCCATTTCCTCGTGTCCTATTGCTGGTCACCGGTGAGAGGAGAACCCTGTAAGTCCTTCAGACATCCAATGCAGACAATTGCCTGCCCATCTTTTCCAGTAGATTTAGGTAGACTGGTTGAGTTTTTAATGATTCATATGTATCTACTCAGGCATTCCAGTTGTTATCGTTTAGATGACCCACAGTTGTCTTTACTCGGACATATGGCCTCACACATGTCCTTGTCCCATGTTTTTGTAGTCACCTCCTTTTTTAATCTTTAGTTTCTGGGTTCCTTACAGTTGCAAAAACTGAACCACTGCTTTTGCTTGTTAATGATCTTCATTTTTTCCTGTCACTAACAACAACATGCTGTGCTAGCTGTTAAATATTATCATGCTTTGTCAGACCTATTAGGATTATAACCACTGTGTTTTTTAATTGCTGAAAAGATGTTTGTCTTTTTCATCCAGCTTCAGCCATTAAGTATGTGGTAAATAGGAGCCCATTTGTCCTTTCAAGCCCTGCAGAAGGAAAATGAAAGGTCTTCTCTTTATGTCCCTTCTTTTATTTGTGGAAGTCTATCACTTGTTTCCATTGTAATTCTGTAACACTGAACAGAGAAATGCTCTGACTACATCAGGTTCATCACCTACTAGAGCAAACTAGAATATAGACTTTACAACATAAGCAGTTTTGACTGAATAAAAATGGTTTATCTAACAGCTTTCTGCTTTAAAATGTGATTTTTTTTTTTAGTTGAAAGCTGAATAAAGAAAATATTATTTTGAAAACTTTAAAATAGACCTGAAAATGTCTCAATATACCTCCTGGTAGCTCCAGTTCTAAGGACTTTCTTTCCTCTATGGGATAAATTCCCTGAATTGTATCCCCTATGGTACATCTTCCTTTTAAACTCTTACTAAGCTTCTCTAGTGCATGATGAGAGGTCCAAATCTGCAGCATATCCAGGGAGATGTTGGAAATTTATTGGGAATTTAAGCAGCCTTGTTGATTTTGCAAGTAGCTATAGATATTTGTGAGATATTTGATACAGATGTTTTCCTAAAACTGTTATTTCAAGCACCCACATGGGTACTCTATTCCCAAGCAGTTGTCTGAATTTACCTATGGCAGACCCCCAGTAATTTCACAGAATAATGAGTAACTTCTATATACCGAGGTGCTTGAGTTAGAGAAGTAGATTTCACAGAATCACAGGATAGTTTGGTTTGGAAGGGTCCTCTGGAAATAATCCAGTCCAACCTCCCTGCAAAGACAGGGTCACCTGGAGCAGGTGGCACAGGAATATGTCCAAGTGGGTTTGGAATGTCTCCAGAGAGGGAGACTGCACCCTCCCTGGGCAGCTGTTCCTGTGCTCTGCCACCCTCAGTGCAAAAAAGTTCTTCATCATGTTGAGGTGGAACTTCTTGTGTTCTAGTTTATGGCCAGTGCTCCTTGTCCTGTCACCGGGCACCACTGAAAAGAGTCTGGCACCATTCTCTTGTCATCCACCTTGGAGATATTTGTATGAATTGATGAGGTCCCCTCTCAGCCTTCTCTTCTCCAGTCTAACCAGGCTCAGCTCCTGCAGTCTCTCCTCATAAGAGAGATGTTCCAGACCCCTCATCACCTTTGTAGCTTCTGCTGGGCCCTCTCCAGTAGCTTCTTGACTTCCTAGTTCCCTTTTGAAACATCCTCAGGGTATTTTTATAACATGAGGACTGATTTTTGTTTTTTTAAAGCCCTCATACTTTGAAGGATATATTTTCACTTTCTTTTACAGCAAATTCTGAATTTATTCTCTAACAATCTTCTTCATCCTGGGGCTATGTGTGTCTTTGATTGTATTTTCTGCTTAGAGACATTCAAAAGTGAAATGACTCATTTTAAAGATGGTTTGGGATAAACATTCCCAGAGTTTTAGAAGTCATAGATGTCTACAAGTCTTTCTCACTATTTTGTACTCCCCTGAAACCTGTCTTGTTACTCAGAGTTGCATCTACTACCTTGATCAACCTTGTCTGACTAGATTTGTTCACTTTTTTTCCCTTTCTAGTATTGATCAATGCATAACCTCTGTTTCAATTGTCTATAGATATCTTAAGAACACACAGAGAATGTAATATTAGCAGGAAGAGAGGAAATACACATTTAATCCTGAATTAAATCCCTTGCTGAAATGTTATGAAGAAAATCAATATTAGGCAAGATCCTCACCTGGTTTAGATTTGTGTAGCTCTGTGAAAGTGAATGAGCTCTGAAAACATATCCCCACTGAGCGTCTGGTACAATATGTTTTATACAAAGGAGAAACATAGATCCTTTCAGTCTGAGCTGCTGTAATGTAATTTTATCATAAATTTTGTATCCATAGCATGTTTCAGTTTGTATCCTAAATCATATTTTGTATGCTTGGCTTCTTAAATGGGTTGAGGCAATCTCATCACAGCCCCTCTTAATCTAAATAAAATCCTGCAGCATCATCTTTCTGGGAGAACTGTAGGAGATGAATAAAAGGTAATGAAAACATGAGAGGCTGCCTCAGCTCAGAGCCTAGTTAAGCTTGCTTCTTTCTTGATCTCCTCAAGAGTGTTTGGTCTTTTTCTCTTGTCTTTGGGATGCTTCTCCCACTTCCACGTCTCCATTCAAATTGGTTTAGGTGGTTCCCAGAAAGGAACAGCAGAGCCACAAAGAGGGAGTGCTTGATCTTGGTATTCAATGCCTGACAGTGGAGTGGGTACTTATTATGAAGGCATCAGGCCTCTCAAGTGGCATAAGATGAAGCTGCTGCCCTCTCAAGTGAAAAATCAAGTGTACAGATCAAAATGGTCTATTAATATAGACATTTGTGGCTCTATTTTTTACAATTACAGAATGCCCCATTCATAATTTACATTATATCCACAAAGCCCTACACTTTTTACTTCAGGCATCATACCAAGAGGACTAGAAAATGAGAGAATAATAGTTCATTGCATGGTACCTTCTATTTGGATGTGACAGTGAATCCCATTATCTTCTAAAAAGCTTTCTTTGTCATAATTTATTAAAGAACAACATTTATGTTGCAATTCACAATGAGTTAGTAGGGGTTTTTTTTATTTGGTATGCTCTACTGCTGAATGTTCTATCTGTGTGGGAAATTTTGATACAACTGAGCCCCTGAAGACTGGTCTTATACATCTAATCAATTTAATTTCTTCCTTGCAAACTTACACACATTTATATTGCTGTAGAGATGCAGTGCTCATACATACTTATATCACAAAATAAAATGGTCTGGTTTAGAAGGAACTCAGTTGTTACAACCTCATGATTTGTAGACTGAGGCATAATTTTAAATTTAATTAATAGGTACTTGGGTGTTTGGCACTTTGGAGGAAAGCAATCTTCGATAAGCTGAAACTTGAGCACGTTTAATTACACCATGACTTATCAGTTCTGTTTGCCATTTCACACCAGGCCTCTGTCACAAGTATTCCAGATAGTCACACTTTACTCCACACGTTGTCGTTCAACTGCTTTATACTTTTCTGATTCACTTTGCCACAAACTGCAGTGTCAGCACAGACCTGAGCATGCACTTAGTGTTTATGCACTTAGTGCATTTTAAAAGTACAGGATTTTAAGTAGCATATTGCAATTTTTTGTTCAGACTGGAATGATGCAAACCATGATCCTGAACAGGATGAATTATATCACTGTCTGATGGCCTACAGTTTGAAATAGAGTTTGATTTTATGATAAACACATTTCTGCCATTACAAATAGAATAAAAACAGATTTACAATGCCATGGCATTTTATTAGGAAAATGTGAAAACAACGGTTTTACGATGCTCAGTTTGTGGTCTAGTACATTCCTCTGTGTTATTACAACTCAGAGTACACATTCTCATTCTCTGGGCCAGTGTTATTAAAAACACAACCGGGAACACTTTTCAAATGCTGCCAGCATCCCTTTAACAGTATTTCATCAATAGGTGTTCTGGTAGTAATTTTTTTTCTTTTTGTAACTACCAGTCTCTTTGTATTACAGTTTCACCTCCCAGCAGGCTCAGCTCCTCAAGGAGCTCCAGAGCAGCTCCGTCGGTCCAAGGTCAAGGATCTACAGCGTTTCTGCAGCTGCGGTTTTGGCAAAGCAACTTCATGGCCCCGTGGCCCTCCCTGAGCAGTGGCTGGAAGTCAGGACTGTCAGTGGCTGGTGCTGACTTCTGCTCAACTGATAATTTAATTGAATTACAAAATGGTTTGGGTTGGAAGGGTCCTTAAAAACCATCTTATTCCAGCCCTCCTGCCATGGGCAGGGACACCTTCCACTAGTCCAGATTGCTCAGAGCTCCATCCAACCTGGCCTTGAACACTTCCAGGGATGAGGCATCTACAATTTCTCTGGGCAACCTGTGCCAGGGCCTCACCACTCTCACAGGGAAGAATTTTTCCTTAATATCTAATCTAACTCTACTCGCTTTCAGTTTGAAGCCATTACCCCTTGTCTTGTCCCTACATCCTCTCATAAAAAGTCCCTCTACATCTTTCTTGTAGGGTCAAAAATCAAACTCTTAAATCAGAGCCCTGCACGAGAGCCTGGTCCAAAGCTCGCCCTGGAAGGCCGCTTGGCACTTCTGCAAACGGAGCCACCTGGATGTCTAAACAGACCTTAGGGTCCTGACTTCTGATACCCAAGGAAGGTAGCTCAGATCTGCCACTCTGATTTTCTTAACTGAAGAGGTCTTGGGTCAAATGCTGATGGCTTTGGAAAGACATAGCTCTAAATGTTGAGATCTTAAATCAGAGTTTCCAGTGGTGGAATAAGTCACTACCCGCACTTTATACAACAAATTAAAGTGAGTTGTGACAGCACTTACATGGTATTTTTGACTTACTAGGTCCTTTGGCTTCATTTTATAATTCCTTGGGCAGCTATACAGCTACGCAAACCCAAAAGGTAATGGATATCCTAAGGAACAAAAAATAATCCCCTGCTCTCAGAGGGCTGTTGGAATTGCCTGTGGTTTTTGAAATCTAATACTAAGGATCCAGAGAGCTACCATAACTTTTTTTTTTACATACCTTGGCATCCCATCAGTACGGATAACATCTAAAAGCCACTCCTTTGTGTGTCTTATGACAACCTGATATATGTGTCACTCAGATGGCTTATGATAAGGACAGTCACCCTACTACTGATAATTGTACTGAATTAGCTGTGCTAATTTAATGCTAATTAACTGCCCAAATAAAAACGTTAGCAAATATTCTACCATTTGCCAAAAATGCCCAGCCTTCATTCGGCTGGCTTGTTTTAACAGCAGACTGAGACACCTATACAGAATTCTGAAGCCACAGTCAATCTGCAGCACTTATTAGAGCCCCAAAAGCCTACAGGATAAAAGAAACTAACAATTGAGACTGAGAACAAGGACTTATAATGCACTCAACATGGCTCACACTCATTGGGCCACCTATGTGACTTGAGTATTTTTCAAATATATTAGTACAAAATGCTCCAGGCATCCGTTCAGACCCCAGAAGCCTGTGGAAACTCTTGGATCTTTTGCCAGATCCCAGAAACCTGTAGTTACCCTGGCTGTTTTGTTTTGATGCATGGATTATCCTTTCCACATTGTTTTTCCTGCTGTTTAAAAAAACATATTAATATTCAGAGGAAAAAAGAAGACAAACAAGGAAGCAGAATTTATCTCTGACTGACTTCTGATGGATCCATCAGTTTGATTTCCTTCAGTTGTGTCTGTCACTTTCCACTCTTTAAGGAATTTAATAATTTGTACTTTTTCCATATGGTCGATGTCAATTTAGGCAGCCCACTGACTAAGAAAGGCTTAGCCGAAAGGAAAGGGGATGTCTCCTAACAAGATGACAAAAAATTGTCAATACTAGAGCACAGAAGTACTACTTCACACCTGAAGGGTGGGGTGCCATCCACAGGGACCTGGAAAAGGTCCAGTCTCTGTACGGAGAAATCAAAGGATGAGCTGTCCAAAGCTGAGGCTAAGGAAGAAGAGAGAGGGAGAGATGCAGATTTGCACTAGACTGGAAACTGAGGGCACGGTTATGATCACAGTCCTACTCGTATCTCATAGCCTTGAACCACTGAGGCAGAGTGAAGGGGGCCCACACCATGTCAAATGGTTGAATTAGAAGTAAGAGAAATGGTTGCAAGAGTAAAATCAATAAGTTACACTAGCTGGTTTCCAATTTTATACAGTCTAACTTAGGTTTTTGTCAGTAAATCAAAATAATTTGTATTTTTCCTGAATGCAACTGCAACACAACCAATCAGACCTGTGTTCTGTAGTATTTTCCCTTCTCTGGAAGCTTCCAGCCAGTCAACAAAGATCCATAATTTTGCCAATTTCATCTGTCTGTGCAGTTTTTCTCATATACATTCAAGTCAAAGAAATGAAAACAACCAAGCTTCCTTTTGTCCCATAGAGAAAGCAAACATGGGAGGGATTCTACTTTCTTTTCTCAGGAACTAGTTGTGAAAATTGAAGAATTTAAGTGATGAAAGAGAAATATCTTTTAAGGAATTAAGTGGCAAGTAGGAGAATATTATTTTGACCTCTGGGAATGTATTAGTGTTGTGTGTTATGAAAAACAGAAGAATCTTAAGACAGTAACTAAAATAGATCCTACACACCAGAGGTGAGAACTGTTCTGACAATCTGGCCCAAGGTATAAAAAAATGACTTATAAGGCTTTTGATTCTCTAATATCAGAAAGTTCTAGTTTAAGGATTTTTCTCAGACCAATCAAAATGTCATATTTACCAACTAATCATCTGCTGCAGCCAAAGTAAAAGTAACATAACCTGTAATTGAAGCTTTAAAAGATTAATTTAGACACTGTGCACACAACCTAGGAATGAACTTGTGCTGTAGCAGGTCATTTGTGGTTTGAGAAGGTTCATCTAGAGGTCACTGAATACAGGTAACATGAATAATTTACTTTTTTTATAGGTAGAGGGAGAAATAGCTTATGCTATATTTAAACCCAATGCTAAACAAAGGGGTCTTTGAAAATTAAATTGGATTTATTACATGTGGTACAAATTTTAAAGCTAAATTGCTCTCCACATACAAGGGCATAAATTTGACTGAATTCCTAAAGGCACTTTCAGTCTCCTACCTAATGCTAAGCCAGTTATTTTTCATAGTTAGAATTCAGCTAATCAGATTTGATATGTGACTCCATTTGTAAACATTTCCTGAAAAAATTAGTGATAGATACAGAACGAACAGAATTGGCTGCACCGGAGAAATGCTAGTTCTCTGCTAATATAATTTAAAAATAATTTATAACATAATTGGTTGTGTTAAGGCTAAAGGCCCCAAACGCTCTCTCAAATATCCAAGTGCAGCTCCCATTGACTTCACTGGGAATGGTGCCTGTTCATCTGAAGTCAGAGCTGAGCCATAAGTATTTGTGTCAAATAAAGTAATCCAAACCTAGCAGTGGGACAAAAAACCAGAAGTGATCAATTACATGAGAAAAATAATTTTAAGAACTTCAAATGTTAGGTAAAACTACGCCTCCTTGCATAAGAAACCAGAGATAATGAAACTGAAGTGAAACCACTAGTGTTTTTCTTTGAATAGAACAAATACTGTGACTCCTTGTCATTCATAACTCCCTTAAAATAGTACATGGGATAATTTCCTTCCACATCACCCACATATCTTCAGAAGATAATGACACTCCAATCATCTGTTTTAAAGTTCTGAGAGCTATATATTCCAGTAGCTTGCTGCTTTTATGAGAGTCTTTTTCAAAATCTGGGGAGAGGAGAGCACAGGATAACTCAGAATAACTGATGAGGAGAATATATAAAGATTATAGTTGGTTACATACTGTTATGACATTGGAAATAGTAATTCACTGACTCTATTTAGCTACAGGAGACAAAAAGTGTGATACCAACCTATGTAAATCCATAAGAAAAAAGTCAGCTTGCCTGTTGTCACTGGGATTAATGGAAGTGGCAAACATTAAGGAAATCTATGGAATTGTTACTCCAGTAGAGTAAAAAGTAGATTTAGCAGGATTCCCTGAGCCCAGGTTATCAAATTGAATATACTGCAGCCCAGGTAGCCATAACGTGATTGCAAGTAGCCCAGGGACATATTTTTTCATTTCCAGCAATTATACACCATTAGTGAGGTTTATCCTTTCGGTGCCTCTGTAAAACTTCGTAAAGTGCCTAATAAAAATAAGACCTGCTCTGGGTCTTTAGCATCTGTGGAAGTCTTCTATATCATAATAAAAAGCAGCAATTGAAATTGCTTCCATCTTTGGCTTGATTAGTCAAGTACTTTGCCAAACCACAGATGCTCTCCTTTCACCTGTTCTTCACTTTGACACATCTCTCAGTGTCTGTGTCAGTGATACTGCTTTTGAGACTGACAGCTGTGAAAAACTGCTTATGTTTCTAGCATCTCTTCCTCTTCGTAAATTTTACAATGTAAATCTTCAGGAAGTTTGTCAGTCTTAACTAAGCAAGTGTTTTATAGCATAGCTTTAAATGCCAGACCTGGGTTTTTTTCTCTGGAGACAAATCCCAACCTGTTTTATTCTTACCCTACTCTTGCCTTTTTCTGTTAAAACTAGTGAGGATGTAAGAGATTTAAATTACTGTGGAAAGTGGCCTAGCATTTCTGTATGGACACACTTAAAAAGCTGTGATTAGCAGTTCTGATTAAGGATTCTCAACACTTTTTTCCTGTTTATAAAGCAATGTATGGGTGCTTAATACTGTAACTAAACAAGAGGCAAGGACATTGCCCAAAAATCTTACAGTCAGGATTCTGAGCCTGCAGCTGTATCCTTGTGAACACACTGATGAAGGGACAGGTATTAGTCAGAAAAAAAAGGAAGGCCCAGAGTATGGAAAGCATTGTCTCTGTGGATTGCAAGGCATAGTTCATAAATCAGATAACTGAGAAGGTTTCCCTTCTCAATGACTCTTGAGATTTGATCTTGTGATCACCACATGGCAAAGTTTTCAAGTGTTACATGAGACAGAACTTTTTGCATTCTCCACCCAAATTCCATCATTCAAGTGCATTTTGCTGAGAAGTGTCATGTCACTGCTTCTCCTTTGCTTGGCTCCTTTCTTTTCAGTGCAGCCTTTTACAGCAGAAAACAAAAAAGAAAAGAATTTTAAAAAAAGAAAAGAAAAGAAAAAAGCCCTGTAAACATTAGAGAGAGTCCTCTTCACAGAATCATACAATAGCCAGGTTGGAAGGGACTTTAAAAATCATCTAGTTTCAGCTCCCCTGCTGTAGACAAGACATCTTTCACTAGGCAGCTTGATTAACCCATATGCAGAAAATAAGGCTTTCCATATTTCTCTCCACTAAAAACAGAAACTCACATTTGTTAATTCAGTAATGAATTAGCTACGCATGGAATTACATGATCCGTTGTGCATTTTTATATGAATGTTGCAGACATTCAATTTGTTATTACTTTTTGCACATAAGAACGCCAAAATCAAATATTTTTTGTTTAAAATTAGGGTACATTTTTACAGCTCCTTATAAAGGAACAAGATGCCTTTCATAGGAGAGTTGCAGTGGATGGTGGCTGAAAGCAAAGCGAAAGGACAGATTCATTAATAGTTACCACATTTACAGGATTTATAAGGGATGAATGAAAAACTCTATGAAAGTGTAAGTCATGCCCATTCTTCTACAGTGGTTAAATTGGTTACTGAATCCTGAATCCAGCTGGATTAATTTTTGTAACATGCAAAAGACCTTTGGACAAACAGATGTCTGAGAAAACTTGAGCCATCCTTCAAGGAACAGGTCTCTGCATATGTCACTTGAGAGTGAAGCAAGTTGTAAAACAGAAAATAAACAAATTATTGCTGAATTAATACGGTCTCTTCTTACCTCTCGTGGCCTGACAAAGACCATGGAAGGGTCCCCATATGGGATTGGCTGCACACCATGAGCAAATAATTAAGTGAGGAGGGAGCATTTTAGATCCAGGTAGAAAGAAGATTTTATTCATAGTTTTAATGTCTCCTGCAACAGAAAATTAAAGGCACTTGAAATGTGAAATCATGAAATGAAAAATAATAAATGACATTTTATTTTTAATAATAACCCTTATTTCTGCCATCAGTGTAGAATATTTTGCAAGCAAAATGTCAACCTGTCTCAGTCTTTCAGGATATATAATAAAAATGTCTTAACAATCTCCTTCAGCAGGAAGGAGAAAAGTTGACTGAACTAATCAGAACTACTCATTGCTGTAATTCAAATCTGATGCTAGTGCCTTCCAGGTGAAATGATACAAGGTCAGAAATGGGAAGGAAAAGAACCAGAATACCAAAGAAAGTCAATGAACTGGCAAAACAATGAAAATAACTGCAGAAACTATCCTGTAAAAGTAGTGAAAAAAGAAATGTTCTAAACCCTGATGTGCTACCTAAGCTCAGTGATGACCAGGAGGAAAGAGAGTGTGCTCTGGTCATCTACAAATAACTGAAGACTAGAAAACCAGCAAGAAAAATATGTTGGTTATGGTGACCCAGTACCATGTCACTAAAATTAATGGATTAAAACTGACTGAAGAAACATTTAGCAAAATTTCCTAACAATGTGATCTATTATAATGTAGAAATATCTCCCAAGAGAAGTGGTGGAAACCCATTGTTTGAGTCATATTGCCATTAAGCTTGGACAAGACAGTGGAGAATGCACTGGAAGGGGTTTGAGGAACGGGCTAAATGATTTTACAAGGCTTTTCCAGTACTTTTTGATGTTTTTGGCCAGAGTGTTAAAAAACAAAAGAGAACAAGTTATTAATGGACTTATCTCTTTGCAAAATCTCCTTGCAAAATCCCCTAGCATTTCTTTTCTGCATCAATACCATTAATTTTAGCATCATTTTTATATGCCCCACTTAAAATTTTGCTTCCTGCTCTCAAGAGTATATTTCTGATTTGAAATACAACTTTTATTCTAAGTGGAAAATTACTTGTCAGTGTGTTATAAAGAACCTGCTACATAAACCAAAACCAAGGAAGACTTCTGACATAAATTCTTACATCTACAAATGAGTTATTGTAGTACTCCAAGTACTACTAAGTATACCAAGACTTTTCAATAGCATGTAAATAGAAAGTAAACTGCACCTTTCCTGCAGGTCTCTGTTCGTCTTGTTTGCTATAACCAAATCTCCGTCAAAATTATTTCAGGTATTCCTCAGATGGTTCTGTCTCTAAGCTGCTAAAAATTGAAATAAAAAACCAGAAAGTTTTGTGTAGATTTGTCAGTGGTTGCATCTTACTTGGCCTCCGTCTGGGAAAAGGCAAGACTGCAGAGGCCACTGTTTCCCTATTTGTCTTGTCCTAATCCTGCTCTCTCCTGTTACACTTGTTGGGAATCTGGCTTTTGTGAACTAAGTGAGCGAATAGGTGGGAACTACCTGCAACTGGGATAATTTCTTCCCTGTGAGGACTGTGGAGAGCAGAGATCTGGCCCATCCAGGACCTGGTCTGTGGTTTGGCCGTCACACACAGATTTCTTATGGCTCCCCTACGACTTCTCTGAAACCATTTCCTCCCCATTCGCCCTCGCTTCCTGCCCTGAAATAATTTAGAAAAACCAAATTCCAGAAACATTTTAATGCTGGCCCCAAAGGATTAATTCTCATGGTTTTAAAAGACCAAACACCCCATCACAATTTTTTCAAAAAACTCAAACATATTCTGTCACAGAGACAGGTCATATTTGTGTCCTACTTTCCTACTTAATAGACCAGAGGGTGATGGTTTCTCATAGAGACAACATCTGCTGCAGTGACCATGAGATGCCAGAGTTTCAGATCCTGAGGGGAGGGAGAATGGCAAAACTTAGTTTTGCAAGCCCGGACCTCAGGAGGCCAGACACTGGGGCTGCCTTCGAAGTATGCCATGGGATATGGAGAGAACAGGGGAGAAGAAGAAATTGCTGATTTCCAAGTACCACCTTCTCCAAACTCAAGAATGGTCCATCTGCATGTGCAGGAGGAAGCCAAGCCAAAGTGGCAGGAGGTCTGTATGGATGAACAAGGAGCTGCTGACAAAACCCAAATATAAAAAGGAAGGACTAAAGTGGAAACAAGGTCAGGTGACCTGGGAGGAACATAGAGACACTGTCGGACCTTGCCAGGATGGGTTTAGTAAAGTAACAACCCACCCGGACTGGAACTTGGCAAGGAACGTGAATAGCAGCAAGAAGGACTCCCCCAGGTACTTCATCAGCAAAAGGAAGACCAGGGAAACTACGGACTCGCTGCTGAATGGGGCAGCGAAAGGCATGACAGGGGCCATCAAGAAGGCTGAATTACAAACTGGCAAGGTCACTGTCTCAACAGGTAAGATTTGCCCTGCCAATCATCTGTGAAAGGTTGTGGCAACTGGGGGAAATTCCTGAGGACTGGACAAAAGCAAATGTCACCCTTATTTCCAAGAAGAGCCAGATGGAGCATCCAGAGCACTACAGATTGGTCAGCATCTTCTTGATTCCTCGGAAAGTGACGGGGCAAACAATTCTGGAAACCATTTCTAAACATATGAAAGTCAAGAAGGTGACTGGAAGGAGTCAGAATTAATATAGACAGAGCTGGGACTGTCCAGCCTGGAGCAGAGAAGGCTCAGGGGAATCTTATCAATGTGTATAAATAACTGATGGGGGGTGTAAAGAAGACGGAGCCAGAATCCTGTCCTGTCACAAAGCTCCCCAGAGAAGAGGCAGTTGGATCAAATTGAAATACAGGAAACTAAAGAAAACGCTTTTACAGAGATGGTGAGTAGTGTGTTGACCTTGGCTGGATGTCAGGTGCCCACCAATTTGCTCTATCATTTCCCTCCTCAGCAGGATAGGGGGAAGAAAATCGCATGAAAAAGAACTTGTCAGTCAGCTGAAAGGCAGTTTAATGGAGTAAAAGCAAAGGCCCCACATGGAAGCAAAGGCAAACAAAAGATTCATTCTCTGCTTCCCATCAGCAGGCAATGTCTGATGGCCTTGATGCTGTGGGAGAACTGCCCAGCAGTACCCAAACACTGGCAGGTTCTCAACACCTTTCTGGCTGCCAGTGCAAAGCCCAGCACTGTGAGGGCTGCTGTGGGAAAATTAACTCCATCTCAGCCAGACCCAGCTCAAGGGTGGTCAAACACTGGTAGAGGTTACCCAAAGGAGCTGTGGAGTCTCCACCCTTGGAGTTACTCAGAACTTGACTGGACACGTCCCCAAGCAACCTGGTCTGGCTGACCAGAGTCCTCTCCTGACATGTGTTCCTGCCTCAACTGCGTTTGTGTCTTAGATAGAAAATCCTATTGAGAAATGGTGAATAGATAATCAAGCAGAGTATAATGTTAGCACATACTTCAGCAAAAGAGAAGCAATAGCTGGAGAGTACGGTAAAACATTTCCTCCCTGCTAAAGAAGCAAAGTATTTGCTAAATGTTTTTCTTTTAATAGAAAACCTCTACAGAATGTGACAGAGGAACTGTTGACTCTATCAAAATGCTTGATTGGTAGAGAAAATACAAAAAGCTGAGTCAGATTCTGCTCCACTTCCATCTTTTTCATGCTCTCAAAAGCTTTGGGACAACATTAATTTAGATTTAACTTTCATGAGAGAAGTCTAATTAGCTGAGCCACAATATCCAGAAATCTCTTGCAAAATTTGGTTTCAGATATAGCTTTTCTGGCTGAAAATGCCTCAACCCACTGCTCATATTAAGTGATTTTTCCATCCTTTAAATAATACTCTTCAGCTATTCAGCAAAGAGGAAATCTCAGTTTTAAAATTTCAGACATCTTTTAGTTTGAATGTTTGTAGATACTGAATTACCTTTGGCAGAAGTTTTTTTTTGCAAATGAAGAAAGTGAGACTTTCATGGCTAAATTTCATAAAGTTTTGACCTTTTCCTAGTATTAATTATAACTATTAGATCAACCCCAAATTATTTGTCTGTTATTCAATTTTCAAATCAAAGACATTTTCACCAAACACACCAAGGTCACAGGAAATCCAAGCTAACTTTGTTCTACACTTTGGTTTCTTTATCCACGTTAGCTTTCTGAAAATAAAAACACATTATGGCAAGCTAAGCACATTTTAAAGCCTGCCTTAACCTTTCAGACAAAGAACTGTCACGCAGCACAACAAAGCTGTATAACTTATAGCTTGCAGGAGCAGAGAATACTAGGGCTTACAGTTCTGAGATATCTTTGGCCTATTCAGAAATCTACATTTTTTTGAAAAATATTGACTCCTTTGTTTGTACTTTTGAGAACCACTTTCACAGATTGGTATGTATTTTGGAAGTACTCAAAACCCAGGTGAAATGAAACAATGGAAAAAAACCCATCACCTGGCACAGTTCCCTTGAAGTCAAAGAAGACATGGCATTTTCCACCTGTTGAGGGTATGACCCAATATTAACAAATACAAGATATGCAAATGCTAATTCTCAGATGCAAATAGGTTTAGATGAGCATATGATTCTGCCAGAAGTATGACACTATAAAAATATATCCATATTAAAGTATAAAATGCTAGAAGAAAATACATTTATTGAGACAATGGAGAAGGAAAAAGGAAAATCTCAGAACAAAAACACAGTTAATAAGGCAACTTCATAATATAATGATCAGATTATTTTTCCTATGAATTTATCCTCCAGTTGCTGGCTGACTTAATTTTTCCTAGTGGAGATCTTTTCCTTCATGACTTCTCTCTTTTGGAACTGATTTGAAGTTCACTAATTTGAAAAACAAACTTTAGGTTGACAATTCATAAATATTCCCTCAGAGTTATTTCTAGTTCAATATATGCTGAACTTTACAATGTTTATCAGATGTTAAAATTGATAAAAAAGTGATTATTAAAGCAATGGTGGCATTACACACACAATGACTGTGCTTTATGGATAAATAAACTTACTATGCATTTACCTAAATGCATATGGGTGTGTATGTAGGTTACTTTATGTAGTATTCCATGTGCAGTTAAGAACGTAATGTTCAGCATAACCTATTTCTGAGGCTGTCAATCAACAGCTACCAGTTTGAACACAGTGCACTTAAATTCTGTGCAACCATATTTAAAAGAAACCATTCCCTCTGACAGTCTGGCTGTTCTTTGTGTCGCTGCCACCATCCTGAAACATGCTTTATTTGAAGCATGAAAAAGATGAAGGAAAAACCCCCTTCAAACATTTTGATTTACAGCAAGGAAATAGACTGTCGTGTTGGAGTCTCCGATAGCTCCGTGGAAGGCACACGGTTGGGGATGTGAAGAGTCTCATTTGTTTATGGCACAGTCCCAAGCCACAAAAAGGGAGGGTCCAGAACAGATCCGAGTATTTCATGACTGGCTCTGTCTTGTGCACACTTTTTCACTACATGGAACCTTAAATGACACACTTAAAAACCACGAGACAGAAAACACTGAAGAGGAAAGCGCAATGCTTTGACACACCAATGAATTAGCTGCTTATCTGCACAATGGCTGCACCACTTTCAGCAAGGAATGTAAATTCCAGCAAGGCAGCAGCAGGATCCTATGGCTCGACAAGGTAGTACAGCTACAGATGAAAATGCTGAGGAAGTTCAAAGCCACCTGAGGAAGGGTTTCTTAGCAACCGACCGGATCAGGAACCAGAGGAAGAGAATGTGATATAGCTATTTTTAATGTTACAAACCAAACTGAGATTATTAAGGCCTTTAAAACCTACATTTTTGCTATGTAACCATCTTAAATGAAATGCTGGTGCTTTATTACATTAAAAGATTTTACTGTGTCTGTCTTGTAATCATCTCCAGCATGCAGATGTGTAAGCAAGAACAAACCTCAAGAATAACTAATGTGCTACAAATAAATCATTTCACTCTATTGATTAGTCTTCTCAGAAGAAGCTGTAGGGGAGAGAATTCAAATCACTGGCAATTATAAAAGTCCAAATAAAACCTGATTCATAAGGGAGAAATCTCTTAGCAACTTCTCCAGAGAAAACCCCTGAATTGTACAGGTTTGGCTTGTAACGCTGTGAGGCAAAGGGGCAAAGGGGCAATTGATTTTCACTGGTGACAACCCAAAAATGGAACAGTTCTGCAATAACTTTTTCTAGCAGTTGGGAAACTAGTGGAACCTGCCAGTGTGTGTGTGTATGCGTTGAATTAATCTGGTACTGAAGTATTCAGGGGATGTTTATATTATCCATTCCACTAGTTAATCTGAGGGGGTAGGAAATAAAAACTGAATTAAAAAAATGTGGATAGAGCACAGTGAATGCCTATTTGCTGAGATCACCAGAATTAAAGGGACTGAAAATAACAGATTGAAAAGCAGGTTAAAAAATGCTCAAATAACCTTTTTTTCCTTTCTTTTTTTAAGAGTGGATATTTTAATGCAAATTGTTCTGTAAAATACAAAAAGCTTTTTAAAATGAGCTTTTGTGTTTCAGGTTTTATGTGATTTTTTTCCAGCAGTGTACTTTTTCATTGCTTCTGAAGTATCTTCTGTTTCTGAAAACTGAGGAGAAACCTTCAAAGTTGGTTTTCTCTCAGTGATCTCTAGGTCACATTTTCTTTGCCTCACTCCTCAAGGCTTGCTGCCCCTGAATCATGGTATTACACCGACCCAGGCTGCTGGCACTGTGTGCCCTGCAAAGAGTTTACTGGACCACAGACACCTGGGGAATGAAGAACTGCAGAGTTCCATAGCCCTGCCTTCCTCCGAGGAGAAACCCATTCCCTGAGCAAGAGAAAGTAAAGTTGGGGCGGAGTAAGAGTGGCTTAGGGAGTCCTGAGTGCCACTGACCTCTCATGAGACCCCTGGGATAATGAGTGAAGGCAGACCCAGGCTCCCAGCAGCAACTGCTCCAGGACACTAAGCTGGTTTTGGCTCCATCTGCAGCTTTTTCAGCATCTGGGAAAGTAAAGCAGGACCTTAATAAGAGGATCACAAATGTCCTTTCTCTCTAGCAGTCCAAACCAAAATCCTGGCCAAACCCACCAACACTTTTGCTTATTCAAGTCCATTCTAGATCCGGTTTCTCTAATTCAAACCACCTCTCACTAATCTAAAAATAATTCTGGCATGGATGCAGTGAGACAATTAATGCTACTGTTCAAAATTAACATTCAGTGATATTACTGAGTAATATGGGTCAAAAGGGATAGAACTGGCAGCATATTTGCTTTAAAATTTTGTCTTCTGTCACCACTGGGATCACAAAATTTTATTCCTCATTAAAAAAAAAATTATATATCAGTTCTACAAAAACTTTTTTGTGCTCACATAAACCTGCAAGTTTTTATCTTACTGCCTTCTAGTAGCATGGACAATTTCACATTCTTGAGGTCCAAATCTATCAGAGCCAATGCACAAAAGTGGAAGGTGACTTTGGAAGCTCACACAGGTTGCAGCTGCTGCAGTGATTTAGACATCAGAGAAATTCCAAACATCAAGAAAGCAAAGATTTTCAGAAACCTACAGTTTTGATAAATCTGCATGTTAACTGGCAGGAACACTAGTGACAGAAAGTTATCCCAGAAAGTAAACCTGCATTTGTGCTACAGTGGAAAATTCCATATAGAAAGAACATTGCATGGCATACAAAATTTCAAAGCTCAATAAATGTAAGTTATTGCCAATTTGTGAACATTCATTGTCTGGAAAGAGACATACTCAAAGTTCCAATGGACATTTGAACAAGGAAAAAGACTTTTACTAAAAAGCTAGGAAAAAAAATCTGTGTGAAAGCGTTGAACTTTTAGCAGTGAATAAAGTTTTTGTTAAAGTCTTGGATTTAATTCACACCCAGATTATGTTAAAGAGAACAAACTGATTTGTAGAGACCTACTCACAAAAGTAAAACAAATTCTTATAAAGGGAAAACCAAGAGAGGAAGAAGATTTGAAGGATTTTCTTCCTTTCTCACAGGAAACTACTTTGGGAATTTCTTACCTCTTCCCTTTTCCTAAAAAGAACAAGCAGAAGGCATTTTTTTCCTCTCAGACTACCTGTGAACAGTTTCTCTCAAGCAAACTTCTCTGCATATTTGTCTTTGGAGGTTAACAACCAGTTCCTTGCAGTGTTTAGTACGTGATCTGAAAAACCTCAGTGTTCCTCAAAATAGATTTTAGAATACTTCGGATGAATGTCACTTTGAGATAAAAAAAAGAGGGTGGTCTGTGTGCAAGCATGATCACTGTGTTTAAGGTTACAATCATTTAGTCAGCAAGTGGGACAGGCACAGAAATGACTTGAGCAGAGCTTGACATGGGAAGCCAGAAGATGTAGGTTTAAGTATAATCCTCACAACTGAAACACGCAATCAGCTGGGTTTCAGTTACAGGTGCTCATCAAGCCCGGTTTTAGTTTCTAGAGCTTATTTTCCATGACAAACCCACGTTTTCAAATTAGAGCCTATTAGGAAAACTGTCAAAATAGCTTTCCTAAGACTTTGCATGCATGATGTCAGTCTGTGCAGTGAGTATAAAGAAAGTTAAATGCAACTGAAAAAGGATGGGGACATATTCTTGGTTTAGTCTGTAAATACCAAGTGCATCACCTTTAACATGAAATTAAATGCAACTGAATGTGAAAGCAAGAGAAGGCAATGAATCCTCAGACTGTGTGTATTGATATAAATGAAAGAGAAGTTTTATATCCTAATTCTGCAAAATTCATTAATGATTTGCTTTAGTTGTATATATGGTCCCACAGACTCCTCCATCTTTGTATCCACTGTATTTTAAAATACAGTGGTTTTATAATTCAGGAATTAGGATCTTAAATTTGCTTTAATTAAGCTTTAAACCATGCTTTCACTCTCAAAACTTTCAGTCTACTGAGCAATACATGGGAGGTTAATTTTTAGAACACTTTCCTTCACTATTTCGTTTTGCTTTTTGCATTAAGTATATTTCTTGGCTTGAAAAGCTTTTCTGTTTTGGATGCATTAAAAATGTTGCAGCACTGGAAAGAAGAGAAATGGAGAGAGAAAAATGCTGAAAAGAATGAAGAAGGTGAAGCAAAACCGGTACAAAACACGTTATAGAGCTTTTCCACCTTTCAGACTAGGATTTCTTAGAGGAGAAAGGTCACAAAGAGAACCTTTAGCATAAATATCTCACCTCACTAGTTGGTAAGACAAATAATTCATCTTGATAATATTTAGAAGAAGTAATTTTTATGTCTCATGTTCAATGGGGAAATACACTAAAATCAAAAAAGCACAATGAGGATGATAAAATCGAAATAACCTAGCTACTTATTGCACAAAAGAAGATAAATTAGATCCTCTGCTATTCTGAAAACTGCAGGTATACACAATGAGGGCTGAACTTTGAACACTGAGTCTTGTTCACCAGTTATTGTACCGTATTTCTTTATTTTTAAACTCAGAGGAAATGAAAACTTCCCCAAGGCTTCTTTCAGAATTTGTGCCCTCAGCGAGAATCAGAGGGTCTGCTCTTCCTCTCTGTGCAGGTCCCTGGACCCTAGGACAGAACCAATAATTTTAGAGCTCATAGCTGGGCTCAGTTAACATTTTTGGCAGATGATCTGGCTGCTGTATGTGGTCCTTTGCTATTCATTTGACAATCTGCAATTTATATGGTTCTGAAATTCAGAGAGGGAGAAATGAGTACTACTGAAGCTCTGTAGGTTCAAGACATGCTTGCACAGAAGAACTTCAGAATCAATGATATTTGAGAACAGATTTTATACTTCAGAGATCCATTTTACACCCAATTTGAACTATCTAGAACTTTGACATCAAGATACATTCCTAGAAATACTTCAGAATGGAAGCAGCAAAGTACCTGTGGGGAAATTCACCCCACATTATCACAGTGTTAGAGAGGCCCTTGAGAAGCCTTGCTCACCTGTGGTGGACCTTGTGGAGCAGCCATGGGCAGTGCCACCTGATGAGGCAGAGCTGGAGCCTGTCTTCCAGGTGTGCATCTAAAGCACCCAACACCAAAGGGTTCTTGTTTAGACTCGGGCTAGTCCAAAACCTCCTCCCCATTCCAAAAGGCATCACACCAAGCCCTCAGGACAAGCTGCTCCTGCACTGCCCTGATGAATTGTCCAGGAGATGCTCTTCCTTCTTTGCTATAGTCAGAGCACACCCAAAGCATTTCTACATGCCTAAAGTTAGGTGAAACTAGTGCTGTTTTGCACTAGAATAGCCTCCATTTGCTAACATTTGTCTGTATTGCAAGACCCATTTTTTCCTTCCTTTTAGCCTGTAGGAAGCTTGGAAATGGAATGGTTGGAATAAGATTAACAGGCAGCAAACTGGGAGGCTTTTTACAGGGTTTGTATTGCTTTTCCTTCTAAGAAAAAAAATTAAATCTGCCATTCAAACCACAATGAAAGTATGAGAGGAATAATTTTCAAAGGCAGAAAACCAAATATCACTGAGTTTCACTAAAAGCTGAATATCTGTTCTTCAGATATTTTAAACTCTTTATTTAAACACATTATCAGTCAAGCTAAAAGGTATGTGTGAACTGTTGAAGAAAGTGGTAATAGTGTTACCTGCTATTTGCTTCATTTTTAGATGAAGAAATCCATACCCTCTACTGACAAATAAAGAAACCAAACAAAACCAAAAACAACCCATCAGGCTTCAGTCTGGCACCCTGTGAGACTGAAAGTGAATCTCTATTAGACTACCTATGATATTGATAATAAGCATGCCAAACAACAAGAAATTTAGACTTCTGATTTGCTTCAAAATGGAATTTCTTGTATGAACATTTTCAGAGTGGGTGATAAAACTTTCAACCATATTGCACTCCAGAAGGAAATAGTTCCTACTTATGGAAAACTCTTTTCTTAATGTATGACACTCTGAAGGTGGAAACAGTAGATAAATAAAACCTTAATGGAAAACTGTAGTAGAATCTCTTTGATTTTGTTAAGCGCATAAAGCTTTTTGACCTGGGCCATTATGAGTTTATAAAACAACAGTTGTTTAAAACTTGGATACCTTAAAGCAAAATGAACAAGTTTGTTTGGGTCTCTTAATTTTAGTAATAAAAACTGTAAGTCACTTGCTACATAATTTATGTGAAAATTTGTCAACCCACACAGTAGAATCTGTAAATAATCTTGAGGGGAAAAAAAAAGTGAACTTTTTTGTGGCATGTACCAGAAGAGCCCTGATGAGATCTGGATCCCTGAAGAGACTGTGGATAGAGGGAAGACCCCCTCTTCCCTTGCTGCACTTGGGTACAGTGCCTGCCTGCGCAGGCAGCAGAAATCCTGCGTCACAGAACAGACTAGGAAATGTCAGAAATCCCCAGCCAGCAAAGGTGTTCTTGCCTGCCTTCCTTGCTGCTTTCCCTGCTGCTTTGATACCTTTCTTCAAACTCACACCTCCTGTTCTCCTTTTCTATCAAAAGCTTATGGATTAGGGCTTTTTACTTCTCTTTCCCTACGTTTTGAGGCAAGCGTATGGAGAAAAGTAACACTCTGCTTTAACACATTTCTGTATAAAGAGATTAGGAGAAACATCAGTGAAGTTAATGATTGTAAAACCCTAAAGGAAAAATAGAGCATTTGAGGTCTGTCGACAAGAAGTCAAGTGCATTGACATTTTTGCCACCATAATGACCTCTTTGCCTTAGTGTTGACTTACCATTTTTTGTCAGGAGATGGAGAAGGGAAGGAGAAGGAAAAGTACCTGGAACACTACAACCAGGGTAAAATCCATTGTTTTTCTTCTATTCAATCAACCCAGCAGTGGGGAAGAGCTGGGGGAAGCACATAAACGAACATTACAGACCAAGTGTCATTGTGCTATCATCAGCCCCTCTGGAGCCTATTAATCAGTAAGCCAGATGAAAATTTCTGTGTGTACAATAAAACACAAAATACTGCTTAGTTATTTCTAGTATTTTTATGTAGCTACAAGGAACAACTCTGTCCCCCTAATTAATGTTTCTCTTTATCATGTATTTATGTAAGAAAATAATCCATTGAGATTTTCTTGATTCTATATCAACTGTGCAGACTGGCATTCTCTGGAGACAGAGAACATTTTCTGCCCCTCAACTTGCACAGTGAATTTTAGTTATTGTGCTAATAAATAATATTATTTTCTTAAAGGGATGTAGCCATGTGGGGTATGTGGATGGGTAGTGCACAATGACACAAAGGAATACCCAGGCAGGCCTGAAGCATGGTGTTATCATCAGGGGTAATTCCATGACCAAACAAAACCCCCATGGGAAGCACAGGTTACAGTGCAGAAACCACCAGCCCTGCATGCAAAATGAAATTAAAGCCAGACGTGCAGAACAGCCTTCCCAACAATGAACTAGAGAGGAGCCTGCTATGCCTGACAAATGGAATGAAGTTACAATAATTCTGACAAATTCATGCTACCCTTCATTTGCATACACTTCAGGAGCAGATATAATAATGGTTAATGAAAACAAGAGTTAAAATGACCCTAATGTTGTAGCCTGCCCAGAGTCTAACCAAACACTGAATTAATACGGAACAACGGTGACTAAATGGATTATTTAAATCTTCATGTCTTAGAAAGAAATTACAAATTCAAAGTAATCATGGACCAATGTAATAATTCATTTTGTGAATTTTGAATGCACTCATCTTTGCAAGCTGCAGAAGCCAAAAAATTGTGGTCAACGGATTCACCAAGGTATTAGCTATGGTTTTTGTGATAGGACCTAGTGCACAACCGTGTGTGTGACTGTCTTTGTGCTAGGCAGGATGCAAACAATTAGCTGGATATGTTGCCTCTCCAGCAGGACTCCAATCCATGTTAACCCCATGGATGCAAGGCTAGATTCTGCCCATACCTTCGTCCAGAACAGCTAGCAATGAATTACAGCAAATATAATTGTAGTTCCCAGGGTATGTGAGGTATTGCTAGGCATTTCCCCCTCTTTTAATCTTGGCAGAGGGGCAGAAATGGAGAGGGAAGAAGCAGAATAATTATCAGAGAAATGTTAAGTGAAATGTATGGGAAAAGACTGGTAAGAAAGACAAAGTGAGGAAGAGAACAAAAAGTCAGATATGTCTCAGGTGGTGGAGATAAGAGAAAGGCTGGAAAGAAGAGATCAGAATGATGGTCATGGAAACCATCAGGTCTAGTCAGAGACTGATGAAGTAGTAAAAATTTAGCATCTGGACTGTCTCTTTTCTCATCTATTTCCTTTCTTTTCCAAGAAAAGCCCCATGCAAAGAGGCCCTAGGACTCAGATAAGAACCCCTTTTATGATCAGGTCCTTCAGCTAATGATCACAGGCCTCATTCTTAACAGCATGGAGTCCCCAAGGCTTCTATTTAAAGTCAGCAGGAGAAGCAAATGCTCAGTAGTTCCAAAAAAAAAAAAAAAAAAAAAAAAAGGAAAGGTCTATTCAGACTGGAGAAGANNNAAAAAAAAAAGGAGAGGCCAGACTCTGTTCTTTGAGAGTACCCACAGCAGAAATGAATCTGAATTCTCTTGCTGATAGTTTAATATCAGAATTTTTAATGGATTTTGAAAATAATCTTTCTTGGTATTATTTCTTCCCTTCTAACTGCTTTGTAGTTCATGGTCCCACTCAAGTTTTTAGGCTGTCATCCTTTTAATGTTTTTTTTTTTGCTTCAGCACTGTATCACTGTCATTACAGCAGAATTGCCAGATACCTGCAATAAAACATTTCAAGCCAGGAGGAGAAACAACCCTCTGAAGAGCGCATATGAACTGAATATTTTCTTTGGTCAGTAACTCTGTTATTCCCTGAGAAACCTTTTGTGACTTCTGGAATAAATTTGTCCTTTCTGTGCTGAGTGCCTGCTGTCAGACTGTCCAAGTAACTCTGCAGACAACTCCAGCATTGAAGGTTTCCAGGATTTCCCACTACCAGCTTTCACTGTGGTCTGCCATCTAATGCAGCAAATTTTCTTAGCTGTGCAAGTCCAAAGAGAGGGTTTCAGAAATGGAGTCCCATTTTTTTCTCCTTTTTAGTTAAATAACTTCATGCTTTTGCACCTGTATTCCCACGTGTTTCATGATTTGTAATATTGTTCCATCTCCTCCTCATTTATGAAATTATCAAATAATGCAAATAAAGGATTACTTAATTGGATTGCGTTGGCCTGAGTTTGTGAAACGCCCAAAGCCAGTGACCACTGAAATCAAAAGAAGGCTGAGTTTTCAATGTTTTGTAGATTACTGTGGTGTAAAATTATTTGTTAACAAAATTGATCTTGTCAGGTTTTGTTTGAGGAGCTTCCTAGCTACAATGATCTGTCAACACAGCCTAGGCTTGCTTGATCTAAAATGTTTAGATTTTTGATTTTAACATGTTGACACTTGTTCACTGTTCATCTGTGACTGTCTCCTTAGATACCTCTGACACCAAGTTTCTAATTAGTCACTTCAGTTTCTAAACCCAACATTTATGCATCAAGTAGTAACTTAATCTCAATAGAGAATGGAACCACTCTTCAATGTCCAATTTCCACTGGTATCAGGGAGACCACAATTCCACCCAGCATCTTCATCAGCTCCTCTACAATAGAGAAATGCATAGTAATATGCTGAACAGTTTCTTCCACTATTGCCAAGGAAACCAGACATTGCTCATTGCCAGCTGTTTACAACTATCAGTTTTCAAACAATCAGGATGATACTTCCCATGTTGGCATCCTGTTGTAAGATTTTTATTTGCTTGTTTTGTGGTAAAGATAAGGGAGCAACCTCCAGGGAAAAAAAGCCCAAACAAACACAAGACCACACACAACTTCCTCTTCTGAGAAGATTAATGGTTACATAATTTCATCTTACTCATATTAAAATTTCAGGCAGTTTTTCCTTTGGTGACTTCCCCATTGGTAACTTCTGATTGCCAGGTTCAAATTTCTGCCCTGAAAGAGAAGGGATTAGGGGGAATACCTCTTGTATTCCCCCTGGTCCCATGTTTGTCTCAGACAGCGTAAAGGAGCAAAATATTTTATTCAGACTCAAGTGAAAGGAACAGAAGACCAGAACAAAGAAGATAAACAGTGGATTAGTTCTTTAAGTTGGAAAATACCAGTCCTAAGAAAAAAGTAGGAAAAAAAGAAACTAACATCAACATGGAGGAAATATTTAATAACTATATAAAGCCTAAAATGATTATTCTATCACATCCAAAACCAAAGCAAGAATATACTATTAATGCTCACAGGGCCAAAACAACACCAGAAAAATGATCTGCTTCCTGGACCAATCAAATTAAGTAATATTTCTCAGAAAAAGTGCTTAAAGGCCCAAGTAAAAGTAGTACAATGTTCAGAAGAATTGATCAAACCTAACATTACTTCATCTGAACATCATCAAAGCTAAGGTCGTATCAAACTTACTTAAATGTGTATATTGCATGATCTCAGAAATCAACCTTAAAAGAGCACTCTTCGCACCAATCTTCATCTCTTCAGGTTGCTCATGAGACAAGTTTTGGATTTTAGCTCTAATGCTCTCAGAACTGTTACCTGAAGTTGCTGATTTCATACACCCCTCTTTGGAAATACATCTGGGATGTAAATTCTGGCAGCCTTTGTGTTGCCTAAGAAAAGAGTCAAGGTAAGTGGACATGTGCTAGAAAACACTAAATTAATGAACTTCACTCTGTAAACCAGGACAGAAACACAATTTTCTCAAACCCATGAAGAAATTTAAAAAAAACCAACAAAACCAGACCTGTCAGCAGGTCTGAAGCCTTACAAATAGTGGATGCTTCTTACATCCAGAGCTTTTAAATCTGTGTATTCACATAATTAAACTGCAGTATATGGTCATCCCATGTGATTATGGAATAAAATATGATCATGTGAATATAAGCCCCAAAAGCAGGGAAGCCAAATAGGAAATACTTCTTCCCCCTCTCAATGACTTCAAGACACTTCTGTGCTTGGGAAGAGGAATCTATGGTTAGTTAATTGGTTAATTTATTAAAATAGTTTCTCTTACTTTATGGTAAGCATTCTATTTCTTGATGCCATAGAGAAGAGCCATTTATTTCCTTTGTCTGAGCTGAACCTGAATGTTCTGATCTCTCACTGCAAAAGCACTGCCCCGTAGATTGCAATGAAATGTTCTTGAAAGTCCCTCAGTAACATCTGTGCAGCTGTTTAATTGCTCATTTGCCAGCAGGGATAAAGCCCAGTGTCAAAAAATTCCATCTAAAATGCAGACTTCAAAATACTCTAAATCAGATGATAATCGTCTTTACTGATGCTTAAAGTGCAATAATTTTTATCCAGACAGCAATGACATTATGCAAAATAACATGAACTTGGGAGTACTTGAAAGAAAGAATTACATGAATGTGAAAAGCTACAAGAACTGTTAGAAATGCACATAGACCATCATCTCACACCACAAATAGGAGCCAGAATGACAATACCATAAATTAAAACAACCCTCAAGCAAAAACTAACATCCAGGAAATGAGAAACAGATTTGAAACAGGGAACAGAAACCAGAAAGCATGACCACTAATGAGATTCTGCACAACACTTACAGTAACAAAGGAGGTGACAAATGATAGCAGAGATACAGTATTAATAAGGAAGTACAAATTATATTTCCTGTTTATGCTGCCTTTCACCTTGCATAGGCACCTAGAAATTGGAAAGAGGGCATACGTTCAATAAACTCTCACTTTAGAGGGGTGGAAAGCTGGGAATGGCATGAAAATCCAATTGCAACACATCTCACAGCTGGAAAGTGGAGAAAAAAAAGCAAGCTGATATAACCTGCAGAATTAAAGTGACATTATAATGCATAAAGTGATGCCCAGCCAGTACAGGAATAATGACTTCAACTCAGATTACAACAGCCAATTTAGTGTAAATATACTGCATGCTAATGTAGTGTCATACTCATTTCCTCTTCCCCTAGTGCTGCTCGTATTAGAGGCAGGATTCCCATATTTCTGTCCAGGATTTCTGCCCAGATAATGCAAACGCAGGGAAATTGATGCATCTGGGATACCTCAGAGCAACTGCACACATGAAATACAGATAACCTGTTTGTGAGACAAGTCAGGCCTGCTGCACATGTTCCATTAAGCCCAGAGCTTGTGGAGCCCAGGAGATTTTGAGTGCATGCACAGAGCCCCATTTCAGCACGTGTGCTGTGGGGCCAGTGTGCCCTGAGCTCTGTGTGTACGTGCACCTTTGGTGGTCTGCACAAGAGCCGGGGACCCTTCTAGAGCTGTGACATCTCCGCAGCTTGCCCAGAGCAGCCAGGCTTTGGAGATCCACAAACCCTGGCCAAGGAGTCAAAGCCCTCAGAGGCCATACACAGGGAAATTTGGGAGTAGGCAGGGCAAGTTACGGGGTGTCGATCCCCAGACTGGGGGTGTCGGAATGCAATTTTGCAAAAGTCACATCTAGACAAGGCTGGTGAAGCAACTAAATGAATAAAACATGAGAAATTTGCAGTCCACTAAATAATTAGAAAAAAATACGACCACAGGACATAGACGGAAGTCGTGAATGACATGATTTCTATGCAATCTGTCAACACTAGGGGCATAACTTAATATTGCTCAGTCTGCATTGAGTCTTTTAATCTGTGAGCTAAGAAAAAAGAAGACATTCTTGCAATATAAGTTTTCTTACTGTTAGGAAACATGGTGCATTGGAGTTTCAAACCACTGCACACAGTCTCCCAAAACGCAACCATTTCTGCTCTTTTCTTCTTTTTCTAATTTCTTTTCTTCTGCTATGCTAGTGTCTCCATACTCTTCCTGCAGTTTGATAGTGGATAATGAAGATGCACTTCACGTGCAACATGAAAAAACATATATATGGGAGATTCCACTCAATGTGGAATAAACCCAGTAAAAAAAAAATCTCATAAATATGCAACAAATACACAAAATGAAATTAATAAGTATTGTGCCTTATTGAACGTATGTAATAGTGAGAGTCTACAAAATAAGAAGTCATAAGTGGGACCAAAAATACTTATTATGCTTTAAGGAAAGGAAAGATATTTATGCAGTCAGGTGCTAATAATGAATCATATACTCAGAAGTTTTTCTCTAGGTCAGTTAAACCAAGTTCAGCCCAGTGCAATACTACCTTGACTTCAGTTGCATCGGGGCTTAATGAACCTAATTGGACTACATCATTAATTGGCATAAATGATAACAGATCCTTTTTTGGAGTAACTTTTCTTTTGCTTTGCCTTTATATCTTTGGGTATACTTCACAGAAATCAAAAGGCTAGGAGTCCTGACTGAGAAAAAGACTTAAGTATATGCTCAGCTTGATTCATGTGTATAAACTCACGATAACAGTGGAATTTTTTTCCTCTGTCTTCCCAGATCAGATATTTTCCTAGAAAGAATTTTTCTTTTACATGTTACAAAACCTTTTCAGAGCAGAAAGCCCATACTTAATGCCATAAATCTGTGTTTCCTCAATCCCATATTGTACTGAACTTTTGTTCCAAATTAGCAACCCCACAACAGACCTTCTGGCACAAAACAATATGCTTTTGCTATCCCAAACTTCTATCTCTACTTTTAGAAGGTCTTTGCTATGTCTTTTAATATAAACACCCCCGCATTTTGTTAGAAGTTGATCTTTAGGACTAATGTCTCACCTGAATTATTTACAGCAATATATAATCCAAACTCAGAAAATGGATAGCCACAGATGTTTAGCAGGCACAGAAATCTTCCTAAAAAGTGAAAAGCATGGACTATACATGTATTGTTCTGTTAGTTCAGGATTCTTGCTTGCAATATGGCCAGTGTCCTCGGCCAGGAATGTGACCTTCTCGATGTCCTGCAGGCTGGCTTTTGTCAGAGCAGAGTCTGGCTCCCCTCCTTGGAGAAGCCTGGTGGCTCAGCAAGTGCTTGCTTGGGCTATTGCTGCTGGGATGCAGCCATCCTAAGCTTTGAGATGCTCCCAATTACCCTACCATGCCTCCTTCACCTCCAGAAAGTCCTCAGCTCTGATACCAAAAGTCTAATGGAACAGCTTTAGCTGTGTTACAGCCAAACCCTGAGAGAGAGGAATATATAGAAATGCAGTTCATGCTTGGAGCACCAGGTTAATTCTAGATAATATTTACTGCCATCATAAAAGCCTAATTATATGTCAAACACTGCCGTATGCATGAGTTTGGGTAGAATTAGAGATACTGAGGAACACTTTCAAACTCCTCTTGTAGTATAGTGACTGGACTTTATGCATTAAGTTGGATGCCATTTTGGTCCCAGCAGAGGAACTGTCTAGGGACTCTGAGCTCTCAGAGTGTTATTTTAAACTAAAACCCAAATAAAACAATTTAATACCATTAGCATTATAAAAGAAAATATTACTGAAGCGCTGTCCTGAACAAAGCTTCTTTATGCAGTTCGACACTTGGTTTGGAACTGACATCTCGAAGAACACTCCATATTTTATCCTCACTCTTCACCACCATCTATGAATAATAAAATTCTTTTATGCGTACGTATTTCAAAAGAAGTTTGCGACTGAGTTCAGGCTCCGTGCTTCACACCTAGCCAGTGAAATTGAAGCCAGGAGCAGGAAAAGGTCTCTGGGAGGTTCCACTGCCACTCTGAGGAGGAATGTCCCATGGCTGCTGGGGAAGGTGTGCTGATGCTGCTCACAAGCACAGGCAGCAGTGATGATCCTGCAGCCCCCCCAGCAGCCACTCTGTTACTCTCTCTGTTGCGACTTAAACCCATTATTCTTTGCCCTTTCCTTGGCAGGTCTTGACAACAATTTATTCTTTCCCTATTTACAACAGTCTTTTTAGACATCCAAGGACTGTCTTCACATCTTTCTTAACCCTGTTTTCTTCCAGAATGCACTAGTCTCAGAACTGACAGTGAGCACCAGGTGAGGCTTCAAGCAGCATCCACTGAAGTCAGAGAATATTTTGCTTGCCAGTATTGCTCCTATTTTCACAAAACACACTGTGCTATTTGCTTTTCAAAGGAAAAGTCTTTAAACTGGCAGTAGATGACAGAAAATGAAGTTCTCTGAAGTGCTGTGATTGCTCCCATATTTTGCCTGAGCTGGTCCTTGTAATACCTTATTTGTGTTTTGGGTTTGTGTGTTTGAAAACAACAGCATAAGCAGAGGTATATTACCTCCATAGATTGTCTCCTACTTGCAAGAAATGAGAAGAATTTTCCTGACTTTGCAGATGTTGAGTTCTGCTTGTCTATTATACATCAAAAATCTTTGGTTTCTGTCATACTGCTGAAGAGTGAGCAGAGCCACAGCCATTCTGCCTAGGTTAATGTATGCTGTATTCCTCTTCCACCACAGCAGGGTGCCTCTACGAGACACTGACTGCTCTCTGGTCTGTCCCCAGAGAGCAAAAAGATGTGTCTGTGTGGATTAGCCTGTGGAAATTCACAGTATATGAGTTTCCAGATGTGCAGCAGCTTGTGCACCTCCAAAAACCTCCAAAGCTGGAAGAGCTGCCTGAATTAAATTCTCTTCTGTTGTCTGTCCTTAGCTAGGGGGGCTTCTGCCCTCTCACTCTTCCTTGTCTTTTCAAAGTGTAAGCTTAGATGGCAAATAGTGAATAGTCCAGGCAGCATGCTGTGACCTCAGCCCCCAGCACAGGAGTCACACCAAAGGGATGCACTGTACCACATACTCCCCCTGGCATAGCACCCTCCTCACTGGAATACCTTCAGAAATTGTCTTAGAGTTTGTATGTCATCCCGAAGGCAGCATTTTGATGTCAGCATGTCTTTGGAGGGCAATCACTTGGCAAGGTCTCTGACATGGGTCTCTTGTCATGGACTTTTCCAACTTCAGTGATGAATGTGGCCCCAAATGAAGATGCTTAGAGCATCACACTAATGGAAATATCTTCTCTGGAATTCTCAGCTGGTCAAATACATCCTAAATCCAGTCCTGTCGTGCTGCTCACATGGAGAAACAGAGGGTTGTGAAGAGTCTGTCCTGCATTATCAAGCGAAAGTAAGGAATTTTCTGCACTCGATCTCGTTTCTTTGGATAGGAAGCAAACAAGCAAACAAACAAACAAAAAAGTTTTATTTGGTTAAAAAATATATTTAAACTGGGTCCTGGATTCAAAGAGAATTACTGCAAACCAGTTCCTCCCATGGCACATTTCAACATTCTCAAGCCTATAACCAATAGTGTGTATTACATTTCATCTGATGAGATCTTTTAAAGAGATAAAGGATTGCTAAACAGTTTGAGGTTATTAATCTGCCAAGTACAGAAGATCAAAGCCTGTAGATATTTGTAAAAGCAACTTTTAAACCCCAAAGGATATTAAGTATACAAGAGATGTGGAAAAAGTGGCAACAGGAAACAGAAAACAATTGAAGAGCAGGAATCCATCTAACGGTATGTGCAAGGATTTCTGCCATACTCACAGCATTCAGGTGGATTACTTCTCCAAGTTACAATTAAGTCAGTTCTAATTACCTTAATTTTCAGTTTTTCATTTTAAATTTCCTGTTTATACAAGATCCCAAATTTCAGATGTAATAGAGTGACTCCCTACACAATTTTGGAACTGCCCTCTTACAGGGAAAATGGACAACATGGCTGCAGATACTAGTGCACCACACCCGTATTCATAAAGCTTTCTCCACATTTTTTATTTCTCTACAGTCAAAACATACAGGAGATGGAAGGAAACATTGGAAAAAGCTGGAGCATGGGACTGTAAGTAACTGATAAAAGTAGAAGAGAGAGCCAAAGAGCATTGAAAGAGACAAGGGACAATGAGTAAAAAAGCAGATATTTCCATGCACAACCTTTTGATCTTGACTTCACTCCTACACCTAACAGTCACCACATATGGATGCCTTTGGAAGCTTCAGGTTTCTGGGTTTTCAATTTGTTACATCCAGAGTGGATATCTAGATTTGAGACTTCTGGTCTAGACTTTTTTTGCCAGTATGAAGTTATTTTATCCTGTTCTCTGTTGCTTACCAAACAGAAAACGTGTAACAGAATCACACATATTCCTGGTTACATGTTGGTGTTACATGAGTGTCAGACTGTCAGGTTTTACTGTACAAGCTGGTTTATTACTGGCCTGCTGTAATTACAGTCTCAGTCCTAGTAAATTCCCTTAATCCTAAGAGCGAGACTTGCTATACCGACCCATTCTCTAGTGTTTGCAGAAGAAAAACAAAATTCTGAAACATCTGGATTAAAAACATTAGCGGTCTCAAACCCAGCACCTTGAGAAATCCTGAATCTTTCACTGTGGGAAGGGCAGTATAGATTGCAAGGACTGATGGCAGTGTGGGAGAGGACCCAGTCAGGAGGAGGTTGACCAAGTGATTGATACTGCTCAAGCTCTCCAGAGTTCTTAAGGCAGCAACCGTTGAATCTGTCTTGGTCAGATTTGCATAGTGCTTTCTGTTTATTCCCAGCAAAAAGATATTGCAGACAAAATATTTGAAGCAAATTTAATCCTTACTCAACATCAGCATTACCATAATATCCCAGCACTCAGACTGTGCCTTCAGGCAGGGGGATGAATGAAGGGTACAGAATATAAATTCCACACTCCCCATCTTAGAGATTTTGTGTTTTGCAGGAGAGGTCGCAGCATTTGTACAGGTAAATATTTATTCCAGGAGAGCTATTTTGCTGAGATGTTTGTTGCTGCATCTAGTGTGTCAGATAAAACTTGATTATATATGCCCTCCCTGTACAACTAGGGATCCTTCCTCTCTTCTCCTTCTCTGCGTGATCTCCAGATCTTTTTGCAGATTCCCCAAAAGAATCAGTGTAATTCTGTGCTTGGGGGACTCCAATAGTGGGATCAGCTTCATTTTTAGGGATTTATTTCTTTGAAATATCTTTTTAATCAGGGAGAATGTTAAACAGGGGCCTTCCTCAAACGGTATTGTTTTGTGATCAAAGCACCCATAGTTTGAGCTTCTCTGCTGCACAACAACAGATGACATTTCTCTGTCAACTTTTATGAACTCTTTTTGCAAGCTTCCTCCTGAGTTCATTACAGTGTTAAGGCAGAAAATGGAGCTGTTTATCCCAGGAAAACCCAAACATATGCATTTTATCAGTGGTGTGTGTCCCCGCCTTTTCTTCTTTTTGCAATACTTTTTGCAGTGTTATGACTTGCCACTACATTTCCTCTCAGCTCTCTTGTCTTTTCCTTCAACTTGAGTCTGATTATTTTGAATTAATATGATCATAGTTGCAGAGCTTTCACTGTATACTTTTCCTTGGAGCCTGGAGGCCCATTATTTAGGAGGAGGTTGCTTTTACCCTCAACATTTCCTCCTGTATGGTACTAACTTCACAAAAGTGCCTGTTTTTAATTGCAAAACATTTGCTATTTCTATACCAAGCTGCAGACTCTGGAATTCTTTACTCTGCAACGTGACTGTCTGTTCCTTTTCTGCTTATTGGCTTCAGGCAACAAACACACGAGAATTTCAATTGTATTTTCATGTAATTTTACTCCGTCTCATCGTTCCAATGTTTCAGACATTAGTTTTAAGACCATATGTTCCTTCCAGAGCATAAATACCTTAATTAAGATGTAGGCTTAAAACAATCCCTAAATAGATTGAAGAGGTCTGAACAGATTTTTTTTAACTTAGGCAGAACTTCAAGTTTTTGCTAAAAGCTCTCAGGTTTTGTATATCATAAAAAAAAAAAATCAGACTACATCTAGACTACATCTCCTTGAAGATTTTATTTTAGACACTACTTTTAATCTGTTGGCACAGAACTGAATGAAAGAGCTTTTTCTGAGAAAATGCTACTCAGTAGAATTGCAGAGTTTTCCATGTTACGACGTGTCACAACCAGGGTTGAGAAAAGCAGTCACTACCATATGAGTAGATGGTTTCTTTCTAAATTTGATGCCTTGTTTCTTAATAATACATACCTTTATTTGTTCGCTTTTTGGGTTTTTTTCCCTCCTTTTTCTTGCTGTCCATGGCACTAGACAACATTATTAGGTCTGACTGAAACAGAATTGTGATTTTTGGCTAAGCAGTTGTACATGTTGCAAGATCTGCAGCAATTTCTCAGAAGTTATTGGGAAGATAAGAGGTTAAAATGCTGTCAGACAAGCTTAACTACACAGAGATGTGAACAGGAACTAATCTATGACAAGGAGGCTGAGAGGCATAAAAGTGTGATCTATTCCTGGCACAATTTAGAAAAAAAACAGAACCATTTTCTTCAACTATTTGCTAAGGGGAGAGTGAACTGTGAAGATCTGTCAGATACTCAGTGATTTTTTTTACAAAGACAAAAATGACAGAATTTTTAAGAGGTAAAATGAAGTCCCAGTGAAATAAATAGATGTCATTAAAAAGAGTGACTACAAATGGAGTCTGACATGGTCCAAATGAAATGGAGACATGGTCCAGGTGAGTCAGGCTCTCTGGGTTGATCTACACAGCAAGCAAATGGTCAGGCTTGTGGGGCAGATCAAGTCTGACCGCATGAATCTGAACTCAGAGATGATTCTGAGGTTTTCTGGTTGCATTCTGGTGGTAAGCTGAAGATCACCAACAAATTAACACATCAAATTATTGTCCCATTATACTTTAAAAGTTCTTCCTCATTATGAAACAGACAACTTTCTAAAAATCCCAAAAATGTTTTAAAAATAAGGCTTCAATAATTTTTCTTTTTCACAATGTGTTTAAATACAATAAAACTTTTTAAGAAGCTATTTCAACATTTCTTTGAAGTGTGACACTCTGAATCAATTGGATGGCATAGCGCTAAAAACCACCTGTTTTCCTGGAGGCTATTGCTATTTATCTGTTGGTCCCAGAATTTTCAGCTGTTTCCTCATATCTTGCCCCATACACTGCAATTTATATGGCCTGAGTAGGGAAAAGTAATTCTCGTGAGTCCTTTTGCGGGCTGAAGATCTTAATAATGCCCTGTGGCAGGCTGCCCAATATGTGCATTTCCAGAGCCATCTGCTACCTGCAGTTCAACAGAGAACATGACTTGGCTACAAGAATTACTTTTTGCACAGAGACGTGCTCATACAGTTTTTACTGGCTGTTCTGAGGTTTCAGGAACACATATTTTTTTAGTCCTTGAAGAAACTAATTCATTCACCACACCCTTTTCTAGAGGGAGCTGCCTGGCCACATGTTTTCTTAGGCTTTGCATCAAAATTAAATATACACGGGTAACCACCTGCAGCCTGCACATATGTGTGGTTCACGGTCAAGTGTTTAATAAATTCAGTTCCATAAGGAAAAAAAATCTATGCTACTTGTATTTTGTGTGTATACACTAAAAGACAAATGTATCTAGTTCAGACTAGTACTTAAATATCCCAAAAGGCAACAAGCAGCTCTTTATATGAATGACACTTGACTTATGTTTGAAGAATATTTGGACTTTGACTTGGAAGCACTCAGACATAAGGGATGCACTACAAAGGAAGAGATTCATTTTGAACAGATTATAGAAACCATGTGTGACAGAGTAGAACAAATGTTAAGTACTTGTTTTGAACATAATGGAGGAGGGCATTACCAGTATTTTATGCACAAATCTTGCATAAACAGAAAAATATACCCAGTAGCTGCTACCTTAACAGGTGTCCCACACAATATGTCAGATTGGTGGCCAAAGAAGGTATGTGAAATATTTAGGTGAAACGGATGCCATGGAATGATCTACTCCCTCATTTCCCTATGAACTTAGGCTGTAATTCTTCTACCAAGTAGTGTCAGTAACAAAGACTGAGTTCAAAGCCTAGAACTCCACTGCAAAATTTCAGAACAGTTTGTGTCTGTCCCATACACCAAACCCAGGAAAAATTAAATATCCAATCCTGAATCCTGTGTTTGTAAAGTTCAGTCCGCCAAATCACTGCACTATGCATTTTTTTTACTGTCCTCAAAAGAACAAAGCTGTCACAGAGCTTCACCCCCTCTCATCTCCCTGGTCTGCCCATTCAACCAAGCACAAGGTATCATCCAGCTAAGTTGCTATTAATTTCAGATCCAGAATTGCTGTGTTAGTGGTTGCTTTTCTGCCAAGTCATCCCCTCTTGCTGCCTTGAGCTTTAATGTTGGTTAGAGCTCAGCTGAACACCTCATCTCTGGCTGTCTCCAACAGTGAGAGCATGCTAAATAAAAAGGACCAAACCTCTGAACCCAGCTCGAGGGTCTTCTCCAGAGTAGCAAAAATTGTTGTCCTAAGGCCGAGAATAAAGCAGATTAAATTAGAACAGGTAGGCTTGCTGCCTTGCTGGGGATTGCTGCTCATCCCTGCCTCTATAACTGAAGTGATCCCGCATGCCCTGACCTATGGTAGCAGAAGGATGCTCACTTTTCCAAGACTCCAGCAGAGATAGAGGAAGAAGCAGGTGCATGGTTGCTCTTCTGCAGAGCCTTCCCTTGAATCCATCTCCTTGTGCACGTCTCAGCAATTCCAACATTGGTGGTTACTGGGTTCAGCAAAATTGTTGAGGTCTATTCAGCAACACCTTTGAATTTTTGTAGACTTTGTCAGCTGTACACTTTAGGTCACGAGAATGTCTCTCATAAATGAACAATCAATGCCCAGGATCCTGTTCAAGCCCTAAATAAGCAAAGAATAAGTAAACTCAGAAATTAGTTTTTCTTGGATACTTCTGAGTATCTGAATTGACTGTCTGCCAGATTTGGTAAGAGGAGGGATCCCTACTTTGTAAAGCACAGACACTGGGTTTCATACTGGATTAAACCCTACAAGTTCCTTGGAAGTTGCAGCCGCCTCCGTACTACCTGTTTTGAAATGGAGGTGTAGCATAGCTGCTTTTTTTCTCTTGAAGCAAGGACAGCTTTTGATACATAAGGGAAATCAGTCACTGGGACAAAATCAGAGACTGACTCCAGTGGGTGTTCACGTCTATCCAGCAGAAATTTATGAGAACGCTTCAAGAATGGAATGGTGATCTAAACTTATTAGGGAATGCTATTGGATTTTTATTCTGTGCTAAGGTGAAGCTTTCTGGTTACCAAAGTCACCACATACTCAGGACAGTCCACAGACTGGACTGGCTGTTATTTAAATGATTGCATAAGCCTGTGAAGTGCAATAGCCCTAACGGGCAACAGGAATGAGCGGAGGAGAGAGAGAGAATGAGTGGAGGGAGAATTGATTAGCTGGTGGGATACCAGTAAATACAAAGTGCTTAATCACAGGCGGACTCAGCACCTTGATCTCCCAATCAATAGCCCTTGCAGGTTCAGAGCACTTGAGGAAGCCTTGGCTTTAAAGAGAAGATAAAAGGTGCTCTCTCTTTGTTATTTCTGCAATGTTCTATACATGTATATCCTATTTCATCCTAGGCTTTTACAATTTTGAATGAAGCAAACACTTCACCCATTTCAGAAAGAAAATATACAGCTGCTCAGTACCTGAGAGCAGCCTAGGTGTGGGAATAAAGAGGGCATCGTAAAGCTGTGACTTGAGAAAAAGGGATTTTGATTTCTAAACCTAAACAAGTACTTAATTGAGAAGGGGGCTAATTCCCCATACCCTGGCGGAAATTGTACAAAGTTTTTGAATGGGCATGGCACCAACCTGTACTGTGAGAGATGCCACCTTTAATATCCATCATTACCTTCAGTAATCAGGAGCACAGTAAAATCTGCAACTGGCCTAGGGAGGAATGAGCTAAAAAGAGGCACAGTTTGATTTTTCCTTTGGGCTAGAGAGAAAAAAAAGGAAGAATAAAACCCATACACAAGGCTTATGTTTCAGCCAGCAACCACTGAGCTGTCCCTGCTGTGAACTGATAACTGAGACTGATAATAAATGTAGCCTGACTCTATCAGCTGAACAGACTTATTGTGCTCGGCTGAAAATAGAAATAAGATCAAGTAGTGCCAAGGAAGGACCAAAATGGATTCTCAGAATACTGAGACCCCTGTGAACTTTGGCCATTTGGTTAATAGAAATCTTGGACGCAGACCATCTCAGGACAGGCTCAAAACCCATAAATCCTGACTAATATTGTGCTAGCTTAAGTCTCAGGGTTTTAATTTCATAGCTGTAAATGTTGTTTTTTGACTTTAGGACTGAAAAACATAAATTAAATACCGAAGCAATATTGCAATGTAGCATTCAGCTTGAAATCCTTCACTAGAAAACAGAGGGGGGACTATATTTCTGTGGGGTTTTTTTATGATATACCTTTACTCTGTTCTTGTCATATATTGTTACAATTTTTGTCAAGCAACAAGAAGTTTACCCTTAGTAATTGAAAGATATTTTCCAGCCTTAAACTGGCTGCTTGCTGCCACATCTGATCTTGTGCTGCTGCTTGTGCTTGTGAAATGAAAGGGCTGGGAGACAAAGAGCCACAGCCATCTTGGAGCTGGGCTGCAGGAAGCTGCTCAGGAAGTGGGAATTCACACAAACATCCTGTTTCATCCTAAGTCACTCCTCTGTAGCTTAACATCGCTTCTCAGAGCCGATAAAAAAGCTATGGGATATTTCGACAATAGAAAGTTCACAATACCCCCAAGGCTGAAAAGCAAGAAAAGCAATACATTTCTTCTTTTTTTACATCTTCATCCCAGTGTGTTCCTGCAGGTCTCCTGCAGCTATTTCTCCCGTTGTCTCCCATTGTACCATTTACCATTTTCCACAGGTTCGTGCTCTTATCAACATTCACCATGCATTTTCCATCTCTCCTCTATGTAAATCCCCATAACCACATTCTGTTCCTACATGTGGTGAAAAAGCTGCGTTGCTGAGTGCAGCGTTACACATGGTTACACATTCCAGAGCCTTTGGAGATTTGAGGGACAATCTGATGGCATCATTGAGGGCATTTGAGGCATCTGATGCCTGCAGAGCCAAGCCAATGGAAAATGTTAAGACTAAGACTGGAAAAAATAGAAAGACTCAATAAAAATAGTGGCTATAAACAAACAAACAGACTAAAATTAAGGGTAAAAACAGAGAAAAAAAGTGAAAGAGAAAAACATTCTTTTACCATGGAAACTATTGGTGCTACATATAGATAAAGGTCTGACAGCTTTTCCTTTTTAAATCCCCTATTTACAGGGATTATGTAGCTCAGATGCGGAAAGTGTCTGAAATATGGCTTACAAGGTCTCAGGAAAGAAGCCTTACAAATAAATTTAACTCTTTCATTCTTAACTATAAAACTATAAATGCTAACTAATTTTAAGAGCTATGCAAAAAAAGAAAAAAAAATAGCCAGAACAACTTAGCACACTTCTTGAGTCTAAGTTGGATTTTTTGATTAATTATTTAAAAATTTGCTCCATCATATCTGCAGATAATTCCATCTATTCAGACTCTTCACATGAGTTCAAAATACAGCTATTTTTTATTAAATAGGTAGAGACAGACAGATATCCAGTTGTATTTTTCTTTTTGGGCACTATACATTTCTTGAAGATGGAAGAGGAAGGTAAGAGTCACTGAAGTTCCTTTGCCACTAGCAGGGTGTTTCTAGGCAAGGGAGACTCTCAGACTATCAAACCTACAAGTGATCTTAGACTATCACGTCCTCAAAGTAATGTAAAACCTCTCTGAAGCAGGAGTGGGTATCTGCTCCCTGGCTGGATGAAAACAACTTCTAGAATCCAGCTCTTCTTACAAGTGGTCGAAACTCCAAGCTCTAATTTGCCACCTGCAAATATTTAGCAGTATTTTCTTAAAAATAGCCGTTTCTGCAAATATTCCTCTTATAGGCTCACTCTTCCAATGGACTGTTTACAAAGAATAAATACAAAGTGTACATTAGAGCAGAGCAAATAAAAGAGGTGTCTATTTGCAAACGTGTTGGCTACAGCAGGTTCACTTTTCTGTCCTCACAGGTTCAAAGCTGCAGTTTTATGGGAGTTTTGCAGGTAGCCTTTTTGCTCTGTTTTCTTTTTAGCCACTCACACCACATTTTTAGCAAGCAACATCTGCGTAAAAGTATTTATATTTCTATGAAATTCAATATGCTCACAAGCAGACTTAAATGTTCATGGGCACACCTGGTGGCAGAGAGCAGAGAAAGGACTACTTAGGGATCAAGAATTGCAGTTTTGCACGTCACCAAACAGACTGGAATCAAAATATTTAAAGCCTTGGAACCTACATACTTGGGCACAAAAACTAATCCCTTTTCTCATTTCCTAGAAAAAACTGAGGATGAAAACAGACTTCTGAAATAAAAGTAGTAATTTTCCTCCAGTTTTTTGTTTGTTTCAATCTAGCCAGTGTTTCAGTGCACCAGTGACCCTTTAGACTTGAAAACTACTTTAAAAATGCAAATTTTTATTCTTAAAATAAAATATTAAAATTTAAAAAAATTAAAATATTCTTAATGTGGTATAAGATGCTCTGATAAGACACAAACTACTGACATCTAGGTCATCAGAGAAAGGAGAAATCCATGCTTTCTGCATGGATTGGAAGCATTGAACTTTCCATGAGTGGTTCCAGCTTCAAATGCTGTTCAAACCTGTCTGCATTCGAACCATCCAGCTGCGGTGCAAGAGGTGCTCATTTCTTGATGGAAATGTGCCAAGGCATACGGAACTGGGAAAAAACTGCTCTTTGCAGTACATGCTTTGGCACAGGGTGCTTCTGAACATGTCACAGCGATTAAAAAGAGGGAGAGAAAGTGCACTGAACTGGCAGATGTCAGTGGTTCAGTGCCTGCGCTGGCCGGGATTTGCTCTTGGAGCACAAGCTGGCAGAGCTGCCTCTGCACAGTGCAGTGCTGGGCCAAGACAGAACGCAGTGGCAGGAGGGTGAGGAACTGGGAAGGTCTAGAGATTTGGGCCTATGGGGTTTTTTAGAATATATTCTCTTCTCCTTTTCTGTTGGATTCAGCATCTTCAATGATGGGAAATAAAGGATACAGGAAGTCACAGAATCATGGAATCAGCTAAGTTGGAACAGACCTTTGAGATCATCAAGTCCAACCTATGACCTAACACCACCTTATCAACTAAACCGTGGCACTGAGTGCCACATCCAATCTTCTCTTAAACACCTCCAAGGATGGTGACTCCACCACCTCCCTGGGCAGCCCTCCCAATGCCAAATCACCCTTTCTGTGAATACTTCTTCCTAATGTCCGACCTGAACCTCCCCTGGTGCATCTTAAGACTGTGTCCTCTTGTTTCGTCAGTGTTTGCCTGGGAGAAGAGACTGGTCCCCACCTGACTACAACCACCTTTCAGGGAATGGTAGAGAGTGATAAGGTCTCCCCTGAGCCCCCCCCTCCCCAGGCTAAACACCCCCAGCTCCCTCAGCTAATCCACATAGGGCTTATGTTCCAGACCCTTCACCATCCTTGTTGCCCTTCTCTGGACAGGTTCCAGCATCTCAGTGTCCTTCCTAAACTGAGGGGCCCAGAACTGAACACAGAACTCAAGGTGTGGCCTCACCAATGCTGAGTACAGGAGAAGAATTCCCCTGGTCCTGCTGGCCACACTATTTCTGATACAGGCCAGGATGCCATTGGCCTTCTTGGCCACCAGGGCACACTGCTGGCTCACGTTCAGTCGGCTGTCGACCAGTACTCCCATCTCCCTTTCTGCCTGGGCGGTGTCCAGCCACAGTGTCCCCAGCCTGTAGCGCTGCAGGGGGTTGTTGTGGCCAAAGTGCAGGACCCGGCACTTGGACTTGTTAAACCTCATATTGTTGGACTTGGGCCATGTATCCATGTCTCTCTGCAAAGCCTTCCTACCCTCCATCAGATCCACACTCACTCCCAGCTTGGTGTCATCTGCAAATTTACTGATGGTGGACTCAATCCCCTCATTCAGATCATCAGTGAAGATATTAAACAGGACTGGCCCCACCACTCATCCCTGGGGGACACTACTGGTGACCGGCTGCCAACTGTATGTGGCACCACTCACCACCACTCTCTGGGCCCAGACATCCAGCCAGTTCTCAACCCAGTAAAGGGCGCACCTGTCCAAGCCATGGGCTGACAGCTTTTCCAGGGGTATGCTGTTGAAGGCTTTGCTGAAGTCCGGGTAGACACATCCATAGCCTTCCCTGCATCCACCAGACAGGTCACCTGGTCATAAAAGAGATCAGGTTGATCAGGCAGGACCTGCCCCTCCTGAACCCATGCTAGCTGGGTCCGATCCCTTGGCCATCCTGTAGGTGCCGTGTGATTGCACTCAAGATGATCTATTCAATAAGCTTGCCAGGCATCCAGGTCAGGCTGACAGGCCTGGATTTTCCAAGATCCTCCTTGTGGATAGACATCACATTGGCCACCTTCCAGTAATCTGGAACCTCCCTAGTTCACCAGGGCTGATGATAAATGATGGAGAGCAACTTGGTGAGCTTTAAAAAAATCCTTGTCATTTCTGTTCCCAAAGTAGTTTCTGCTCCACAAATAAAGTAGACGTACAAAGCTCAAACTCTTTAATTCTTGCTGCTTACTCATTTGTGCCGAACTACTGGATAAAATTTCTTCATTATTTTCATAACCCATATATGTCTGGACAGGTGAGGGCCTATCTAAATGTCATTGACTTTAATTTTCAAAAAGAAAAAACCCTCACACAAACACAGCCCCCTTCCAAGAAAATGGGAAACGAGTGGTGTATTGCCTTAAGCTCGAGCCATGCTGCAAAACTGCCATGTTCAAGGTAGATGCAAGTTTTAGGATGGAACATAATTCCAGAAAAAAATCAGCTGCTTAAAAGGAATTTTAATTACACTGATAAAATTCTGCCTTGTAAATGCATCTCACCTTTCCTTCCCCTCCAGCTTCATGCTCTTCATCTGCTGTAGAAATCACACTATGTACAAGAATGAAGAATCTGGGAAAGATGTGCTCTTTAATACCTAATTGCAACACATGCTTAAAACTGCAGATACATATGTAACTTTTCCCAATGTGTTTATGCTGTATGACTTTGCAATGTATAAAAAAATTGGGGTTCCCTGAGAGCAATACTAAATAAAAGCCTGACTGTTTGCATTTGCTGTTTTGCCACAAGTGTCAAATGTATTTTAAGTCATCTGAGTCACTGCACATAGAGTTTCTAAAACCTACAGCCATAAAAAGTTATAGTAATTTGATTGGCAGCATGCTTTTGAATGTAATTAATACAATGAAAATAAACCATGAAGAACTGTGACTGATTCTGTGTGCATGTCTGCATCCTCGATACAGGAATAGTGCTAAACCCCAAGAGTAAAAAAGCTACTATTCACAATATTGGTTATCCAACTTCACCTGAATATAATTGGTCCTCAGGGACTACAACACAGAGAAATGATTAAAATACCTAGAAGAATGGAAAGTGAGAGTAGGAAGTTTAAAAATGCAATTATTTTATGGTATCTAAAATAATGATTTTTGAAGCCAGCTCTTCTTAATTTGTTTTGATGAAAATAGAAAATGATATTTCAAATTTAGTTATTGTAAATGTGGTTATCAGTGGAAAAAAATGACAAATTTAAAAGAGGTTGAGACTCATCTACAGATACTCCCACTACTTCTGAAAAGCCAGTTTTCATCAACTACTTTTTGCAATTACAAAGGAAACAAAACCATCTAAGCAGTCCAGCTTTTTATACACCATGTTTCTATGGATGCTTAAGGACTACATGGACAACAACAGGGAGTAGGTTCATTTTTACATAGCTGCAGATCTGTGGGAGTGCTTTAGGATGACTTCCAGCCCTCAGTCCTCTTGAAGATACTGAAGGACCAGACTGAAAGATGATTTGGGTGAATACCTTGGGGAAGGTGGGTTTCAGAAATTGATGAGGTGTCATATGACATGTAACAACCTGCTCCAAAGATCCATTCCTGGGTTTCTTATCCCTGGGATTTTAAGATTACATGTTTGTGCTGATGGCATGCATTTTAAAAGACTATCATCATCCCTGTTGCTGCTGTGCTGCTTCTGCCAGATCCCACACAACAAAGAGGCTTTTTGTGCTCAAGACAGTTCATAATTAACTTAGCGATGAGAGGCAGTAAGCAGATATGATGAAGAGAAGGAGCAGCAGGGAACACTGACGTGTTTCTGCACAAGGGACAAGTGGCACTCACTGAAGGCAGAGCACCCAACTGCTGCCCAGTGTTGTATGGGCATGTCCAAGCAGACAGGCCTGAATGAGAGACCTAAGTGAGGATAAAGCACCACCTTTGGTGCTTTTTGCAGATTCTACAAAGATTCCACCTCCCTTAGGCCAGCTTCAGTCTCCCTGGGGATCAAGGACAGCCCTTGGGCACCTGATGGGGAACAAATCCAAACGTGAGAGAAGGGGCAGGACAGGAAGAAGAGCAAAGGTCATTCCCATGATAAGACAAGAGAAAGAGAGACAGGACAGAAACAAGAGTTGTAACAGAGGGAAAACTTCTGCAAAAGGGAAGACAAAGCAGAGCAGGAAGAATATGCAGTTCTGGAACTGAATTGCTACATTGAAGAACACATTCTGTGTAAAGTACATTTTGATGGCTCTATGAGTAGTAGCACAGTGAACAATGAGTCTAAAAGCCTCTGCCTGGTTGAAAACAGGCATGGAGATCACTAAAGTTCAAAAATAAACAATTTTGTTCACTTTTTGTCAGGTCTGTAAAGGACAAGGAATTACAGTTAGAAGTACATAGAGGGATTACTTAAAAGTCTGTGGAAAAAACCAGGAACCTCAAGGTTGTCTGTACAACATCATTCCAACCCCTGGAAGCAGATGTGATGTTTCCTTCTAAGTTCCCAGAGAATTTTTGTCTTTTCATGACTTCTACTGGATCCCCTCTGTTACTCATCTGTGGCCTCACAAGTGCTCAGATAGAGAGAAAAACAAAGACACTTTGGAATTTTCACTATGCAATGAGTTAGGGGGGCTGCTGTAGAATATTCCTTTAAGGTAAATGTTATCACTTTTAACAACAGTAATAAATTATCTGCAGGTATCTCATGTTCTGCTATTTAAAGTAAGATAAGTACAAACACTCATCCTCATACCTTAATTAAAAAACCCTAAGTGTTATGCTTTTCCTCAAAATGGATGACACTCACTTGATTACTGTAAGCATAACCACACTCAGCTTTAACCACAACAAATTATCCATCACTCCACATCTTATGCTGCTAATGGCAATGTAAGTACAATCTTCAAAAGCATCCAGTAATGGCAGACTAAAGGCTGTTTCATTGCTTGTCCAAAAATAGCAGAAAACTACCTTTTATATCATTCCAAGGACTCTGCACTTTCTAGAAAATGTATATCTTACTCTTATCTGCGGCTTGTCAGACAAAAGCTGTATGTTTTGGAAGTTCTATTATGCCCTGTGCTTCAGGCAGGCTTGGTTTTCCAAACATTTAATGGGAGCTTATTATCTTGAATTAAATTTGTTATCTCTACAATGTAAAACTGCCTATGATATACCTCAGTATTATTGTGTTGTATTGACAGAAAATACTAAAATGGGAAATGTAACTGATGGATGCAGTGTGGAGCTGCTCCTGGAAGGACTAAAAAGCGATGGATATCCTAATGGAACAAGAACAATGGAGATTAAATAAAGAACCAGGATTTTGTCCTAGAGAGGGCAAAATAGAGACTATGTCTAATACTGGCTGTTCAAATATTGCGGCACCAAAGGAGCACAGGGACTACCATGCTGAGATAGACCAAGGAATAACACCAAGGTTTGCTCTTCTACCAACTATATACACAAGATATTTAGGATGGATAATCAAGCCCCAAATAATTGTGGATTATATAGGGTCAGAAGGTGAGTTTCTTCTGACCTTGGCTACCCTGTGCTGTGAAATATGAAGAAACTTTTTAATTTTCATCTTACTAGCTATAGCAGTAGTTTGCACCCTCATTTATATTTACCTTTCTCTATTAGCCGATACCATCTCCTGGTAACAGGATTAAAAGGCACTGAAATACACAAATAGATCATTAGGGACAAATTACATTTGTAACTAATGCAATTCTTGAGGCTCGGAAGTGATAATCATCAGATGGTGGCAGACAAAGAAACCCCAAGAAAATCCCTTAAAAACCATGGCTGAACTTGTAATTAAGATGAAACTAAATTTATTCCGTGTCAGCAGTATGTTCATTGCCTTGGCTTCCACTGCAAGGGGCATGCCCAGTCCCTCCAGGATCAGAGGGTAATGCTGTATTCCCCTTGAAGCCAAAGGGAAATTCCCTCCTGAGAGTCTGTGCCACACGCCCAGGCGATGAGGCAGCAGCAGCTCCATTCCTCCCATGCTGATCTGGCCCCAAGGCTCTTCCCTTGGCTTTACTGCTTCAGTCAGCCAGTCTTTTGCAGCTTGGCTCCCACCCCAAGCCCCCAGCTAGAGGTGCTTTCACGAGTTCTCCCATAACCTCTCATGTTCAACATGTTACTGCCATCCCATGGGAGCTTTTTGCTAAAATCTTTGTGTTCTGAACCTGTGTTTCCTCTCCCCACACTTCTTTCCCTTTTTCTTTTAGGCTCCCCTTCATGATGAGCTTTTTCAAAAGCTTTTCCCAAATAATTTTGTTGATAAAGCTGTCCTTAATACTTCTTCCAGTTGAGAGAATAATCACTGCTTTCTGTGGATTCCATTAGGTACACTTGGGTTTTTCTTTCCATAAACATTTCTCAACCTTAGATTTCTCTGCAATCTACTTTTATTGCTACTTTACATTCCACCTCCTGATTGGCTGCTTTGGGCTAGTGGACGCCATTTTCTCAGCATTCATTCACCTTTTTATCAGCTTTCATTCTAAAAAAAAAACCTCACGTATCTGTGGGCTGGGTAATAAAACCTCCAAAACATTCATTTGGGAAAGGAAAATAGAGCAAGGAAATTTTGGAGCAAGAGTTACCAAGCACAGTCACACAACACAGATGGAATAATCTGAAAAGTTTAGTGGCCACATTTCCATTTCTAATTTACTATGTTTTTTACAAACATGCAGCTGCTTCAATATATAAAAGCAAATAACATCACTGGGAAGTTGAACAAGAATCGTGAACCTCCCAGTCTATTATATACCAGACTCTTGAAGAAAATGTACAGTGAAAAACCCCACACTTATTTAGCGGTATTTTACTGGTTGCTGTGTATATTCTTTAGATTTTTATATGCTTATTTTTACGAGATCCAGACACCCAATCATGAAGAAACGAAACCATCTTTCCTGACATAACACTTCAGACAGATTAGGGATGACAGTTTGTGCAAATTGCAAACTTTATTGTACTTTGGGCATTTCACATCAAACTTAAGACATACATCATGTATAACAAGTGGGAAAATTCATTCATAGATAGTAAATTAGAAAAGTAACATAGGTTAATAGAAATCTGCATGCCCCAAAAGACAGTGAAGTGGAACTCACCTGACACATTGATATTACATGTAAGTCTTAAGTGAATTAATATCCTCTAGGCATTCCAAAGCCATATCAGCTGCAGATGGAACACACTTGTGACTCAAATAAACCCCTGAATGTCCAGGAACTCTGCAGTTTTCTGACTTCTGACTTCTTATAAATTAGCCTTTCTGAAAGTGGGATATATTAATAAAACTGACCAAGAAAATAAATTTCTAAACAACAGAAAAATGAGTGCGTGTTGCACAGTGTCAAGGAACGGATGATGCCAAGACACTTCCCAGATGGTGCTCGGCTCACTTGGATTGCTAAACCACTCTAGAGTACCTGGTAAAGGACCACAGTCTTTAGAGAGTGAAAAGTCTTCTTGGCCTGAGCAGGAACCTGCAGGGTCATGTTTTGATAATCCAGAAGAACAAATTGCTCAGAACTGACTGCTCCTCTGTTCTGGACAATGATCAGGTCTGTAGTAGGAAGCCTAGATCATAGCCAAAAGCTCTTCAGCACAGTGAAGAGTAGAACAGAATAACAAAATTGCTTACAATTAATTTCTTTTTTCCATTCTAATGAAATTCCTTGTTCAAAGGTACCAGATATTGATTCTCCCTGTGTATTTATCCTTCTTATAAAAAAAGGGATGCTGTCTGAAGCACTGAAGACACTAAGAAGGAATTCAAAATCAACTCATTCAAATTAATTCAAACTGCCAGCCACTGTGTGTTTTTACCACTGCTGTGCATTGCCAGGCATCTCCTGGATTTTCAAAGCCATGATCTTGCTTATAAGTGTATAAACAGCACAACAGTAAGGGACAAATAACTTGTGATACTTCCAGGTTTCAGGCATGCATTTTTTCTTCTCTTGTTGATGGTCCACAGCTCTCACTTGCAGCAGGACTAAGAGGATGGCTGCACTGAGTTACATTTCAAATTTTCCACCATGAGAATTCCACCATATTTTTCCCCAGCAGCCAGAGAAAGCAGGTCAAGGATGTCATTTCACACACATTCACACACGCATGCACACATTGCTGACTCAGGAGCAGCTTTAGCTGAAGTGATAACTAGGGGGAAGTTGCAGTTGGTTTAAACCAGGGGGAAAGGAACTAAACATCAAAAAGTTGGAAGCCCATGCATCTTCAAGCCGCTGTTTCACACACTCACAAAAGGTGGTGAGATGGAAACACAGCAGGTGTTAAAACAAAATCTGCCCTCAATGGCTGTGTTGGAAACCAGCTTTTGTTTGAGGTTGGTTAAGTATAGCTCTTGTGCTGTTTCACGGTGAGGATATTTTCCCTAAAGGTAATGTGTCAGGTATTGATAAGTTTGTTTTAAATTCTATATAATTAAAGCAGTAAATAGAATACTGACATGTCTGTGACCTGAAACACCATTTAATAGGTAAGTATGTGTGGGGCTGTGCTACGAAAAACATGCATAGGATAAGCCAGAGGTCAGCCAAGGTCCTCTGCTCTCAGTGAAATTACCTGTTTACTCTAAATCATGCATCAGCATTAAAATTGCAGGAAGAAAGCACCCCTCCTCCCTCCAGTACTGAGACAGATGGAATAGACCTCCAGCTGGAGCCTTTTCAGTGTTTTTCTGGATGGAACTGATATCTCCAGAAATTAAAAGCTGTATGTACTCTTTTTTTTTGCTCTTGTGGTAAGTATGCTAATTGGATAAAACAAGCACAGACTGTTGCAAACCCATTGCTACAAGATATACTGTTTAATATCCACTCTAGCCATGAAAATTATTCTATTTGTGTTAGAAAAGAGAAGCCAAGGAGAAAGGTCATTATATTGTGTCTGCAGCTTTCACTCCTGATATGTGATTCTCATTTCTCAGTAAAAGGAAAATCAATACTCCTGTAAGTTGCCTTGGATTTGGAATAGGTAGAGCTTTTACCCACAGCATGGTAGCAATTTAGAATGATGACGTATATTACGCAATGCTGGTTTTTACAAAGCTCTGAACTTCATGTTGACATTTTTAATTGTGCCATTGAGTCTTGTCCAAAATTGCAAAATAGAAACACTTTAACTGCGATGATATTTTAGTAGAAATTTAGCTCTCTCTCTTATGAGCTGCCTCTTAACACCATACTGTTCTCTTCAGCTTTGATTTAGGTGAGAGATTTTACTTTCAAAGCTGGAAGATTAAAGGCAGCCATGGCATCCAGGGTTTGTGACAATAACAAAGGATCAGGTTCATATGTTTGTTAGGGTTTACATACCAAGAGGCTATGTCTGAAGCAGAGACACACAAGTAATTTGCTTCCCTTTTTCTTTTTTAGTTATCATATTCTCAACCATTTAGGCTGGAAAGACTGAGAAAGGCATTACTGAAAATGATAAGGAAATATACTTTAGGTTCATTATAGCATATTAAGAAATGTTACATATATTCTAGAAAAACACAGCAAACTAGTGACACAGCTGGACACAAAGGAACAGTGAGAAGAAACAATGGAGACATGTACTGTGGAGTAGGAGCTCTTACTGCCAGATGTGAAGGAGCAACTGGGCTCACTGTAAGGAAGAGCCTGGAGTCAGCACCTGGAGGTACAATCACTCTCTAAATCAGGACATGGTACACTCCAGCAGTAGTTGCCAACAAAGAGTTAACAAAGAGAAGCTAAGGATGTTTCTCATAAGAAGAAACCTCTTGCAAAAAAATTCTTTAGGCTTTAAGAGATCAATATCATCCCTGACATCATAAACTCAGCGTTCAGCACTAAACCCACAAGCCCCATGTCTTTGGCATACGGTTTCCATCTAGACAAACACATTTAAACACGTATGCAAACCTCTCTTTGAGCATGTGTTGGAGAGCTTTGATGCTCTGTGCACCCAAGGAGAAGCTAACCCCATTCAGGAGGGCAGTTTCTTCCTGCAGTTGCTGGGCCAAGCCATGACAGGGGCTGAACAAGGCCCTGCATGAAAGCTATTATTATTACTTAGGGGGGAGCTCAGATCTGGATCCAAATCCTGATCCTGACTCATCAGCCCACAACAATAGGATTTCCTTAATTTCAGCCTTAGATGCCGAGTTATGTATTACCTTTTCCCACACTTACTGTATTTTTTTCTCTCTCTGTTTTTTTAAATTTTTTTTTTAATATAGAACACAGAATTTTAAGTACATATATGTAAAAAAAAAACAACCCAACAAACCAGCCCAAAAAATTGCCATTGCCACCTGCTCCTTTCCCCTCCCCATCATTCACTAAAGACACCATCTGGGAATGACTAGCAACCAGAGCAGGGAGTGAGCAGTCCATATGTTAAAATTTAAAATTTGACAGCCCTATTCTGGCCTTTCCATCACCCACTATTTTTCTGTTTTACAGTTTCGGTACTATAACTAGTCTCTCCAACATTTGCAAGGACTAAACCATTTTTTTTTTTCATTGTGGATAGATCTTTATTTCAGGTTAAATCTTTAATTTAAGCTGAAATCCATAAATTTCTCTCCACTCTCATACTTCTTCCAAAAATTTAATGTGAAATAGGATGAGATATTTAATTATCAAAACCTGTGGCAATTACTGTACAGCTCATGTATTAAATTATTAGACTAGAAAGATGAGAAAAAAGCACAGTTCTCTCTTCTTTTGCATTAGTTTGTAAATGTGACAGACCTCTGGGTACTGTTAATAATTTTTCTCAAAGCCAGCAAGAAATCTACATAACTATTTTTTCCTCTTCTCATTTCAATTCCCAAATCCCATCTTGTGGATTTGCCTTATCATTCACATATATCCAAAATGTGGTGAGACTCTTAAGCAAAAGCAAGGTAAAATTTTTAAAAAAACAAAATGTATTCATATCACTATAAAAATAGGCAGGAGAAATCCAAAGAAGATGCAGTACCTGAAATAATGCTTATTTCTTACTTACTATCCCTGGTCCAAATTTTTTACACACTAATTCCTCTTATAATAATGAAATATATAGATTGCACCTCTTTAAAGTTTTTTGGTGCACATTCATGTGGGGGATGTTATAATCTAGGCTCAAGCAGATGGAGGAAAAATGACTGGTGAAAAAGTCCAGACACAAACTTTTATATGTACAAAACAAAGCCAGACTGAAGCATTCCACTGAATATCAGCAGATCTAGTACATTTATCTTTTGAATGGATACATTTGTTTAAAAAGCACAAAAAGATTCTGTAAGACCATTTATGAACATCTGAAAGAAGTTTAGATGTTGCAAGACTTGACTATTACATTCTGAATAAAACCAGCACCCAATAAGACTCTTTGAAACCGAAACTATATTAAGCATTTACTTTAAAATAAACCCTGCAACTACACCTGATAAAAGCTTCTGAATGCTTTTGTACTCCACTCATAACCCTTTCAAGGTTTTTTGGTGCCAAGCCAAATATTATTAATGCAACTCAGGAAGTGTTCTGACTAGGCAGACAGCACAGTGGGGATCTCAAAGATTTGCATGAATTTAAGGAAATGTGAGGAGAGAAAGATGAGACTCATCAGAATACCTGTTGGAGAAACTAAATTCACACTCTTTAAAGGTCTTGTGCACTTCCTGGCCATTGTCATTTTAACATTCAGTTTGTCAGTAGATTTCTAAATTTTAAACTTCCATTTGCAGACTCAAGCGTTTAATGATAAAGTATTTGGTCAAAATAGGCATTACTGGGAGCAAAAATCTAAGTGGGTAAGGATCAGATTCTGCCATCTGGCTAAAGGTAAAAATCAGCAACCTCTGCCACAGAGTTTTACTGTGAGATGTCCCTACTGCTGAAAGGGCAGCATTAGGCAGGAATTAGCACTATAAAGAGAGTTATGTCTTTTAGCCACAGAGTTCTGAGATTTACAGCTGAAGAACTAGTATGTTGTTTTAGTGAGAACCAATCCTGTAAAAGGCACATATTTTATACCTGTTTCCCTCCTCCCCTCGTATTTTGGAACCCAACTGGTGTGGCTGCCAGCTGTGACCAGGATGTCAATTATTTGACTCCCTCACTGAAGGGCTGGATCACATCCAAGGCTTCTTATTTACAAGGCTAAAACAAAATCCAGGTCCCTTTTGTTTGTATACAGGTGCTCAATTAGGAGAGCTCCTATAGGGAAACAATTTTTTATTTGAACCATAAAAGACATTGATTCTCTTTAATCTGAAACGTCAGAAAAAAATGAGGGGCTGCTTCATGTCAGGAGGAAAAGGAGTAGTGGAGTCAGGACTTCAGTGATTCCATTTACTTTCCTCAAAAATTACTTATTAAGCCCAGAAAAACACAAGGAAAGGCAATGTTTAATCTCACTTTCAAGTCTTTTTCAGTCAGAACTGAATTCCAGAAGCTTTGTTCCTGTTGCAGTTTTGCTTTCTGATAGCTTTGCTTTCTGACACCTCTGAACCCTTGTGAAAGAAACCTCTCCCAGGCACTTCTGACTCCGCTCCGAGCAGGAACCTGCCCCTGCTTGGGAGTGAGAGCCCAGGACTTACTGTTACGTCTCCCTCAGGTAAAAAGAGGGGAGTTGTGCTTCCTCCCCCAGCCGTGAGAACCAATGAAACAGTGACCTGGAATCCGTAGGCTCCTCTACAAGGTGTTTTAAGGAGCTTTATTGAAGCAGCAAATGGGCCTTAAGCAGGAATTCAGAGCCCTTCCCTGGGCATGCTCATTACGATTGCAAACTACTGGTTCAAGAATTGGTAATGGAAAGTTTCCCACAGTTTTGCCAAAGCATTCAGTAACCTTTAACAAATGCTAAAATTTGTTTAGGATGCAATTTTCATTGAGATGTGTTTTTTATCTTTCCTTTTTTATTCTTTTTTCAGTATGACATGAGATCAGGAAAAAAAGGCCTAAAATAATGTTATTTTTTAAAATTCTGTTTTTTCTTGTATCATGTCATTGCAATATAACATGTATTTTGATTTTGTGTCATATTTTAATGTACAGTGGGCAGCAGAAGTTTGAATATTATTCTGTTGTCTCACTGGTGTGCTGTGGTATTAGAACTGCTGCTGTTACCAGCAAGAAGCAGTTAGGCATTTATTACATGTTTATGTTCGAAGTTCCTCTTGTCTTGTCACATTAAAACTTTGACAGCCATACTTTGAAATAAGCATTGCCTACTAGAAAAAAAAAATCTTAGATATTTCTCTGAATATTTTTTCATAGAAAGATAACTCAAGGTCAACAAGATGATATCAACAACAGAGGAAAACATAGTTTACCGTAGAATAAAAGCTGAAGAACAACCCAGTATAATCATATGGGTGCTATCATGTGTTACCATAGAGGTATATTACAATCTAAAAACTTAAAACAATAAAGTAAGGAACTTGTCATTAGAATTCAGAAATTTAAAAAATGGCAAATGATTCTGAGTATTTTTAGTCTTTACCAGTTTATCCTTGAGCAGTTCTCATGTGATGGGCAACCACCTCACCAATCCCAGTTGCTGTTTGGGACTACTAAGTGTTTTACTAAGTGTTAAAGAGACCATGAGCAGCAGCTTTCAGGGCTCTACAGAAAGTACAACAATTTTTAGATCCCTGATTAGGCTGCTGATACGAACAGGAATATTTTCTCTTGTACTTTCCTTTCTTGGAGATGAAGATATGAAAACTCAGTGGGTACGACACATCCATTGCTGGGAAGTGTGATGCTCTGCTAGGCTCTATGGACTTTGCCCATGTCTCCAAGTAAAATAATTCATCAACCAGTTTCTGAACATGAGAAAAACTTTCTACTGCCTTCCACTATCTGTGTAGTATTTAGCAGTGCTCAACTGCAGCAGATTCTCAGCTTAAGGGTCTTGGCAATAGGCTCCCTCCTCATAAAAATCTCCCTTGAATTCTCGCAGATGTTTTAATGGTACTTATGTTTTTCTCCAGAAGCACAGACTCAGAAGCAAAATTTTACAGAGAAGATTTATTATATCTCCAAGACCACAGATAAAGGTGCTAAAGGTGTTACATTGGTACCATAAGGAATGATTAGATTAAAGCAAAGGAGATACCTCCATTACAAAAGGGGATCCTCGGGCATTCGCAATGCAGCTTTTTCAAGCAGCTTTGGTCTGAAACTGAGCATAAAAATTAATGGCTCAGCCAAGCATTGTAAATTCCTTACAACACTTCAATGGTACTTAGGCTGGCACAAGTGCTAGTTCTTTTTGGATAGATGAATTAGCTTCTCTTTTTCAGTGAAAAACAATACAAATGGACCTTTGTCTGTGGAATAGGTGACCTCTTTTTTGCAGGGCTTGGAAAGTGTTTGCTAACAATATTGGTAAAAGGGGAAGCAAGTATTGGTGTATATCTGAGACACCTGGTACGATCTCAAAAGTGCCAGTCAGAGTTTTGGTTTCATCACTGGGATATAGTCAATGCAGAGGGGTAATGGGAATGGCATTGTAACTCTGGTGCCCAGGGGATGATCTTCTTGCTGTCACACCTTCCTGCCTCCCTTACAGGGCTGAGGTGAGGGAGTAGTAAGATCAAAGCTTGAGTTTGACCCTTGGATACATATAAATATCCAGACATATGCACCTTGATCCTTCCCAGGGGAACATTCCTGCTTGCTTAGCACAGCAGGGGACAGCAGAGTAAGGTTTAGGATGAGTCCTCCTGATAACCTTCCATACACGTGTTCATGACCAGTAACAGCCATCAAAGAGACACACTTGGTTTATTTTTACAGATGAATATGTAATTGATATTCCAGTTACCTGGTATCTCCTCCCTGGAACATGCAGGGCCAGGCTTGATGCACTCAGCAAAGGCAGACCATGGCCGAAGCAGATCTGAAACAGCTGGAGCAGGTAACCAGAATTCCTTGGGGGTGCAGCTCACTATCTCTTACTTTTCCAAGCTCCCTGAAGGTCTTCCAGCACTGTGTTTGTTGGAGGATGGACATGGCATCTATGCATAGCCGTCACAACTCCTGGAAAGATTTTCTTGCACATGCTCTTTGCAAGGCTGCTTCTGATTGCTCTGAAATTTTCAGGAACCTTTCCTCTGCCTTCAGAGGCCATAACTTTGCTCTCTGTAAAGTCACTGCAAGAAATTCAGTTAGGCTCATACGACATAGAATAAAAACTGCTGCGCAGGGGAGACTTTTAATCACAGAGTAAGGGCTGGCATCTGCTAGGTATAGAATTGCAGTTTTTAATATTCCAGAAAATTTTCCAGCAATTTAACATCTTTGTTGTTCCAAAACTATGGTTGCAAACCATATAGAAACAAATGAATGTTCTTCTTTTTTTTTTCCTAGAGAACTAAACTCACAAGTTTTTCTTGCTTGATGCTAAGAATTCTTTGGGTTCTTTTGCATGTTCATTAACATATGTACACAGAATTGGTGTGATTGATTGGTATAGAATATAATATTAATCCTTCATTGTGACTCAGGAAATAAATGTGATTAAAGCCTTTCTTTTTGTATTCACCTATTTCCTCATCAACCAAAACCCATTCTGCCAGACAGCTTGTTTATCTCATTACTGAATGACCTAATGTAAGATATAATTGAAAAATCCTTTTGGTTATATCCTACTCACCAAATCTTAACACAAGACAATACACTTTACAAACAAAGACAGTATTTTTTCTTTTGTTGAATATGATCATATAATCTACAGATCATCATATGTCTGAAATTCAATGCAGTTAAGATGATGAAAAAGCTTGGAGTTTATGAAACATTAACAATAATTACTACTTTCTTGCTTTGTAGGTGCAGCAATAAAATTCAGCCAGAATTACTTTTATTTTAGTGTTCCAAGCAATCTATTCAGAAGCAAAGCTCAGTCTGTACCAAAGCAAACTCTCCACTGGTTGTGAGGGTAATTAGATTCATGCATAAGCACTATCCATAGAGGACAGTACTCCAGATACTCCATGGCAACAAGGAAGTGCACAGGCTGATCTTGCTCATGCTGAAGATTTCAGGAGTCATGCTGCCTCACCAAAGGCAGTGTTGTTTGCATAAGCCAAATTAAACAGAAAGCAATTTACTGCAAAGCATCACTTAAAAAAGGATATGGGGAGGTGATATTTTTTTTCCACTCCATGCTGGGCTTCCACTTGATTCCAAGTGTTGCAGGCCAAATACAATGGCTGTACAGAGGGGATGGAGGCTCCTGCTTTCTTTCTTTCTGTCCAGTATGTGTTATGAATTACCAGAAAGCTCCACATGGAAGCTTATTTTTCATTCTAGAAATAGTTGACCTCTCCTCCATACCTGAGTTTTAGAGATCTTATAAGGTGGTACGTCTGGGTTTTCTTCATTTTCTCACTCCTTGTCATCAAAGGGACTAGCAAAAGATCCCTTTTTCTTTCTTGGCACTGGCAACAAGAAAAAACCTGGCAAATACTGGACATCTGGAAGTGGCAGGTGCTTAAACAAAATTGATTTCAACAGTACAATGATAATTTAGACCAGCTGAAAAGCAAGGAGAAAATAAAAAGTCTGGAGTTATAACGCACTCACAAGGGGCAAAAATATGCAAATATTTCTGTTGATACCCTACTGGACTGCCTGACTAAATGAGGATTTATTAATCCCTAAAAACCCTGAAAAAATTATCGGAGAAAAAACCCCCAATACTTTCAGGAAGTTGCCAGCAGTAAACACCAGAATAATCCATTCCTAGCTCAATCCCTAAACCATTTGTTGTACCAGACAGGGATAAAGAAGGACTAAGCAACATGAGGATCTCCAGGCTGAGTCAGGGATTACTGGATATTGTATGCTGCTGTGGGATTCCCTGCTCCCCTTAGAGGGGGTGTCACGTGCGTTACTTTCATGCAGGCCAAGTCAGCTGTCATGCGTGAAATAAACTCTTCCACCCAGCAAACTGCTTCATTTCACAAACTTCTTTCAGACACTGTCTTACATTTTCCCTTCTCCAATTTCATACTGTATGTCTGATGGATTTTTTGTTGTTCCTTCATCAAAAACTTGTGGATAGGTATGGATACAGCTCTATTGCTATAGGTATTCTCTCCTTGATCTACCATGCTAAACCTGATACATTTCTCCCTGGATTTCATTGCTTTATCCTTTCCCCTCTGTTTTGATGCCTATCTTCAAAGCTTTATATGCTTCTCCAAGTGAGAACTGAAGCTTTACACTGTTAGATGGTCTATTGGCCAGCCTGGTTTGTGACATGAAGAATTTTCTCCTGAGTACCTGACTCAGTATTTCCCCCACCTTTTCACCTTGTAAGTGCAGGCCAACCATTTTGGTTCTTGCAAACTTAAATCCTATTCTCAAACCACTTCCCCACTTTACCTGAAAAGACCTTTTCAGGTTTCTCACTTTCACAACATAATAATCTCATTCCCAATGCCTTGTAACTCAGTCTAAGAATTTCCAGGCACTTCCCTTAAGCAGGTTTCTATATTTTGCAGTCCTGACTGAATACAGCCACGCTGTTGACACAGAATTCCAAGCTCCATGCAGGGAGCTGTACTTTGCTGTTGATGAGTGCTCTTTTTTTTGGTTATGGTGCTTCACCCAGGACAGTGGTTCATGTGACAGTACCATGTACAAACCAAACTGGAAGCCTCCAAGTGATATCCCAGCTCCTACATCACAAAACTTCCCTGGAAATTTACCCTTGATCAATAAAATGTTACAGGCCATAGCATCAAACTGCTACTCTCCCTTCATCTGCTAAATATAGATCAGCATTTAGGACAGTTATTGACATAGGTAATTTCTACCAGGAAGAGACTTTGGGGGCTTCTTTAGCAAATCAGCCCTCACAAACATAGCAGAATTTGATCCTTTGTAATTCTATTAGAAAAAAGCAATCTGTTTTGTCAGGCAAGATCTGTTCTTTATAAACTCATGTCGTTTATCGCTCTTGGCATTACTGCCCTGGATTTAGTTCTTTTTCTCTCAATATTTGTTCCATTATTTTAACGAGCAACACAATTATAGTTCTAGGCTTTGATCCTGAAATGAGCTCTGCAGGAGCTTTACAAGTGTCAAAATTCAGTTAATTTCATGCCCTTTTTCACTTAGGGCGCTGTCCAACTAACACGAAAGTCACTGAATATTTTACTCATTGACTTAAATTAAGTGTAGGTAAGACATAAAGGAACCTCTTCCATTGATACCTAAGCCAGCTGCACTCTTTCCTTTGGCTTTAAAGTGTTTTACCCTGAGACCTATTAAAGGCTCAGCCTTCATGTATTTCCATCAGTTGTCTTCCCCCTGAACTCTCTCAGCCAGCGCTTCATTTCCTAGTCTCCCTGGTTTGGTCTCTCGGGATCATCCTGAAAGGCCACCTCTCCCTCTCCTTTTCCCCTTACAGTGTGGCTTTTCTTCTGTGTCATCCCTGGCTATGTAATCCCTCATTTGTAGAGCTGAGTTCTCCATGCATTCCTCTTCCCAGGAGTCCAGAGCAGCAGGAGCAATGGTTTTATGAAGGACCAAAGTCGAGGTGGGTTGGTGTTATTGAGATCTCTTTGGCATGGGAAGTTGGGTTGAATTTCCCTGTAGAACACTTCAAATAGGCTCCCACACACTTTTTCACTCTTCCCAACCCAGCAGAAACCAACAAGTGTGAGACATGTGAAAAGGGGGAAAGAAAACAGGGGGAAAAGTTTTTAGGTATTATAAATGTTTGCATTTGACTTAAGGAAGAGGTAAGGGGTCAGAGTGGTTCTTGTTTTGTCTGATATGATTTATATATCACTGTTGACAACAACAGAGGCCAACTCCACATTATGGATTAACAGCTTGGCAGTGAAGGACGGAGTCATTTATTTACTTTTCATTACAGAGTTCACGGGGTTTGGACTCTCATATAGGACATGCTGGGAGATTTCTCTGTATTTTCCTAACATTTACTCCTAAGCAGACCTTGGAAGAGAGGGCAGGCTTTGATTTGTGGACATTTGATATTCCATTGTGTATTAGATATTGTATTACTTGGAACTTGGACTGTCTGACTTAAAGAAGAGAGACAAAAAATAAAAAATGGTGGAAAATATTTTATGATGTGAAAATTGGAATTAAACAATAAAAGCACAAGTTTGTTTATATTTTCTTTTCTGGATATAAGGACTTTTTGGAAAAAACCAACCCAACCAGCCCAAACCACTCAACTATAACCTTGCACATCAAGTCTTTAACTCAGGCGATTGCTTACGGCTGAATCACATGAAACTATAAAACAGTTCATAAAGGTGGATCCTCACCAAGAGCTGCTTTAGCTAGGTTCACTAGAAAGTAGAGTTTTAAAAATTGAAACTTGCTTTTTCATGTGATATTTTGACCTTTCAGTTTCTCAGAACTGCTTGATCACAGTTTTCCTCTCTTTCCCAGCAAATGCCACAGGAACTTAGCAGTTTGCTGGCTAACCCGGGAGCAGTTGTATGCTCCATATTCACTTAGACAGTGTCAGAGGTGGCAGTGGCATTCCAGACTGATGTCAAGACAACAAATTCCATAATGAAAGTCAATGTTTCATGCATTTACACAAAGAGAAAGAACCTCTCTAGTTTTTACATTCATATTCCCCAGATTGTTTTTATACATTTCCTTCCACTTCAGCAGAGATGTGAGTTTGTGTTTGGGGAAAGGTGGATTTTTTTTTTTTTAATTTTAGAAAATATGTTTGTTTATGAACATTTGAAAATTACGTCTTTGGATTTCTAGGAGATATCTTAGCAGGGGAAAGGACTCTAAATCTTCACACACACATTTCTGCAATCCAAGAAGAAACTGTAAGACCACCAAAACCTGGCAAAACAAAGTGAAATAAAAATGACTGCTCCCTTTTTCCTGCAACTTCCATTATTCAGAATGTTAAATAAAAAATCTGACAGATGGAAATATTTAGGTTGGAGCTCGGAGAGAAGATGCAGTATTACCAAAATGGATTCTACTCTACTTTATAGTCTCCAATGCCTCCATTAAAAAAGCACTAGGCAGAGTTATTATAATGGAAAACATTTTATTTGCATTTATATGGCAGAGTGGAAACCAAAGTTTAAAACCACAAATTACTTTATATTCAACATTCTAGCGTCGGGGTTTAACATGTCCAGATGTGAAGAAATGTCAGATATTTTGAACTGAACTTATTTTCCAGAGGAAAGGAAAGGTTGAAATACAAACAGTTTGCTCTACTCTCTAAAATACCTCAAAATCAAAAATTGATATTGAGGCGTGTATGATTGGGTGATCTGGGCCAAATAACCAAATACATAAAAATAAATAGAAAGTACTTTTTTGCTTAAATTAGGGGTTCCAAGATTTCTCATCCAGACTCACTTCAAAATATAATTTAATTACTGATGGTCTATATGTAGTTATGAAGAAAAGAAGGTAATTCATTTTGGAAATTAATCTTATCAAATCTGAACCATAGCCTTATTTTTAGTCAACACCTTAATAGGAGATTAACTGACATAATTAGTACCTACAGTAAGCTGATTTTATTCTAGAGAAGAATCATGCTTAAAGGTCATGTCTAAGTAAATACAAAAGAGATGGAGAGGATCTCTCCACACAAGGTGCCACACAGAGAAGACAAGGAGCAAAAAGTAAAAGTTACACTGGAGAGGTTTCATCTTGAAATAGGAAAGAAATTTTTTTACAGTAAGAACCACCAACCACTGGAACAACCTCCCTAGGGATGTGTCAGAGTCCCTATCCCTGGTGGTGTTCAAGATGCGACTGGACAGGGTGCTAGATATTCTCCCGTAGGCTCTCTTTCCCATGAAAGGTTGGAGCAGAGGAACTTTCAAGGTGCCTTCTACCCTGGGCAGCTCTATGACTGTATGGAATCAGAGAAGTTGTGGATGCCCCATCCCTGGAAGTGTTTGAGGCAAGGTTGGGTGGGGCTCTGAGAAACCTGGTCTAGTGAAAAGTGTCCTTCCCGTGGCAGGGGGGTTGGAATGAGATGATCTTTAATGTCCTTTACAACCCAAACCATGATACCATGATTCTGTGACTATGACCTGTGCTGCTGCAGTGTGGATGTTTGAGAGTGATGCAAACACTATATATACTTATTCCTTTTCAAGGTGATGAATGAAAAAGTACACAGCATTTTGAAATGAAAAATGTTGAGGAGCATTAGAGAGAGGACTGAGTTCTATTTTTTTTAGTTCTTTACCATTTACAAAATGTACCACTGCTTTTCAAGTAGCCTCATTTGAAAACATTTGAAAGGAGAAATTCTAGTAGGCGATGTTTCCAAAGGTCCTGCCCTCAGTCATGTGTGGCATTAGAAAACATCAGTCATGCTGAAGGCTTCATCTCCCAGAACAGTACTTCTGGTACTTGCCATTCCTAGGCTGTCACAGACATTTCCTCTCTAGCAGAATTCATCTGCAGTGGGGCCAGTATCTAAGAGCTTTATTAATAAAAGATTATACCTCCACTGTATTCTATTTGGTTTCATATAAATAATTTAGGCACAAAGGAATTCCCTGGTCCTTTTTACAGACTTGAAAAAAATAATACAGTGCAATGCCAAAGAGGATTGTGGCAAATCAATCTGTTCTTACATTCTCTTACTAAAAACACGTGAGTTACAGAAAAAGAGTGAAAAAGATTGCCAGGACAATCAAATATGAGGTACAAAGTGAAAAGAACAGAGAAGATGACAAAGATACATCGCAGAGTAAGTAAACAAGAGGGAGCGGTTGTATTGATATTAATGATGGTCAGAAGGTTACTGTGTTTTATGAAATACTTCAAAATATTCTCTTTTTCATACTACACTTTGAAATAAAATTAAATCTATTTCATGGAAAGAATGTCCCAAAACACAGAAATAATTCAGCAGCTTGGCTGACCAGGGCTCTCACCTGAGGCTAGAAAGCTTCTTCATACAGATAACTCAGAGCAGGGCTTTGAGTGGGTCTGTGACCTCTTCCAGGGGTGGTTTGATCAGTCAGACATTCTACTGCAGATGCCTCTTCTTGGCTATGAACTTGAAAAGTTTCCTGATGAATGAAACCCATCAAACCCTTTTTTCAAAAAGGTCCAGAACCAAATCCCATTGCTGCAATTTTAACAGCTGCAAATGAGCTACTCTGATTTGCACCAGCCAAGCAATAGAGCCAGAGAAGAAACTTCACAGATTAGAGGTGACAGCTGGCTATTTCCTCTCTTTGTTCATCTTCTTTCTGTCACTTTAGAGATCATCTAAATTAAACCTTCAAGCAACTCAGTTTTCCATTTCTTAACTCTTCTTAGCTCTCTCATTTCTCCTCAGCCTAAAGACGCATTCTGTAAAACTGCTGGCCTGGTTTACAACCAATGCTTTTAAAACAGCTTTCTGAAGGTCTGTCTCCAACATATTCCATCCCCATAAACAAACACTACATGTATCAGTGGTCTCAGCTCCCACTCCTTCAAAGTAAGTGCAACACTTACCCTGGCACAATCACATCTGATGAGGTTACAAATTCAATGCACCATGAAGGACACACCTGACAATTTTAATTAGGTTGGAATTTATAAAGGCAGGCAGTAGAAATTAGTATATCCTACAGCAGGAATGAAACTAGAGCCAGTTCCAACCATTTATGATGAGTCAAAATCACATTCCATGGACATAATAGACGACTTTGCCATGTACAAATCCTGCATCTACGAAAAGGTCCATGGAGAGGTAACATCAAGCTGTCACACTGACTGATGATTAACTCCTTTCCACTATTGAGGGACTAAAAACCTAACAGGAGCAAAAGTGAGCCTTCATACCGCTCAAAACAAGTGTTTCACAATCGTTTTTGACTCAAGCAGTTGTAATTTTCATTTATTCTCTGGTTATAATTAGAGAGGAACAGCAAAAAACCCCCAAATTAAATATAGTTTTTTAACTTGATATGCTCTTTAAATCTTCCACATGAACACTACTTACTTTGTTACGGGGAATATTGCTTGATTGTTTGAAAAAAGCTAGAAAATACAAGGTCAAGCCTCTATTGCTAACATGAGCATTCTAACAAGCAGTCTAGTAGTTTACTGCATTTATAATTCCCTTGGTTTGAAAAGAAAAGAATATTCCTGTGTCAGAAAAACAACTCCTCTTAATTAACTTTTAATCCTGCCCTTTTGTTGCTGAGCTGTCACCTTCACATAAGCACTTACCAACCACTTTCATTGTGTTTCATGTCATATTTTGTGCACCTCATTCTAGGAGTCAACATTACATTTATATAACTTTTATTTTACGGTGATAACAAAGCGTGAATCTACTACTGTGATGGAAATATCTTAAAGAAACGTACCCTGGCTTCACTAACTTAGTGTGAGACTAATCCTAGAATACTGCTATTCTGTAATTAAAAATATTGAAAACCAATACACGAATACTAAGTCAGCTGGTTTTATAAATTCATAAGAAAGTGCTGACCATCCTACAAAGCAGAACCTTTTGAGCACTTACTTTGTTCCAATATCCATATCCACAGTTTGAGTGACCTTTTTACTGTTATAAAAACAAATACAACTTTCAATTTGGCTTTTCAAAGGCATAGTTGATTCCTGTCCATAGGTTTCCAGAGCCATAAGTAGCAAAAGTCTTAATAAAATATATGAATCCATCATGAGACTAAAAATTCAATATTATTTTTCCATTATTTTATATAAAATATTGTATGTATAGAGTTATTTTTTAATAAGGACACAAAGGATCAAGGTGTTGAACATGGGTAAGGCAGCTTAAAAAGAGGGGTTTGCTCACTGATTCACTACAAAGTAGATCAGTCAGCATTTGACTGCCAAATAATGCCACTATAATAATGGATAGCTTGAGAAGTTGGTGTAAAACATTTATGTCATTTCTGATAGTGTCACTGCTCTGTAAGGTTACAAATGTTCTAAAACAGATTTAAAAGTTTCTAAAGGGCAATATTTTTATTCATAGGAAATGTAATGTGCCAAGAGCACCTTGTCTGTCACTTCTTCATCCAGCTGTATGACAACCCCTTTTCTGTCTTTTAGTCCTACCTGCAGAATTTTTCCTCTGTCTCTCCTAGCTGTCTGCCTCTGGGTTCACTTCTCCATTAGGGAATTATAATTCAAATAAAATATATATGAATTCTCTTCTGGAAAAAAAAAATAGTTATCAAGGTCTTTATAAAGCCTCAGGCGCTATAGAAAAGCCAGAATGCAAGGCCAGTCAATGCCTCAGGCTTATGGCAAAGGGCAGCATAATTCATAGTCTGGGGGAGTGTATGGAAATAGAGATGTGTGTTATTGAAGCTGAAGAGCAGAGGAATTCCTAGGATCCTGAGGACTGCAGTTCCTCCATGCTGAAGGAAGACTTAGAAGTTACTTTTGTGGCCTGAGATCTTGGATGAGCCTCTCACAGTGAGTGATGCCATTTTTAACAAATACAGCAGGTCAGATGCTTGTACCAGGATGAGTTTATGGTGCAACGAGAAATTGCAGTAACCTTTGTAGTTGAACAGCGTCTTCATCTTTTCAGGAAAAAGTGGTGGCATAAAATGTCTGGCCAGCCCATTGTTACAGTCCCCGTGAAATGAAGTGGCTCAATGACTTAGCTCTGGACATTTAACCCTCTCTTTTATCAGCACACTCGAAATAAGGTTCGAGACTATACTTCCTCATGAGCTAGATAAAAAGGCTGCAACATTGTTATTTGTATTGCTGTAACCCCAGGTAGGTGGTTAAATGGAGAACTTCATAATTTTTTCTTGTAAAAACCATAGCTATAAAAGAAAAATCAGTGGAATCATAGAATCATTAGGGTTGGAAAGGACCTCTAAGATTACCAAGTCCAAACATCAACCCAGCACCACCACTGTGTTCACCGCTAGACCATGTCCCATCTACACATCTTTTAAATCCCTCTGGGGATGGTGACTCCACCACTTCCCTGGGCAGCCGGTTCCAGTGCTTGACATACCTTTCAGGGAAGAAATTTTTACTATACGATCTAAAGCTCCCCTGGTGCAATTTGATGACCTTTGCTCTTGTCCTGTCACTTGTTACTTGGGAGAAGGGATCAACCCCAACCTGTCTACACCCTCCTGTCAGGGAGCTGTAGAGAGTGATAAGGTCCCCCCTGAGCCTGCTCTTCTCCAGGCTGAGCTCCGCCAGCTTCCTCAGCTGCTCTTCATCAGAGTTGTTCTCCAGACTCTTCCCCGGTTCCTTTGCCCTTCTCTGAACATGGAAAATATCTTCAAATAAAATTTAAAAGAAATATATATTCAAATCCATCCAGATTTTCAAGGGCACTGTGTACTTGCTATGATTGAGGGAATTTGATCATGATAATAATCAAAGCACACCTTTTTAGAAACATCATGCTTTGATAGGCCTACTCTCAAGAATGTTGATTTTTACCTTGCTAATTTAGAGAAAACCTCTCTTTTTAAATTTGGGTAAGATTCATCATGATTAAACTGTCTTCAGCTATTTCTTAGGTTCAAACACTAACCTGAAATATAATTTGCAATATTTGGTGAAACAGGAAAAAACCCAACCCAACAGAAATTATGCTTCAGTTGAGACATGAAGGAAAAAAAGTCCCCCAAGACTAGTTAAATAAAATACTTAACACTGGAAAATGATCCCTTTATTAACCTGTTTTTCAGACCCTCTGAAGTCCTTGTCTCCATATATGCCAGAAAGGGAATCACAAAGACTTGAAAGGTGCTAGTGTGCCAAGCTTCCTCGTGTAGTCTCTACAGACAGGAGTGTTCTCCAAGGGCTAAGTGAGAATACCAATCCTAGGATCTCTGCATCATCCCTGGAGGAGACTCTTGGTCACTCCATCGGCAGTAGAGGGTAAGGGAGACGACTGGCCTTTCTAGGCAGAAGCTGGGCTTTGAGAATTCCCCTCCTGAGCATCTCTGGCACTTCGTTCCCAGAAGCACTCTCAAATTTCAAGAAAGATTAACATTCCTGGGATGAAAAAAATTTCAAAAAGAACTTCCATTGGGAAGGAAATCAAGGGTCCTAAAGGTTCTGTTTCAGTAACTCTCAGAAAACTTCCTGGGAAATTACCCAGGAAACTATAAAATGTATCTTTCTGAAGTACTGAAATCTAAAGTAAGGGCCCTTCCTTTCCCTTTCCTTTTCCTTATTAATTTGAAGTATCCCAAATGGTGAGTTTGTATGCTGATATCAGATTATTATGCAAAAGCCAACCCCTAAATTTATTGTGAGTTTCTTTCCTGTTAGCACTTCTTTCAAGTTGCTCTTTCTGAATTTGAAAAGGATGAAAGGGTGCCATAATTTGAAAGTAGAAACATGAGAGACAGAAAGAGAAAAGTAAGAGGTGTCTGGACAGAAAAAATGAGAAAAAAGGAGAAGAAGAAAGTAGACCTAAACGTAATTCTTTAATTTCTTAGTGTATTTTAGTCTTTTAAATGTCCTGGTCCAAGGGACTCTAATGGAAAGGCATGAATACATCATGCAAATGAGTATCAGTTGAGATGTCTTCCTCAGGCTCTGGAAAGTTGCCACTGCAATTTTCTATTGGTCCTAGAACAGTGTCTCTTATAGAAACAAACCAAAACAATTCTCAAGCTTAACAGAGGGAAACCACATGTAAATTTAACATTTAATTTCACAAAGCAATGCACAGCAAAATAGTAGCATGGAGAAGGTTTCTAGAAATGTAAGGAAGCAGAACAAGTCCTAATCTACTGCCATCAGTACACTCTTTGAACTTGAGAGGTGTCAAAAAGTCATCATCAGAAGAGTTTTCTTCCCTTAGTACCACAGATGAAATTTGGCATTGATCTGTCAACAGAGAAGGTCTACTTTTGAGGAATGAAAAGGAAATTTTAAGTAATGGTTTTGAAGAGATACCGACTTTTAGTTTCCTGTGTCCTTTTTAGTAGGAAAACATTTCTCTCTTCAGCAAATTTTCTCCAAGACTCTTACAAAGCCAAAACAGGATAGATACAATTTGTGAAACTGCTGCTCCTAACTACGGCCTATATAGAGGAATGTAGGTATATGCATAAACCTGTAAAGCTTCCATGAGCATATTAAAGCACAATTTACTCTGTAAGTGTTGTCCTGAGCACAAGATAGACTAGTAAAAATCTGTATAAGTGTGTCCTTTTCTCTCTGAATAGAAGTACAGCATATTTCAGATATATTTATAAACCGGGAGAAATACATTTATGCATTTCATGAAGATCAAGTGAATTTCAATAGTGTGCATAGGCAGCACAAAATAAATTTAATATTTATGAAATATGGTTCCAATATATTCTAAAGTAAATGAACATAAATTAACCATATTAAGAATAATTTTAAAAAAAGTTACATATTGCTTTCTTTATGTACCATAACACTTTTGGATATTTTCCAAACATTTATCAGAAAAATTACTTCAACACTATATAAAAGACTTCTATACATTTTCATAAGTATTCCCATGCCTTCCAATATTTCTCTCCCAAATAAAGTAGAACATATGCTTATGAAAATATCTTCCACATTTCCTCTTGATATATCCAATACGCATATCAATATTATTTTTTGCCACACATTATTTTACCATATATCACATTTTCATACATATACTTTAAACACAATCAAAATATTTCAGAACATATTGCTTCTACCATAGGAAACACAGGAAAATCCGCCATCAGTGGTCACCCAAGAGACCGACAGAAAAAATAAATCACTGCTTAACAGAGGTGGTCTTTTACTGCAGTCAAAGCAGCAGCATGCATTCAATACTTGTGGGAATATGCTGGTTTGGTTTCCTTAAGACAAGAAATGGCTTAAACAGGGTGGTCCCATGAATAACTCCCTGTCTCACTTACTTGATGATAAACTCAAATAATAACATAATAAGCCTTACCCGTATGAAACACGAGTCCATGTGAGCTGGGCTGATCATAAAGGTGCATAGATCAAGTCTGAAATGCAGAATACTTACCCTTCATGAATGTATTTTCACTTTCTCTTTTTTTTAAAGTATCAAACACAACATAATTTTGAACAAAATTACAATGGTGGTGTAAAAAGGGTTTTTTGTTAACAATTGCTTTGCAGTTGCTTTTTTTCAAAATAAAACAAATCTTCTTTAGCTGTCCTATGTTTCCACATCCAGCCTTTGTCAATAACAGATAAGGAAAAAAAAAAGAGGAGTGTGAAACAAAACAACCTTCAAATCTTTTAAGTGTCTCAGACTTATTTAACATAACCTTTACTTCTCCATCAACTGTCACCACACTCACATATTCAAGGCCCTGCAACCTTTATATCACTCATTTCTGAATTAACCATCATCACCTTTTCTTTTCCCCCTTGGCAGCATTCAGGAAGGAGCCCGCAGTTTCCACTGAAGAAGTCCCGGTAAAGTTGGAAACCAAATAAAAAAGTTAGGAGAACACAACGGTGGAGGAACACGGACACAGGGAGTGAGTGGGGAGGAGACAGAGGAGCAAGAACACTCTCAGCCCTCAGGGAGAAAAAGAAGTATCAGAAACTAAAGAAGGATCTGAAGAGAAAAAGGTATTATAATTAAGAGAGTGTAAGGGCTGATACCAGTCAGCAGGAGTGTCCCTCTAATATCACTGCTGCCTTCACTTTCCTGGATGTGAGAAGCATGCTGGCAGAGCTGAGGCATGGTCAGACCTTGAGGTGTTGCCAAGGCCCAGCGAGACCATCTCGGCAGGCACAGGTGAAAGCAAGGCCTCAGAAACTTCACAGCTAATTGTGAGAGGGCACAGGGGCTTTTCTTGTCTTGTTTTGCTTTCCAATTTATAAACCCTGAGGCTTTAAGAATAAAGCTTTGAGCATAATAAAATATTTCCTGCTAGAGCAGGTTGCTCTTAGCAACCACAGAAATCCCCCGCACACTCTTTTCTGGTGCTACCAACTACATGCACAAACTGTTTGCCACTGCCAGGCCCAGCAAATTGTCATTAAAAAGCAACAAAGCCCATGAGCCCACCCACTTGTGACTTGGTTTGCAGTCTGAAGGGTTGTCTGCTCTTGGTCTCCTCTCAGCTCATGCGTTTCCAGGCTATGAGTGATCAGGAACACCTGCTCATTCCCTCTCCTCCAGATGCTCCTTCACAGACTTTCGGCTGACCAAGGCTGTCTGCAGTGCTGTCAAACACAGGCAGGCCATTGCTATCAAGCCTTTGTTGCTCCTAGACTAAAAGATTTGCAATTTGCTCAGTGTTGTCCTGGTGATGAGGATTTCTTTTCGTACAGGCACCTGGACCTCAAGGCATTTTATTCTTATGGACACTCCAAGGAAAAAAAAATCTTCAGAAAATCCTTTTAAGCATTCCTTCCTAATGCAAGGAATCACTCTTTGGAAGGTTTTCAATGAGTCATTTAAGCATCATTTGCTGCAGTTTCATTGTTTCATGTGAGACGAGGCAGGACAGGTGAGAGGGGGACAGTCTGACTTTCCCAGTGCCCTACTGAGCGTGAGCATCGTCCCTGCGGGCCACTTGATGTGGTGGACAGGGAGCTTGTCTGCCCCAAACCCAACTCACACCCAAGCATATTTCTGGGTCTGCTTGACTGACCATGCAAACACAGGAACTGCACAAGCTCCCAGGATAGGAAGGACAAGTGACACAACCAACTGCTTTCAGCAAGAGCTGCTACTCAGGGCAGTCTAAAATGATAATGAAACACAACCTGAAATATGTCAAATATGTCTGAAACCACTTTTTTTTTTGTTGTTTTTTTCAGTAATAGTGAGAACTGTACTAATGTTCAGAAAAATGTTAAATTTCAGCACTGGATATGGCCAAAGGACATGGTGAACTTGGGCAGTTTTACTAGTCTGATGCCAAGATAATCCCAGCTCAAACTTTACCTCACACACACTAGGACCTCACATACACTTGGTTCCAGAGTTCAAATCTTTGAGGAGCTCATGGGAGTAGAAGGGACTTAAAAACTTGCCGTTTCATAAGAAAAATTTGACAGGGTGTCAGCAGTAATTTTTCAAGTAAGACAGTAATATGCCTTGGGAAGATTATACCAGAAATCCAGTGGCTGAAAAAGCCCCCAAGCCCCAAAAACCCAAAGACAAAATTTGAATTCAGCCTGGCCTGAGCAGAACAAGACAGTGAAGAGAAGTGACTTGGCACCAGCAGGAAACACTATACAGACCTCCTGCCCCAGCACCTTCCTCCCTTCCCAGCTTCTCATACTCTAGAAATACATCAGAGTAAAAGAAAAAGAGCAACAAAAACCCCTCATGTAACTATTTCTACTTTGTCTGCTTTAAGATGTATACAAATGGCTCAAGTAATTTAATAATAAATAGCTTTGTTGTTTGGATGCAGCTTTATATGCCAAATGTTAGTCAGGAATGAGTCTTTATAGCAGAGCTTAAAGTCCCTGAAAATAGAGATTTATATTTATAATGGAAAGGTTGATGATTTTTTGCTGTAGCTATATTAGCAGACCATTCTATAATAAAAGGTGTTATTTTAACAGGAGGACTTCTAATAACACTCTAATGTAGTTAGGAAAGAATGAACTTTACAAGGTGAATGTACAATTTAACACAAATATTCATGCCAAAAGATCAAACAGTAGATCATAAGAGCAGTCTATTTAGCATACAATTTCTCATAGACCATCTGATTTTAGAGTTTTACCAAAGAGAAATACAACACCTTCTTCCATAAGTCAGACTTGTTTAAGTCTTCATTAATCTTAATAGCTGATGTTTTGCATAGAGTCATTTTTACTCCAAAGAAGTTTAGGAACAGAATTCAATGGATTAATAAATTCCATCAATGGTAGTGAGTGGACTGATGGCATAATATTAATAAGAGGAAGTGTACATACAAATTCAATAAACTACAGGATTTTTTAATGCATGTCATTTGGAGCACAGTATGAAGATGGCCTTCTAGGAGCTATTAAAAAGAGGACGAATTCTCATTTCACAAAAGAGATGGAAAATCCCCTCAAAAGATAAAGGTAATCCTAAGAAATCTGGGATTTTTCTACAGATCACACAAGCAAATCCTGTGTAAAAACCAGGATGTGTTTCCCTCCTCACAAGTATCAGCCTAAAGCTGGAAAATGTAGCTCTGTAGAAGGAGTTGTGGTGGTGAAGATCCCCCCAGACCCGGCATGCAGCTCAGCTTCTCTCCAAAGCAAAACCTGGGGCAACGCTTGCAGCCCTAAAGTTCTCTCCCCAAAGAACTATAAACAATGCAGTTATCAGCATCATCTGCTCTAACCCATTCTCATACTTCTCTTTTATCTGGTGTCTTCGAAGCTGTCCCAGAAGCTCCTCTCCTAACACAGACAGGAGTGTATTTCTCTGGGTGAGCTGCGGATGCCATGCAACACATGCAACACACATTTTGACAGCACAAGAAATCCCTCCCTGCAGCCCTCACCGAGGCCACAGCTGATCCAACAGCCTTGACCAAAGCCTACCTTTGGTGGCACTGCTCCAGGTCTTCCCACGGTGTAAATCTGTGGAGCTGTAACTTGGGCTAGACCGAAAGTGAGATTTCCAAAAGGAAAAAAAGTCACTGCAAGTGCTCTGGTGAAGTACTCCCTGCAGGGCAATGAACCTGTCAGTCAATAAATATAAAAAAGCCCTAGTTCCACAAGCACTTACATACCTGCTTAAATTTAAGCCTCTGAGTAGTCCCTCTGTGTGTCAGTGGGCCTTCGCACTTGAAAGCAAGCAAAATCCGTAAGTGTTTATAGGGTCAGGAAACGAAGCACTAAAGTTGCTACTCTTCTCCCACACCATCCAGAAGAATTAAAAGCAAATCCTCTCAATTTGTAAGATTCATTGTAAAAGAAGGCTACATTACGGGACTGTTTAAATGCTGTAAGAGAAGCAGTACAAGAGAGAAAATAATGTCTATGATTTTTTTTCTTCACCCTATTTCAAATTCAGTGTTGCCTTTTCTTTCTCTTGCTTTTTCTTGCTTGTTCCACTTGTACTCTCTTCCTTGTTTTTAACTTATTCATTTTGCTTTGTAATAATATTAAATACCCTGAAATAGCAGCTGATTATTAGTTACACTGTTCATTTAAAAATAATTTTACGTGAAGAGAAAATATGTTGTACCCCTTGGCTGCTTAGTTCTCTGCAAAACTTATCTGAGTTTGTTTCTTTCTTCCACTGAGGTGATAGTGTTAAAACTGTATGTCACAACCCAGAGTCAGCATGTCATGCTGAAAGTGTGAGAAGACATCCATATCAGAGATCCTCAAGGGTTGTGCTGTGGCCAGGTGTCAAGGTTTGAGGCTGAGTTCAAGAGAGTTTAGCAGGTAAAACAGAAGCCACAGGTGTAAGCAAAGCTAAACAAGGAAGTAATTCCCCACTTCCCATGGGCAGGTGTTCAGCCATCTCCAGGAAAGCAGGGCTTCTTAACATATAATGGTGACTTGGAAAGGTGAATGGCATCACTCCAAACATCCCCCCTTCCTTTCTTCCAACTTTTATTGCTGAGCATGGCAACAAGTGGTATGACATATCCCTTTGTCCCAGCTGTGTCCCAACCCAGCTCCTTGCACACCCCCAGCCAGTGAGAAGCAGAAAAGGCTTTGGCTCTGTGCAAACACTGCTCAGAAACAGCTTAAACATCCCTGTGTCATCAACACTGCTTTCAGCACAAATACAGAACATAGCTACTATGAAGAAAATTAACTCTAAGCCAGCCAAAATCAGTACTCCGGTCAAAGTGACCCCAAAACCTGTTAATATAATTGCAAAGACACTTAAAATTGGAGAATCCAGTGTGGACGTCAAAGACTTTCATATAAAAATCCCCGACGTGTATGGACACCAATTGTATGGGCAGAAATTTCTCTATTTTAAATAACATTTTTCATTAGTTAGAAATATATGCAAGATTATTATTAACACAGATATATTTACATTCAGCAGCTGTGGTTCTAGATATATATTAAAGAAAACCCCTTTGGACAACTGCAATCTGTGCAAGAGGACAATTGCAATAGCAGTTTTTCAATAATTCATTAAAAAGAACTGGAGGATTAGCTGGTTGTTAAAGGTGCTCCCTTTGTGGATAACACAACTATGGTAAGGCATGGGCTCTGTCCATCATAAAAAAAATGCTTAAAATGATCATTATACCTAAGAAGTGAATATTAAATATTGAAATTCTTTCTTTATATTGAATGAAAATTATTTATTTTATTGCAATTGACCTCCATGATGGGATTTATAGTCTGGAGGAATAAACAGTTCCTCAGGACACAAAAGTTAGTGAATTTTAATATTTTATTGTATACAATTATCAGTTTGCTAGAGATCTTTCTCATTGCTTAAGCCTTATGCATGTTGCAACCATATTTTAATTTTTTTTCTGCTACATCAGCAGCTGAAAGAATATACATTAACTATACAGAAATGCTTTTCACTGTCCCATTTCCCAATTTAGAAAAATAAGACATAAATTCAATGCATGATTCTGAGACAGTTTAACTCCCTCAGCCCCTAGTTTTTAAAGAGTCAGAAAACCAATGAAAGCTCAGATCTCACAGCACCTTTTTGGCATGTTCGACTGAACTGAAGCACTGTTGATCAGCTCCTGTTATTGGATATTGATTCCCCCACAAAAGTGACTAATTCCCTACAAAAAGCTGGGTAATTCAATGTGATCACCTCACACTGCACACGTGTTTCCCATTAAAAACCATCAGGAAGCAAGCACATGTATTTAGGGAACAAGTTCTGTTCTTTGTGCATGTGTGTTCCATAAAATAAATTTTTTCCGTCCCATGAAATTGAACAACCTTATGTCCACTGCAGACAATGGAAAATAGTCACTGACTTCAACATGCTTTATATCAGGCCCTCTGTACTTACTTCTAGCTGTTCCAAGCACACATTTCCCAGAGCCTGTTGTGGCGTTAGTCACTTGAAATCATTCAGAACTTTTACAACACTTCATTATGGATGATAAAACTTCTTTCACAATAAATTCTTTTAAATACTGCTTTTGTTCAGAGAAACAAGCTCATGATTAATTCACTATGTGCATTTAAGAACTGCACCCTTCGCTAGAGAAGGTTAATGGTGAATTTGCTGCAACTAATACCTTCAATTTAATCACCAAGTTAATTCTATGAGAACTTCAATGGTTTATTTGGCAAAAATGCTTGAACGAAATATTATGATAAAGGCTCAAGAGTGTAAATCCATATAGTGCCCTTTAAAGTTACTATTACCACACATTTAAGAGAGTATAACAAAAAGGAATTAGATTTCTTAAAACCAGAGGAGGAATGCTGTTACTGCAAGAAAAACAGTAGAATTCCCCAAGCTGATCATTCTCTTCTTGCTTCCTTATATGTCTGGATCTACAATAAGCCTTTCTTCAGCACACTTTTGATGTGTTTCCTTGTAAAATTGTAAAGAAAGTTCACACGTGGGGACAAATCAAGTAATATTTGACCTGTACCATTTTAAATTAAAGTACTTTAATTCTTTACTGCTATCCAGATTGCAAGAAAGAAAGTGGCTTTTATCTTATCTATCATTTTCTAAACATAAAAGTCATCCAAACTTCATTGTTGTTGTTGTTTTTCATACTGATTTCATCAGATTAAAATCCAAGGTTTCTTTGTCTTATCAGTCACTCATAATTTTTATTTAAATTTCTCAAACTTTTGGCTTGAGAGACTGAAGATGTAGCACTGTTTTTCACCCACATCCCTTAGTTTTGCAGCAATATTTTTGTTACTTGCTACTTACCAGCACTGCAATCATTTAATTATCTGGTTTCAAAACTCTCATAGGCTGTCTGTGGCTCGTTCAGATACATACAGATCTCAAGGGCAGAAAGGATCACAGTGAACATCCATCAGAGTCTAGCACAGTCCATAGGACTGCTCTTCATCAGACTCTGCTTAAATTGAATGGTTATACTTCAACTAGCCTGGGGCTTTTAGGAAAAGCAAACAAACAGCTATATCAGCTTAAAAGTTACCCACACTAGGGAAGCCAAACCAGCCTTCATTATATAGTTTCTGGGCTGTGGTTTTTAAAAACACTTTGCTTTCAGAATGGTTTTTTTTCACTTCATCTATCATATTTCAGTTCTCCAAAAGCTCATTATAAATACTATTACTAAAACAACTTTAATGGAGTTTAAAAAAAGGACTCTATTTTCTGTTAAGCAAGACAGCCTGACAGAGAAGGAGATAACTAGTTAAATGCCACTGATGAAAGATTTCATTTGTGATAAGTACAGTTCCCTGTCATACACCTGGGGGAATTCCAAAGTGATTAACTCCTTTTCATGATTGCAAGGCAATGTGCTTCCTCCCCAGGCTATTCCCACTGTTTTCCCATGTGCAGCACATTGACTCAAGTTCCACTCACTTCTGGCACTGAGGCAACAGTCATTATTATTGGGAAAGTATCACCCTTCCTCTGAAAGCAATTCCTTCAGCAATTAGTCCTGTAGAAAGCAGACTTGTGTCCATGTTTACACAGTGATCAAGCCAGGCTGTGGCAGATTTCTAGAGGATGTCCCAATACTCATGTCCCTCATGTCGTGTCCTGTCCTGGTCATCCTTGGCTGACGAAAGAACAGACCTCCTGATTTCTGGAGAAGGTCTTCCCTCTTGTCGATACTTCCTACAGTATAACCAGAATAAGAAGTCTGAAACTTCAGTAACTTCACATACTATATCAAACTGGAATCCAACTTTTTTATCTATAGATTTTTATAACTTTATTTTGAGCAATTGGCAAGTGTCTCTATTTTAGCAGAGCAAAAAAGGAGGAAATTACATTTTCTTATTTTATGGGACATTGCAATCCTTTAGTCAAGACAATTCAGATCACCACAGAAGCTAGATAACATGAATACATAGGCTCAAAATAAAGGTGAATCAATCATACTTCAAAAAAAAGTATTGAGAATTTACTCAGAGATAAAAAATTAAAAGAAAAATGAAAACGTATTGTTAGGATTACTAGAATGAGTTGCAGGTAAATAAACTGGGATTTTTATTCTTTAATTATTTGGGCACAAGATTTCAAAGAGTTAAGGTTCATTTTCTTCCTGTCAGACTGAAGGCAGGTGAGGTTCAATAGTTATTTTAAGTGGAATGCAATCTAAAATTTCTAAAAAAGACAAGTGAAAAGCAATGTTCTCTAACATCTGTTCATGCATATGGAATAAAAAGACTTATTCTTTTAAAAATGCCAAGAATTCCTTCATCCTTTTCCTACACCTCCATCTCCCCCAGCTCTCAACTTCTGATGTCGTACTCTCTGTTCAGGGAGAGCTGATGGAACCAGAATAATCAATAGCTTTGTTACTCCCTGTGGCTTGTTTAAATCCTTTTCTCAAGCTATAGCAATAGTTTATGATGTGTCTGACATGTCATTAGAACTGTAATGGTTAATCACCAGACACTGCAGAGACACAAAACCCGGAGACAACCTCTTTGCAACAGAGGAGTGGAGGCTCATCTGTAGATGAATGGGGGTTAGGATGATAAACGGCATAAAATTACTATTGTACTCTGAGTAAAACAAGGCTGAATGCTCCATATCTGGCATGTAGCAAGATTTTTTTTAAATGCTATGCAGCATTTATTTTGCTTGGCTGGGGTGTTCCTACATTATAAATTCCCTTTATGTATTAACCACTACCCTCCTGGCAGGGACTTGAGCCAGCTGTTAATGGTTTTGTTGCTGAGGAAAAAAATAAATTCAAAAAATGGTGTGTCCTTGACATGTCACTGGTATAAATAAATATTTTCAGAGAAGGATGGGAGCCTAGATGCTATAATTTTTACTTGACAGATTAGGACAACCGGGTTGAGAGTATCTGACAGCTAGATACAGTCTGATTTATAAGACTGAGTAGGGAAGCATGACAGACATATGTATTTATTAAAGATACACTTACAAAACGTTCCAGTTTAATTTGACAACTCTGCCAGCTAAGGCCTCAGGAAGTGCAAGGATATTACTCTCTACATACCATCATTAAACTATGGTTTCAGTTAAAAAATCAGAAGTTAAAAATAAGAAATAAATCATTTTAGTGTTTTAAATTTATAAATTGTGTGTACATCCATTAATAGATATAAAACAAGTTTATCTTTTAGTAAAATAAATTACAAAAGCTGAATTATTCTACATAGTCAATGTAGAAAAAAATGAATATGTATAATACATAAATATACAACACTGCACAGTATTATGACTATAATATTCAAGTATATATCAGGAGCAATACTATCATGGCAACACCCTAGCATAGAAATACTCTTTTTAAATTTATTTAGTTTTACAAATTTAGTTGTATAAATTCAAACTGAGGACAGCATGCACAAGATGCTTTTTTCCTCACTAGAAATATATGAGAAAAATGTAAACGTTGCTCTACCACCGAAACAATAGTCTAGTGTGTTTTACTTCTGAAACTCAGCTTTCTCACCACAGTCACTGCAGCTCACCTCATATTTATCTATCAGTCAAGATTTCAGAGAACCAGCCAATCTGTACTTTATGTTTGTCTGGCTCCATAAAAATTGGTTTTTTTAAAGACAGGTTTTCAGCATTTCTTGTTGGTAAAACCAATCTTCTAGGAGAGAAAATAAACATAAGTAATCAGCCTATCTATTTGGCATTGACCTCTTCTTCCAGCATTTTCGGTAACTTCAAATAAGTGAAATCATACCCCTGATATTCCTACCTGCAGTGCTGGAGCTACAAGGAACCCACACGCCTTCCCTTCAGGACGGGAATATAACCACACTGGCATCAAGGAACCAACTGACAGGCATAGCAGTGTAGTTTAGATGAATGTAAAATCAATGCACGTGTAAATCCTAGACCTAGAGAGAGAAACTTCCTCCTCATTTTAAAGAACAAGGCAAAACTTTATGAGATAAACCTTCATCAAGAAAGATGGCGACCTTCCTGCATTCTTACTAAACTCCTACTAAGCCTTCAAGCCCTTTCTGAAGTACAAAATTTTCTTGGGGGAGTGCAAAGAAGCATCAGTATTCAAATTTTATTTTTTTAAGTTACGACACTGAAGAAAAGAAGTTATTCCACAAAGTTTTAATGTTCACCCTCCCCTGTCTTTCCCGTTGAAATTCAGATTATCAACCAACTCTTTTTAGAACCTGAGCATGCTGGTACCCACAAGCAACATATTTCTAGTGAAATCAGTACTGTAGCAAGGCCGGCTTAATCTCCATGCAGATAAGTAAGGTACATACACACAAATAATATTAGATTGTGTCCAAAAATCTCAGTTATCTTAGGTTAGACCAGACATTAGCAGTGTTGCACAAATTTTATTCTCTCTTTCAAAAAAAAAAGCGATTCAAGCATTACTGAACAAATAACTCAAGGTTAAAAGCCAAAGGACTAGCATTTTGAGAAAACTCTTCTAATCGGGATAAGTGGAAAACTTTCACTCCCATATCTAGCATAACACTGCAAAAGAGGCACGAGGTGAAAGAGGGAAGGGAAGGAGGCAGGCCAGTTGGCAAGACAAAACCCAAATAAATCACAAAGTCTAACTATTATATGTAGTAAAAGTGTTGGACAATTCAAAGTAGTTGAATATAAACCAATCTTAATAACTATTTTAAACATATAAATCTAACTATATTATCCTCCAAGAAAAAGTGATAGCCTTGTCCTACTTTTCTGCAATCCAACTTTTTACACCTGCCTAAGTTTTCCACTTAGAGACATGGCTGTAACTCTTGCTCTACCCTGGGAAAATCCTTCACACTTTTGCTTCTCATCTTTCTTACTGACAGCCAAGTACTAACTCTAAGCTTAAAGAACTGTTCTGCATCAATAGACCATAAATTAGTAACTTTGATAAACAAGGAGAGAAAGCATTGTACAAGAAACTGATATAGCAAACAAAGAAAAAATGACAAGAAATAAAAGAATGCAAAGACAACATTTTTTCTAAAATCAATTTTTTTGTTTTCCCCAAAGGACAGTAGAAATTTGTGGACTAAAGTTGTTAAAATTCATCCCTAATAAGTAGGATCACTCACCTACAGCACGCTTTTGCTGAATTTTAAGTCCTTGAAATAAAATAATAAATCTCTATATGCTGTTATATACCTCAGGTCCAGTGTATTTACAATGTATCAGGATAACTCAGATGCATGCTAATATGCTAAAAAAGATGTTAATGTAGCCAAAGGCACACATATGCCATGGGTAAAATTTGCCACTCATTTGTGTAGTGTGAGAGCAAAGAACAAAAAAACCTCTGCCCAGTTTGCAGCCATATGCAGCAAAAAAAGGCGCAGATTTTCAGTGATTACCACTCAAAAGTATTTCAGAAACAGAAAGGAAAAAGTTTAATCCACTGAAAAGACTTCCTAGTCCATGTTTTGTTATTAAGCTTATTTCTTCATTGTAAGTAGCAATGATAATTTTGGATGCATTAAGAGCTTTTATCTCAGCTGATGACAGTAAATTTCATAGTTACAAATTTAAAAGAAAGAAAAAAAATTACAAATCTTAAAAAGAAAATTAAATTAATCTTTAGTCTGGAGTGCTAATCCAGGCACAGACAGTATTTCAATAGATTTCCTCAGCTTCAAATCCTCAAAATATTTAATAGGAACTTTTGGGATTTGTTAAAAAGATACAGGCTACAACATGCAGTTAAGTCATCTGTTGAGCAACCATCTTCATTGAGTTCTCCCACTTTTCCTTTTATTTCTTTTTGTGGGTTTGAACCTCAATAAAACATTGTTTTGTTTTTAGACAGAGGGAGAAAAGTCTCCATGTCTATCACAGGTAAAAACTGATAGGAGACTCTGACCCCAGACCCAACCCATATATAGTATTCTTAGACCTCACATTATCATCTTCTTTTTAAATTTGGATGAAAACCACACAAATTAAGCTTTTAATGGAAATACATTTGCAAACTCAAGTAGAAAGCAGCTTGTGCCGTTCTTTAATCGCTTCACAGTCTGTATGTTATTACTGCTATTGAAATGGATGGCAAGAATACAACACCAAGGCTCTGCACATGATTAACTTTTTATTCTTCCTGTAACTTGCTATAAACCTCAAATGAACTCTCAGGTTGGCAAGAGCATGTTAACAGCTAGATGCCAAACTGTAAGAGACATTTTTTCCAAACAACATCACCTTCCCTGGAAGTGTTACCCTTCCTTTTTCTCTCCTTTTTTTTCCCCTCCATCTCCCAATACCTATAATAGCTGGTTAGATATTTCATTTGTATTTGGGACTTAAATCCTTCAAAAAGTCCTGATTCTAGACATAAACCACTCCATGAAGAGATTTTTCCTCCTTTCAGCTGCAGCATTGTTTTTTTGTTGCTGAGAAATGCTGCAAGAAAAGACACCAATTATTCCAACTGGCCTGTCAGCAAAGAGCCAGACTGGGCTCACTCACCCATTTTCCATAGATCCCAGAAGAAGAACTGATGTTGCAGAGTAACTACACAGCTTCAACCACTGCTTTCTGTAGCATATTTAGCAAGTGATGCCAGAGATTCAGTGACTAAGGAAACGTCTTGGTTAGCTGCGTGGTCCTGCAGGAACCACTTCAGCTCTCAGGCTTGTGAGTCATGTGTCAGCCAGAACAGGATTCCTCTTCAGATTTTGTGAACATACTCAGTGGAAGGTCCAAAGGTCATTGCTAAAGGCCATATTTTGCAGAAACACCAAAAGACTTGAAACACCTGCAAAGGGTTGGCTTAGTACAGGACTCAGATATGAAAGCCTGACAAGATTTTCCACTAAATTTCTTTGGAAAAATGGACAAGGTTTGGCCAAATCATCTCCTTTTTAACATGCCTTCACTTGTTGAAAATCATAGAATCACAGAATGATTTGGGTTGGAAGGGAGTCAAAGATCATCTAGTTCCAAACCCCCAGCTGGGGACAGGGCCACTTTCCACTAGACCAGGTTGCTCAGAGCCCCATCCAACCTGTCCAGGAAGACTTCCAGGGATAAGGCACCCACACTTCTCTGGACAACCTGTGCCAGGGCCTCATCACCCCTCCTAATATCTAATCTAAACCTACTCTCTGTCAGTGTGAAGCCATTCCCCCTTGTCCTGTCACTCCAGGCCCTTGTAAATAGTCTCTTCTTGTCTTTCTTGTGGGCCCTTTCAGGTACTGGAAGGCTGCAGTTAGGTCACCCTGAAGACTTCTCTTTTCCAAGCTGAAGAATTTGAAATCTCTCAGCCATTCTTCATAGGAGAGCTGCTCCATCCCTCTGATCATCCTAGAGGCCTCAGTCCAGCAGGTCCATGTCCTCCCTGTGCTTGGCCCTCCAGGGCTGGATGCAGCAATCCAGGTAGGGGTCCATTCCCCTTAAATCCAGAAAAATGAACGCCCTTGCACATCAGTGATGTGGAATCTCAATAGCATACTGAAGCAGCTAGACATTTCAATTCTATGCTGATAAATTTGTTCCTTTGAAAATGTGGAACGTACTTCAAAGATATAAATGTGATGCCTCAGTGAACATCCCTTTATTGAAAACCACAGTAACGACACAACTCTGGTCGCAAACAAATGGCCTGACAAAGTCCGGATACAGACAGTCAAGGTCCTCTTCTGTCTTCACGTTCACAAGACTGATTATAGTGGAAGGGGCCCCCCCATGCACCTCAGGGAATAATTGGCCTTTAGTTTACAACACTTTTAGGTCCACGTTGTTCTGATATGAAAGCTTTCCTCTTTTGCTGCTACCAACACAGTTTGCTATCTATACAGCTCTTGCGAACATCATGGCATTTTTCTCCGAAGGGGGATCACTCTATCTGCATTACTAGAAATGAGGAGAGAAAAAAGAAAAATATTGAATGACAAACTGACATGCTCAAAGCTATTGGCAGTTACAAAGAATATTAACTCTCAGACATCCAGTCCACCACACTCTATCTATTCAATCTATCCCAGGAGCTGCTAGATACCTCGGAGATTGTACACTAATAAAACAGAAAGAAAGAAAAGAAAGCACTGTGAAAGAAATAATAAATTAAATTAAAGTGTTAACACAAGGATTGAAATGATTGGTGACATGGGAAAAGGGGAGTCTGGGCAGCAACACAAAAATGAACGGGTATCAGAAATTAAGAGAAGAAACACCAACAGATAACATCATCAAGCAGCAATCAGGAATTAAATTTGTTGTGCAAAATCTAGCACATGGAAATCAAGAGGAGACATGTATCAGAATTTAGGTGAGGTGTGAGTGTCAGCTTGAATTTACAGGAACTAAAGACAGAAAAATTATTCAAGTTGTGTAATTGTTGTTGTTGTACCTTCGTTTGGCATTCTGGAGGAAAAATTTGAATGGAAAGGTCTTGCCTTTACAGCTCTCTGTTTTCATTTTGCTCATGGCTTTTTCTCTGGAGTTTTGCATGTGCAAATAGCATAACCAACTACTAAATCTGAGCCACATCTTCATTTTCTCCTTTCCTTGGAGTCCAAAAACCAGGACGGGAATATTTTCTTCTGAGATGCTTTTCCACAGCCCTAGGCCAGAAAGCTGGCCAATACTTTTAACACCTCCTAAGACCCCCTGTTGTTTGACCAAAGGGCTTGGAAGGCATTTCTGACAGCTGGGGTCGAGCTTAGCACCCTGCAGAGACATCTACTGGCATCCCACTTGAGCCATCCCAGCGGTGCCGGGGGGCTGTGGCAAACCCTTCACTCTCACAGAGTGGTGGCTGTGCCCTCTCTCTGCTGACCTTCAGGGGCAGCTGCAGGGCACAGACTGCCTTGGACTGAAGTCCTGTTGCTGTCACCATGGGCAGAGTGGGATGATTTTTCTCCCAAGTTTTTCAGCTCCTGTTCAAATCAGTGAATTGTGCACAAGTTGGGCTCCTTCGCCTGCGCCGAAGAGCTCTGAGGAACAGAAAACAGATGACTGGGTAAAACATTGTATGGGGTGTTAATAACGTCACTTCCAGGCTTCTAAGGTTACAAAGACTTCAGCCCTACAGAGTGTTTATTATGTAACTGATCCCCATTAGTTTATATATATATACAAACTGGTAGAGAAAAAACATTTACATAGGAATGAATAATTATAGTTATATGCAACATGTTGTATCTCGAGAAAAATAATACTGGCATTCCTGTTTGAAAGATCACTTCTAAGTTCCAGAATATAAAATCATTACCAATTTCATATACGTATATGTGATGTATAAAACAACGTTTGTTGGATAAAAGACAGAAACTCTAACGTTACAGTTTAATTCAGTTTTATGCTCTAAGGAAAGAGTCTGTCTGCACAGGACGCTGTGGAAAGCATAACTTCAAATGGTGGCAAATTGGACACAAAATTAAAAATTTTATCCATGATACTTATGAAAATATTACTGTTCATAGAATAAGGGGAGAACAGGCTCAGAAATGTGTAGGAAGTAAGTAGTGATTTAAAAAGTGTGATGAAAGAATCTATATATATTTCACATTTCTTCCTAACTTTCAGTACCATTCCACATCACAAAGGTCTTTGAGGCTGTTTTGAATACCATCTATGTAAAAAATGATCTTCAAATGATGTCTGAATTTTAGACATGCATTATGAGAGGAAAAGATTAGGACACAGAAATATTCATCAATATCCTAATTTATTTTGAACTGGTTCTGACACCTGCAATGATGAAAGCAAGCTTATTTCACATTTGCAAACGAACCAAATTGTTTGACTTGGGGAATTAGATTACAATTGCCATTGATTTATAATTCTGAAAAAAGCCTCATGACAACAGGTTCTCACAGAAAGTATAGACTTTGATTTTGAGGACCTCAGGAAAAAAAAAAGCCAGTTGTACTTGTGCTTCCAGGTGTCAGTGGTAGCTGTATTCTTTTTGTACACATTCTGTTATTTCGCCACTATCTGTTAAAAAGTAACACAGGTTTGTCTTTTAGCATGAAAACACTCCAGATGTATCTTCAATGAAGTTAGGTGTTACTGAATGAATAAATTTAAAAAAAGATAAATTAAAAAAAAATTAATGCTTGCTAAGGCTGAGCTGCTTGGGACTTTCATGGCAGAGTTCTCCAGCTATTAGCTGTGCTATCAAAAAATATGATCCTGCTGCAACCACAAAATTTAATACATTAATAAAAACAACTGATCAATACAGCAGTACCAGCAGTTGGCCATCTGTAAAGTTCAACACTTAATCATAATTAAGTCAGGAAAAGCTGACAAATACAAGTGTAAGAAATCACACAAAAACAATGCAATAGAAGTAACCAAGCACCCTAAAATCATCAATTTGGCCAATTCTGACACTGTTTTCAGTTACTTCTAAATTAATCTGGAATAAAAATTAATCCCTAATGCATATCTTTTCCAGTTATTGGAAAATTAAGATTTGAGTTAAACCAATAAATGCAGCAGTGTTTTAATTACATTAAACCACATGGAACACCCAGTAAGGAAGCATGTGTGCGCAGATGACTACTTGTATGCCACACAGTATATAAATTAATGTAATAAAAACAGTGGCGTGTTTTCTTTCCCAAGCAATATTGTGCTGCTTTCACAGCAACCCCTGTTGGTGGGTAGTTGGGTATAAGGAAAACAGAGAATTTATAGCTTTGGATATGATTTCTTTTCCTAGGGCACCAGGTGCTTTAAATGCCACCAGAAGGATGCTCTAGGCAGTGCCATACTGTCCAACATGGCTTGGCATAGATTAGCTCAAAGCTTTTTTGTCTTTGCAGACTTTGATTAAGGGCCAGTGCTAGAACTCCTATGGGCTTTTACTTGATCCAGTGCAGCATAGGGATTTTTTTCTTTTTTTTGCTTCTCAATACAGCTGCCAAAAATATGCCAGTTAAGATAATTACATTTCAATTTAAATTGGTAATTTAATGGAAAATTTTAAACCAGGATGTAGGGCAGGATTTTACTTCCAACCCCATCCCACAACACCTTTTGTCTGTTGCAGACGATTTAGGAGACCAGTTTCTTATTTTTGGCTCTCAGCAAGACCAAAGAGTTTAGAACTCTCCACAGTTTTGCAGGATTGTCTCCTCAATCTATTTTAAGTTTTCAAACCTCACCTCAGTTTAGTTTCATCTGCCTAATGTTAGCTGTTCCATTGACTACCTGCCTTTATGAGTCACAATACATGCAAAAACCAAATCATTCATCAAGATATTTGCTCCCTTTTGAGAGGAGAAGTAGAAGAACCCAAGATATTCTGCCTGCCATGGCTCTGCTGCTTTCATTATTTGTTTCGGGGCTGACACAGAAGCCTGGCAGTCGCAACATACTGCAAGGAGAATAATTTTCCTTTGTTTAGAGCGCAGTATGTACCGTCATTTACATAATAAAATCCTCACACAAATAACAGATGGTGAAGAGGCACTCATGTTGCCACATGTTGGAAGCATGATATAGTTCCTTGATGAACTCATTTCTTTTACTTTTGCCTACAGACTCCACCAGCTATTAAACCTTGGGGGTTAGTCAGCTGGTCAGGGGTTTAAAGACAGGCAAAAATCTGTCTGCAGAATATTCCTGCTTCTAGGAGGAGCAAATGTTATGCCCTGATAGAAATGTGCAATCCATTGAAAATGGTTTGCACTACCATGAAAAGTAAATAATAGTCTCCATTTTCAACACTCATTGGGTTGAAAAGCTTCACTATAGAAGACAGGAAATGTCATTATTCCAGTGAGTCTGAGCTCTTTTTCTCTCTTTTGGAATCCTTTTCTCAGCAGAAGCTTGGGACACAGCGAGCTATGCTAATGCTGCATATTAGCAATATCAGTTCTTGGATGCATTACCATTAATTCTATGTGCAAATTAAGTGCTGGAAAACAAACGTCTGTCACTTGAAATAACAGCCACAGAGGCTGTATACAGTGCACTGAAATAAGATCACACCCCATTCCCTAATTAGAGTTAATGGATCTGCTTCTGATCCCATTTACACCGAATTTACAATCGTGTAATCCACGCTATTGTCTTGAGCGGAGCTGGTCTGTGAGAAGAATCAGTCCCCAGGATGACAGAGGGTATTTAAATGAGCAGTCACTTGGTTGTCTGAATGCTGCTGTGTAGATGCAGTTTTCTACATTGCTTTCAGAGCGGGACTGCTGCAGTTTCCCTTCAGGGGTTGGGGTGGTGAGACAGGCTGTGGGAGCTCCTGAAGACACCTTGTGAAGGCCAGATCTATGTAAGAAAAATGGCCAAGGAGATGGGATTAGCCACGGGTGGCAGGTACAGTGGGATTCACTGAGCACCTCAACACACCAGGCTGACCCCTTCATCCTGTCCCCGTTTGGAAACTTACATGCCCTGTAGCCCTAAACCAGCAACTCTGAAGCTGCTGTGCAAAGCAGAGATGACATATACGAAACCTTTAGAGGCTAGAAACTGGTGTAGCAACCACCTGCTTCCATCCCAACCTCTGTATTTTTTTTTTTACTGCTGCTCCAAAATGACTAGACTTTGCATTTCTGTCTGTCTCATGTCCACTGCTTTAAAACCTACAGACACAGAAATTCTGTATAATAGAGCTGTTGATCAGGTGGTACTTTCAGGGAGATACATAACTAAAAAAGATCCACTCTGTAAAAAATCTAAAAAATCCCAGACCAAAGCAAGCCCAAAAATTTAAGGTTTGCATGAAAGACTACACTATGATGGCTTTAAGCTCTTATTCAGACTGTAAACCTGATGTGAATATTTTTTTAATGTTTAGTTAGCTCTGATTATCTTGTTTGGGTTTTGTGGGGTTTTTTGGTTGTTTGGATTTGGGGGTTTTGTTTTGCTTTTGCCACAGGAGCCCGTTCCTAAGGCAAGAATATTTTGAATTGGCAGTTTTTTACCTGCTGCAGCTTAAAGAAGAGTTGCAGGTCTGATTATCCCATAACATGGAGCCTTGATCTGCAGGCTTTAGAATCCAGGAAGTATGTGGTTATTTTTCATGCATTAATGCACTAGTATTGACCAGTTAATTTGAAATCACTTTTCATCTCATGTCATGACAAAAAAGCAAATACAGCACATCCGGAGCCACAGATTTACAAGGTTACATGAAGATGTAAGCAACACAAGGCAGATAAAATCCCTTCAAATATTTTTGCATCAAGGTCAAACACCAAAGTTGTCTCTCTAGAAATGCTTTACCTGACACTGATGGTGACATCAAGAACTTCCTACTCCTTAAACAGTTTTCACATCTGCAGGTTATATTCACAGAATATTACATTCCACTCAGGTAACCTTACTGAACTGTCTTCAGTTATGAAGACAGTGTTCCTTCTTACCTTCCTCTGACTTATCTCCTTCACCACTCCTCAGAGCAAACAAAGGCAGAAACGTGAGGATTGAGAAGGACTGAAAAATGTCTTGTGGGTGATTGGGGAATTTGAAATGGGATTTTGATTAATTTCCTCAGGAGAATCTATATCTGACTGACAATAAAAATACATTATTTTCATTTCTGCTTGTTCTGTAATTAGAGCTCCATAGATACAGCTACACGTTATATATTTCAGTTATTATAAATACAACTCTTAAGCGTAGATACAGCTACACGTTATATATTTCAGTTATTATAAATACAACTCTTAAGCGTAATATGCTTGTAATGTTACTAATGTTGGTCAAACAAATAACAGTGGGACTAGAGTGTAGATGTAAGACTGTCATATGGATGTGCTTCTCAAGCTATAGCTAACATGCATGTTAAAATTAAACCTCTACCAAATAAAAATATTATGATTGAATAATCGAAACCAAAACTGACCAACATCCTGATTGACTAATTTGCATTTCTCCAGTTACAGATTATATAAATATCAATAATTTGTTCATAAATAAATGTCAAGAAAATTACTTTAATATTATGCATAGAACTCAAAATTAGGGCATTAGAATTACAATCTGAGTAGCTGAGAACTGAATTTAAGTGTCTTGTCTTAATATTGACATACAAAATTGACTGCAAAATCAAATGTCTGTGTACTTTCTGTAAATAAGATCTCTCTCTCATGCACTGGAGCTATGATACACAAAAGAATGATGAGTACAAGCAGAGAACAAGCATATCATGTTATCTTGCTGTTTACTTAGGATTGAAACAGAACTCAGGATTTAAAGAAAGTCATTGCAGAAAGAAAGGTATTTAAAGCAATGGTAACGAGTCAGTTCTAGACAAAAAGAGTCAGTTGTTTTGATAAACATTTTTACTTGAAAAGGAACTGATTTGAGCAGTTGAAATATTTACCCCCACTCTCACTTTTATTATCCAGAAGCATTGTTAATTATACCTTTTTAATGATATTTTGTATTTCCTGTTCTAGACACATAAAAGGGATAAAAATTAAAAAGCCAAAAACAACAACAACAGAACAACAACAACAAAAACCCAACCAACCAAACAAAAACCCCAAGGAGCCCAGATTTCTCTTAAAAGAGTACTTGTTTTTATAGAAATTTCCATACTTGCCAGGCCAGTTTACTGCTGGCATTAAAGGCTTCCTCTCTAGAAGCAGGCACTGTCCTGAGTGGCATGACCATGGCTGTATCTGTCATGTTAACTCTGCTGTGACAAGCCCATAACTCTGTACACCATGCTTCTATTGACCCTTTATTTTCATTTATATTCTCCTCTTGAGATGTCTCTCTTACTGCTTTTCCCCTTTTTTCTTACTTTTTTTCAGCTCCACAAACTTTTTTTTCTACTAGAAGAGTGATTTGTTTTATACTTTTAAAGGATGTCTTAAATTATTATTACCTTCTTTTAAGATTCCTAACTGATGCTCTCTCAGACAAATAAAAGTTTCTCATTTGTCTCAATTTTACTGGTTTCCCTAATGTCTTGAATTCAAATTCACATTTGTTTTTTTTCAAGGGGTAGATACTCATTGCCAAGGACCCCTCAACTTCAGCAGGTCTGTGACATCACAGACAAACCAAACTCCAATATTTTGTTACAAACTATTTCTGCTTTTTCTTAAGTATTTATTGCAAATCCCAACCTCACGGATCTCTCCTTACAAGCAATTATTTCTCCAAAGCCTGTTTCTTAATAGCTCTAGTTCTAGGTAAGGATTTCCCTTGCCTAAAAGCCTATTTCCTATGCAATGCAACATAGAATACAACGATTTTAACTGTTAGTTTGTTGAAAACACAGCTTCACTGATGCGTCTTACTGGAATTTCCTTCCTTTTGACACTGACACATCTTTTGTACTTGTACATAGAGTGAAAATCTACACTGCCAGTAATGCATAAATCCAAGAATTCCATCCTGGTTGCCCTTTTAGTTTCCTTTTTATTCTCCCACTTTTGTTGTCCAGAGAGATCAGAAATAGCTGCAAACGGTCCTTTTTCACCCTTCCCAAAACTCTTATTCTGGAACAGCTGCAGCAACTCTGTAAGACCAGGGAGTAGTGTCAGTTCAGAATAAATCATAGCAATTTCCATGTTTATGTATAAATTTTCTTGTAAGCTAATTACAGAACACATGAATGCAAGTGATGTCAGAGTACAAAAACCTAATGCTGGTTTTCTGGGCTTTTTTTGGAAGGGGCAGGGTGTCTGATGGTATTTGGAAATATCAAAGGAAAAAAAATCTCTTTATTATTTAACCTATCAACAGTTCATTTATCTGGTGGAAGTTTCAGCTTGTTGATTTCTACTGCTGCTCTCTTTGGAGTAGCTCATAAGCAGCTCTTCAGCTTTTCCCTTCGGTTATTGACAGCTTCAGAGAGACACAGGACAACAGGGGGGAAGTGCAAGAGCTCTAGAAAGCATGAAAAGACTTTCCAAATATAGTTCCTTTTTGCTCTGCTAAAAGTCCATCAGCACTTATGTCCCAGTAACAGCAATATCCTAACAAAATTAAGTGGTCTTCATGCTAACAAAACAGAGAGCCTATCATGGTACCTAAAGACCACAATAAAATTAGAAGACACACCAACTTTTCTCTTTTTCAGGTTTAAACGTATTTAATAGATCACTCATTCAACCCAGACCTTCAGAAAACGGGGTCATAACCTCAAGACCATCACATCTACTTCATTGCCTGCTCTTTCTGCTAAATACTCTTTATACCTTTTTTTCTTGTCTCCAAGTGCCAAACAATTATTTGAATAGCATCATATCCTCTACCAAATAATTTACAAATGCCTTTTCATACCACAAATTTACTATCACTAAGTGAGACTGTAAGTCCGCACATCCAGTTTTCTGGGTCAGAGCCGTGACTGTACAAGGTTACAGGGTCCTTGTCCTTTCCTCAGTCCCCTTGAAGAAGGGATTGATCTTCTTTCATAAAACAAAAAACCCAGTGGCATAACAGGAAATAAGGTATTCACAGATATCTTAAAAACAACAAAAAACCTGATTTCAAGATATGTATTTGCAATTCAGCATTGGATTTCCTCTTAACTTATTTTCATTTACCTGTTTTATTGATCTCAAGTCTCTAATGAAGCAGCAGAATTTGACTATGACCATTTTCCTTGCTATCTCAATTTACTCAATAATCTCCTGAATGAGTAACTTCACTGAACATGGAGGTATTATTCTTCTCATTTTAAATACAGAGAAATACCCACTAATTCCAACCAACATACTAAAAAGTCTGGATGATCAGGTTGTCAGTGAACCAGGTCACACACCATTCATCACTCATAGCAATACAACCTGATCATTGCCTGCCCCCAGTCCCAACAAGCAGTTTCTGGGTTCTTTTTTCTGTAGCACGTGTTTTGTAGCATTGAATCAATTAATATGTGAGGATACACTACCATTCAGTATTAGCACACCACTACTGGCAGAAGGTAAATACTTTCCAAGGAATTTTGGAGACATAGGTCTCTGCAGTCACAAGCTGCATAAATTCCCAGCTGCATAATGTCCCTCCTTTGAATCAGAAATATGTACTACCCAGTGTGCAAAACATCAAAAGTAGTACTAAAGGAACAGACAAGTAGGATCGCAGGCAGAAGATAGTTACAATATATTTGTGACTTGTCAAAATAAAATAATGCAACTTTTGGAGACATATTTATCCAACAAGTTCACCTATGGAGGGGAAAAAGCCCAACAACTAAAGACTCTCAATTTGAGGTCTGAATCTTTATGTACCCAAATCTTCATATTCTGGTTCGGACATTTCCTTATCCATAGGCACATAAAGTCCCTGCAGAGTTAAGCCTCCATCAACAGGGCTGATGTGTTCAAATTTCCTTTGTAATGTGTGCACAGAGGTATCTTGCTCCTGATGCTCAGTGCACATACTTCAACAACTTTCACATTTGTTCCTAATCTTTCCTGTTCAGCTCTGTCTAAAGCACAGAAATATCTGAAGCAAAATTAAAAGGGATTCTCTGCCTGACCACTGCTGAAAGCATTCTCCCAGGAGACCAGCATCTCATCCTGTTTTAGTGAGTGCATGCAAGGGAACAGCTTCAAAGTGGGAGATCAAATAGTTACTGCCAGCAGGCACCATCACCCTCTCACAGGGGATAAAAATGGATCCAGGGAAGAAAGTGCTTAAATCTGGATCCTTCCTTCTCTACCTGTTGAGTAGGCTGTAAGTTGAATCCAAACTACGAGTCAGGAATAGACTTCTTGTATCTTCTCTCCACAGACAACTATAAAAGCCTGGCTGAAGTAGGGAACTGAAGACAATGGTTGCTGAATCCATGCATCTCACATGAAACCTTAACACTTAGCAGACTCCTGGCATTGTCACTCCAAACCTAAACTGTTGACTAGAGGAGCTTTATGGCTCTATTCCTCTGTGATTTTTGGCAAGCTGTCTAGAAATTTTATTGTACAGCAGAGAATTAAACCTTGACATGCAACATTCTGGCCTTGCCAGTTAACTATGCCTGTCTGAATATTAAACAGTTACATGCTACTGAAATGCAGCTCGCTCCTACCCCCTGTTCAAAAGCAAACACCAACTTAGTATGGTGAAAATAAGGCCAGTGCCTAAGACTGGTTTATACTGTACATGCAGGTCTATGACAGTACTAAATCAGAGTAAACCTGCCCAAAATTTATTTGCTTCAGTGGTAGTAACCCCAGCACATCCTGATCATGAACTTACTTGGGCTGATCGAGGTACTGGTATGCCCACAGTGCAGGTTCCCTGGGACTGCAGGTCGTTCTGCAGCAACTAATCTACGTGGAGAGCCCATATTTCCAGCTAGAAAATATCTCCCCCTTGTTCTTTGAAAGAAACAAAATATAAAAGTATTACTAAAACATACAAAAGTTTAAATTAGATGTTTGTACACTCTTTATCCAGGTGCCTGCTTTTCAGATATTTACACTAACACCTCACCTGACCTGTAGAAATAATCTTAAATTTGAAGAGGGTGATTCATCTTTCATCCATATCCCACTCCCCTAGTCCTGCCTGAAGAGTCAAAAGACTCAAGAGTTTGCATAAGTGGTTGAAAAAGGAAAGTCTGAAGGAGTACGAGCTGATGTGGGCTTATTTTATCTGAGCCTCTGTAGGGGTTTGGCCACTTGGGCAGATTGGAATCACCCTGAGGGATGCAGCACATTCCAATTCTGTAACACCACCTCCATGTGTCCATCCACATCCTCACCATCCTCTGAGACAATGGGCTGGGACAGGGACCCACTCTCGTTAGCCAGCCTAGCTCTTTGCTTCCCATGATCCTCTTCCACCAGCTGAATTCCCAGGTTTAAACATCCTACACTCACACACTGGGCTGATCTTGCTGCCGCTATGAAAAAGTAACTGAAACACGTATCGGACTCTTTGTAAATATCTAGGAAATACTAAACTGATAATACCAGCTGAGTACAACTATAACCCTAATAATTTTGCACATGATGGCAGAAAGAAAAACACTTCTGCATTCTCTCTCCAGGAGCTCTCTAATCTTCAAGAAAAGGGAGATAAGTAAATGCACTTACAAAAATTTGACAGAGCTTTGCCCCAGTATGCTGTGGAGAGATATGACCTATCAAATGAGGCACCAGTCTGGGCATAGGGGACTTTGGTTCAATTTCCAGCTGTGTTAGGGCTCTCATATATAATCTTAAGTAAATTGTGCCTGTGCATTGGTTTTCTCCACCTTGAAAGGGGTTTTATTTTTTCTTGGTGTTATCCTGTAAAGCACTGAATTCTACAGACATGAGACGAAGGTATTACTGTTTCACAACTTTATCTTGACTATCTGAAAATGCATCCTTCCATGCCAGTGGCATTGCTCTTTGGTTGTTTATCATGTACTTTTCCATCATCCAACAACAGATGCACTTTCTGGATAGTCGTCAAGATTGTTTTACAGAGCACTTGAGACTATTTTGTTTTAATTTTATTTCTTTTGTTGCTTATTTTCTTTAAACATTTTAACCTTAGGGACTTGGCTAAGCTACGACTATTAAAAAAATTATACAGCAATATGTAGTTCCTGTTTTCCATTTAAGCTAACTTTTGCAAAAATAAATCTCAAAGGATTGAATATACTTTCTCCACTTTTCTGATTCTCTCCCCATGAATGCTTCTTACTGTCTGGGCAACATCTCTTCCCTTTGTAGAATGATTATTAAAGCCAAATGTTGCTTGAAATATGGAATATATTTGCCTTCCTCCTAGAATTGAGAATATAGTGATTTCCTTACCTTCCTGTTTGTCCAAATTCTGTCATCAGGTTTACATAAACAAGTCAGGTAGTCTTTCTTGAGACCAACGAGATGATGACAGGAAGAAAGCAGACAAGAATGAAGTTGCAGAAAAAAAACCTTTTGGAAAAAACCCTGTGAATTTCTCTAGTCTCCATTCCAGAGAGGCCCAAACTACTAAAAAATAAACTTCATCTATCAAAAGCATGGTTAATCCAGGTCATGACCTTGTTTTCATTCCCACCCTCTGCCCTTTACTGTTCTTAAAGCCACAGCATTTCAAAAATTATGTATTATTACATCTTAAATTTGATCCAGAATTTAGAAGGCTCTGGAAGGGTTGAAGCCAATCACAACTTGCAAAGGAAAATAAGCCTGTGATCAACTGTAGCAAAAAGAAACAGAAGGATTGCAAAATTGATTTAAAATAGTGCCATAAACCTTCAAAACTGTGCTGGAGTTGCAACTATGCATCTCCCATTCCATTTTATAGAGGCTGTATATTTGTGTTGCATAAGTTCCTCTGAAGAAACTCAGTCTGCATGCCTAATCATAAGTTCAAATTTATTGCTCCATTTAACCTCACTCTGGCAACTAACTGACTCCCAAATTCTACAAATCCAGAGCAGCTTCAAATACCAATCTTTACAAAGAAATGAAATCCTGTTTCGGAAACAATACCTTTCTTTTCCTTGAGTATTAAGCATAGATACAGAAAGAGGGTTAAAATCGGAGGTACTTGACATATTTGGTTTACAAGCAGTTTTTGTTCAGTTGTGAGTAGGGTATGATTCAGCCTGGGAATATTTAGGTAAACCCAAGAAGCAACACTGGCAAGGCAAAAAAAGAAATCTAACCTGTTCCTAGTCATCACAATTATTTGTGACCCACAGACTCAACCTAAAAAAACTTTGAGAAGCTCTAAAGATATAATTATTTACAATTCTCCCTTCACTAAACTGGCATTTTACTGAATGTGGATCCATTAAGAAAGAAAATTATATCCCCAAACCCCCAAATTTTACGTGTATGCAGGGAGGCAAATTGCTTCCCTCTCTGAACCTCTGTTCTGGCACTGAATTAAGAATTATTTCAACTAAATTGCTTTTCAAGAGGTAAATTTCAGATACTCTCTCCTTTTCTTTCATAATTTTGCCTGAGGGTTTACATGGCCACAAAACCTAACTAAAATAAAAATAAGTCAAGCTTTCTGGGCAGGCAAAAGCAAGTTTTTCTCTCTCTGCAGTCTTAGCAACTGATCAAGAACTTTTATGAGCATTTCACGAATCAACTGCTGGTTTCTCCCAGCCCTGCACAAACAACATTCCCACGACCCATCACCAGGGGATCATCACTTTGCAGGACAGTTAAAAACTACCCACAACCCCCAATACAAATAGCAAGACAAACCACCTAACAAAAACCACCTTGTTGGACCTCGGCCGAACGTTGCTTATGGAGGTGAGGATAAAAATAGATGGCACAATGTGTTAGGAGACAGTTCTACACAAAGCCCCAGTTCACATGGACGGGTCTGTATTTTCAAAGGCTTACATGTGGCTACAGCCATTATTTATTAGTATATATCCCTTGTACAATAGTAAGTGGAAGGTTTATTGATGACCAGAATACAATTTAACTCCTAGAATGCTGGCAGCTTCTAAAAATGTTGTTCAAAAAAATTCAATGCATCTATGGGAGATATTCCACAAAATTAATTTCCAGGATTTGTGGGCTGGTATAAGCCCTATTTACTATCTTCAAAAAGGACATAATTAGGACAGACCTTACAAAAGTCACAAAATTAGTTAGCTGTTATGATTTAAGTACCTATTTCCTTAAAGAATTGATAACTGGTACTACCAATTATGTAGGAGAGAGGATTTTCACTATAATTTCAAATATATAAGTAGATTTTACCAACATATGCCAGATTAAAATCCCCACAGAATGTAATAGGATAGAGTTCATGTGTGTCCTGGGTTACAATGTATTCTATTACCATGAGCTGTTGAGACCAGGTGTAGCAATGTTCCTTGCCTCCTCCCTCTGGACTATCTCCTGTTAATGGGCCCAACAATGCCTTGCTGTATGACTCAGAGATAACCCGAACCTGGACTATCTCCTGTTAATGGGCCCATCAGTGCCTTGCCCCATGACTCACCATCCCACTGTGAGATGCTCCGCCCAGGGGGAAGGAGCCGAGCATTCCCACCAGGATAAAATCTGGGGCCTGGAACAGCAGAGGCAGACTTACCTACTGGGATCCCAGAGGACAAGATCTGCACCGCTGGATTTTCCGAGGAAGACCAGACCCTCCTACAACACTGCTGGACCTTCAGAGGAAGACCAGACCCTTCAACAGAACCATCACTCCAGGAGGACTGCAGTCACCATCTAATTGGACTGTTACCAACCCCCCGATTATCAGGGGGTCAGGTTTGTGCTCTGACCTTGTAGGTGGGTTGTTTTTTTGCGCTACTGCATTTATTTTATTTTTCCTATTAAATTGTATTTCTGACTTGGACTCTCTCACTAGTTTGTTTTCAAACTAGTACAACATGCATGTTTATTTTCTGATGGATTGAATTAATGACTAGCATGTACAAAGGGCTGTTTAAATCTTCACATAAAGTGCAAGCTCCCATAACTATGAAAGAGAACGTGGATTCTCTCATTCCAGCATTCTAAGGGAGTTCATGGGATCTCATCACTGGGTCTAGCTGTCAGAAGCAAAGAGGAAACACTAGCCTGTGAGAAGGCAGTAGAATAGTAGGAAAATGCCTAGGGCTGGGTGAGTGAAGTAATGGAGGAGAACTGTACATCATGAGAATGATTTGGCATCTTGAAATAAAAATCTCTCAGAAAATACAGACTCCACGTTAATTCCTTCCAATTAATTCTCACAGGCTCTGTGTCACCTCATTTTCTCTATGTAAGAATTTAGCACTCTGTAAATTTATAGCAGAAGTTATATTAACTGATATTTTTAGGCATTCACTGCATAATTTTCAATTCTGTGCAGGATAAGCATGTCTATGCGTATGTAAAGAGAATAGTATCAGAAATAAACATGACATCAAACATTATTTCAAACACACACATAAAAACTCTCTTCTTTCTTCCCATTCACCTTCCATTTCTTTGCCAGCCATCTTCTTTAGCCTCCCTCCCCCTTTCACAAGTCTATCCATTTCACTTCCCTAGCTTTTGTCAGCCTTTCCTCTTCCCTCCCTCCCTCATGTCTTCTATTCACTCTTACTCTCCTGTTTGGCCTCTCAAATTTGGTTTTGGCTAAAGTGTTCTTAACACTATTTGAGTAAATACCAGCTGAAAGGATACCACAGGCACTAACCGCTTCTATTGTGCTACAGTAAAAAATACTTTGCTTTTTCACTGCTGCTGCTGCTTAGAACAATTAATTGTGCTCAGATTATTCTCACTTCAGATATATATATTGTTTCAGTTAACAGAAAGCAATTTTGTATCGATTGCAGAAGCTTCAAAGGAATGTTTGAGCAGAGAGGATATAAACCCAATCTAACAGGGTGAAAAATAAAAAAAATAGTCTATCCTTACAACAGTGCACACTGCATGCATACACGAAGTAGAAGAGTATAATTTTAAGAGCTCAGACATACAAAGGGAGGGGAAAAGGATTTTTATTTCACATATGGTAGAGGCCAAATGTCCTAATGAATTCAGCTCCCGCTTCATCAATTAAATTAAGGAACAGTCCTAGTATATCCTGATACAAGCCAAATTTTCCTCAAAGCCTCTCTTCTCTTGGTCTTCCACTTCCTCTTTGACTGGCCTCTGGACTGCAGAAAAAGTAGAATAAGGAGGAGAAAACAAAGGAGAGGGACAAGAATGGGAGTCTTGCTGTTGGTTTATCCAGAGGTTCACAGAAGTGGCTTTTTTTGAGGACAGATAAAGTTAGGATAATTCAGACCTTAAATTATGAAAGCAATATTTAAAATAATTTAAAAAATGTCCTTTCACGTGTGTGTTTGAGAGAACGGGGAAGAAAGCACTTTAGCTCCAATTAATCTGTTATCAGTTATGGGAATATTAAGTCTATGAATGCTGAATCCATCCAGGGGATAACTTCTCCACTGAAATCAAGCCTTACTGGAAAAAAAACAAAACAGAGACACGTGCTTCTGCTAACACACGTATGGAAGACAGGTTGATGAATATAAAGAGGTGAGAACAAAAGTGAAGAGATACAAAGGAATTTAATTTAAGTAATTGATTTGGAAACATAGGGTATGTTTATAATTCTTAACCTTCTTTGTACTGTGTAGCAACAGCAGGACGAACTCTTCTTGATGATGATGATGATAATGTCAGTTTGGTGTTAGCCCAGGTCCTGCACTATCAAAGCATTTTATCTGCACATTTTCTTTTTTCATTATTACAGGGGTTGCTGCAAAGAAGGTTATTTTTATGTTAATGTTCTTACCCATTCCCTCTCCATCAAAATTCCTTTCCTTTAAGCTACACTTAGGAGAATTTGGCAGATTTTCCTCTCCATATAGATAGGGAAAAGGTCCCTTTCCCTCTTAAACTATACTTAGGTCTTGTTAGATACAGAGGAGGAAGTGCAGAATGATGACAAAGGATAATAAATAGGATGATAAAGATAGAGTCTTTGCTCATTTAAAGCTAATCCAAGAAGTGTAAACCATAAGCAGATTCAAACCTGCATTGAAAACAATTGTTACTTTGCCCATCTGTTTGTCTCTTCCAAACACATGCTTATTCAAGTCAGGAATACTTCAGCAAAATAACTTTATTTACTTCACTTCATCCAGTGTGGTCTTTCCCACACCCATGGAATATTTCCTGATACAGTTTCCTTTGGAGGAAAGTTCCATAAAAGCCATCTTGACATGTTGTCTCTTGGTGGTGATGCAAACCCAAATGCTGCTGCTCTTTGGAATGCATGCTTTAATATTAATATTAATCTTATTTTCACCATCTATGATTAATTCTTGGCAGGACTAGAAGGCCTCCCTGCCCACTCCAGGGTAAACAGCCAAAATTTCTGTCTGATTTAATACTGAAATAAGGCTAGTTCCAGAGAAACTGATGATTCCTCTCTTACCATTTGAAAGAGAGCAGAGGCGGGGGGAAGAGAACACACCATTTTTCTTCAACCTTTCCCCTCTCAGGTTTATATCACCCTTGCACATTCAAAAGAGTAGAACAGCCAGTGACACCCTTGTGAACTGACTCTGAAATTGTTTCACAAAGATGCCTGCAAGAGGTGCTCAAACACCAGCTGCTCATTTTCCCCTCATGGTTTGCATTTTGCTCAACTTCATCAGTGAGGGGTAAGACACCTCAGGCTGCTCATGATGCAATATCTCCCACAATGTAAAAGGTGTAATTCAAGAAAGTACAAACTACAGTGGATTTAAGTACATAATGTAACTTAGGTTAATTTCATTTGAACTGGGAAAACACCTGTATTTATTCTCTCTATATGCACAGTATTTTTTTTCTTAAAGCACACTAGATGGCACGGAGGTGTTTGTGAGAGATTTGTGGCTGTGGAGAGTAATATTTTTGTTCAAACCACATGAAAGTTGTAAGATCATAGTGATTGGCAGCCTAAAAATAAGTGAATTTGTAGTGTTGAATCAGGCTCCAATACAAAATTATCTCCTGGGTCACCTGTTTGTTTCTCCCAGTAGAAAATTACTACAAAAAGCAGCACTAATCACAATGTTTGCAGTAGAGATCAGAAGGAGAAGAATGGCCCTGAAAATTAAATTATTTTCACATTCCTACAGTCTGTATAGTCACCTGTATAGAGGAAGAAACAAAGAACACCTTTGTAGGAGCACCAAAATATAAGTCTGTATTTACTTGTTTTACATGGAAAAATAGCATTATCACATCTCTGTAATTAAACCCTTTATTAAAAATAGTCTAGTTCTGCAGGCATGAGGTAACAGTTTAGAGAGAGGTTCATAAAGCCCTGTGGCAAGACCTGGGCTCAGCAGACTGGAGCAGAGCATTCCTGTTCTCTGAGAGCAGAAATGGTCAGGGCATGGTAACAGAGGTGAGCAGATGACTGTGGTGAGCAGCACACAGTGTGTACCACTTCATGTCTGTCCTGACAGGGCAGTTCCATAGAAACCTGCTCAGCTTATCTGGTGCCTTTCACAAGCAGTAGAAAGCTACCAGTTTTGCTTCTAGTAAATAGCCTTTTTTTTTTTTCCCCACTGTTCTCCAAAAATAAACAAAATGAAAAGACTGCTGGTGCTTGTATCCTCTCTGTCAATTACACGGCTAAAATTCTAACTATTTTAGACTATTCAATGCTACTTCAAGTTAAATCTCACAGGTCTTTGAACAATGGAGTTAAATTTTTCCAGGCACAACAACAAACCCTTCACTTTGCAATCCTTGGAGTCCCATTTCCCTTTTTTGTAGTTGTCCTACAAGGGCAGAACATAATTGTCCCCAAAATTACATGCACACATACTATTCATCACTTCCAAATGGTTCACTTCTACCTGAAAATGGGAATTCTTTTTATATTGGCCCCAAAAAGACAACCTTCATGTTGCAATAAAAAAGTCCACTCTTCCCGTGTGTTGCCATTCCTTGGGATTATCCAGTTCTTCCAGTATGAAATCTTTGCTCTCCTGTACACTGCCAACACCACTTAACATCATGAACAGTTGTCACCAGCATGCTCCTTATGTGAAAAATATTGATGAGATAGTGAGTAAGAAAAACCTCAGGAGTGATCCTAAGGGAACTCCATTTGTAAACTTCTTCAGTTCCAAGACCAAAACTTTTGACAATTTGTTATTGATCTCAGATTTCTGTTTATTATCTCCATCTTCTTAAACAAAGCTAATTTTCTGCACAGTACCATTTCAAATTCATTACAAAAGTCCCCACAGACTAAAATCTAATATTTTCCTTGCCTATGAAATCAGTTACTTAAAATCCAAATTCAATCAAAATATCAGGTTATCTGATGTGCTTGCACTTTAATAAACACATGCAGTGCTATATCCCCTTTTTTTAATTTGCTATCATATTTCAGTTACTGTTTCAAGAAATGATCATATTGAGGGAATATACTGAGGGAGATTAAGAATTTGATGGGTGAAGTTGAACAAAGTATCTTTAAATCTTTTGATTTCCCATCCTAAACTAGGGACAATGGATGAGAAAAGAAGAGTTTTCTAAAGAGGAATGTTAGAAACCCTACACCTATAAAAGCTCGGTCATGGCAAGTCTATTGTTGGTTCTTCTACATATTGCATATTTTTATAACCCAAGTATTACTGCTGGGTAGCACAGTCATATTACAAATGCAGTAGTGACACTTAGGAAAAGAGAGATATATTTTTAACATACTAAACACTCAGCCTTAAAATTAGTGTTGCTAGTACTGATGTTGTCACTTGGGAAGCACTTCTGCAAAGCATCCTACTGACAAAACAGCACTCCGTAGCCACGGCTTATGTGTGAGGAAAGGCAACAGGCGGCAAAGGAGTAAAGGAGGAGGAAAGCAAGAAAACAGCACACTGGGCGTGGTGTGCAAAAGCACGCTACAACAATAAGGTGCTTGCTTGTTCTGGGAACAGGAAAAAGCAAGATTTACAGCAGAGTAAAGGGGAAAAGAAGGAAAGTGAATTTTTTTTAGGGGCAGACTTCCTCCTGCACTAAACGGATTGTACGGTCAGTTTGGGAGTTGCAGTAGCAGCCTGGCTTTTCCCCTGCTTTGAGAGCCGCGTGCCAGCGATGTGGCTGTTCTGTGGCCACTTGTGTGTGGCGAGAGCAAGTGCCTAAAGGGGGATGAAATAACTGCAACCAAAGTTCATCAGGTAAGGCATTTCTGAAGCACCCAAAAGTTTGCCTGTTTTCACTTAAGATCATTACCTTCTAGCACCCATGAACTATTAAATCAAACTTCAGGACAATTCCCATTACTGAGGCAAAGTGGAAAGAAAAGTCCGTCATGTATTACAAGGAAACAATTACTGCAGCTATTTTTCTCCACTATTAAAGGAAAGCAAGCGTAACTCTAGCTAACCCTTCAAAGAAAACAAGTCTCAGAGAGAATACTGCCAAAACACTGCTCAGTATCATATTAGTGAATGCTTGCAGATCTTCAAAGGTGTAATTAAAGACATGGCTTTTAAACAATTAAGGTCATTTATGAACTTAGACAGTGGTAAATGTTTATATTTTGCTAGAGAGAGGTCTCCAGGAGCAAACTTCAAATTCATTTGAACCAGACTCAACATGTCAATTTTTACTTTCTATTCCTATTGGTAAAAGTGTAATAATGAGATCAAGGCTAAGGTTTTAAAAATAAGAAATTACAATAAGATCAAATAACATTATGATACTTCTCAAAATTTATTAAAAGATGTTTGAGAAGAGATGATAGCAACAATTTTCGGTTTATGCAGTAGGAAAAGACATGTAAATTTTAGGAGTTTTTCAGACCTTAATCAGAAGGAAGAAAAAGAATAGTAAAATGCATCGAGAATATTTTTTAAAATATGTGTTTTAATGGTAATGGTTTCTAGGATTCCTGCAATTTGGCTATACTCTTAAGATGATTTAACTTAAAATGTAGTTATTTTTCTTTTTATCCACTAAGAAATTCCATTAACCTTGAGCTTGCAATGTCAATACAATGATGGTGAAATCTGCAGTTTGCACCTCCAAAAACATTTAGTAAAAATATGGCTGAAAGCAATCTGCAGAAAGCGTAGGGGGAGCTAATGGAAAATAATATGACAGATCAACACAGGGACTTTAGAAAGAGACCACTTGTCTGCCAACATCATTGTCACAGTTACCTCTTTTTTCAATAAATTCTAAAAAATAAAAAGGGAGAAGTGCTAAACTTCAGTCAGAAGGAATCCATACTTTAAAATTAGGCCATAAATATGATTTAATATAGGATCACCTTACCTTTTTAATACAAATGTTTTAAACCTTATTTTATGCTCCACATGAATTATACATCTGCAGTTCATATAATTTATAAATGATGTGGCCTTTAAGGAATCTGACAATGGACTGATCTAAGATCAAGGGGAAGTTCTACAGAATGCTTTTAGGAATAAACATCAATCTGACAGTGTAATTTTTTAGGCATTTTGAAGTGAAGTATCAATTTTATCAGATAATTATCTGCTGGAGGTCAGTGTATGTCAGTTCCCAATCATTTTCTATTAGAGATATAATGCAGAGGAGGTATATATGTACTGGAACAGATTTTCCCTGCATATTTATAACTAAGTAGTCCTTCAGGCTTCAGGAAGATAACACAGGTAAAACAAAGATGTTTAACCTGCTCTCCTGAGCCAGACAAGATTCATAGCATGCACAAAGGCTGAGGTCTTCTGTTATGGTACTGTCCTAGCAGGGATAAATTAGTGAAAAAGGATTAATTTAGTCATGGTCAATACTCAATGCCATTCAGTTCTTCAGAAAGAAACATCGTATTTTCCCGCATAAATATATAAAACGCTAAATATACCAGAAATCACAGAAAAACATTGGTAAAGCTTGATACTTTGTCTTAACTATGCCTTTTAATTCTTCTAGGGTACTACTTCTTTCCTTTAATTGAATTTTATTCCAGATCTTTATGTCGTTCCTTATTTTAGAATCAAATTTGATCTGTTTTGCCAAAAGACCTGGAGCTGCAGCCTCACTGTAATTCATGAATGTAAACAAAAGCTGGAAATTGTAAAGTGGAATATTATGTCACACAATTATTTCAGAGAGAGGTCTCCAGGAGCAAATTTCAAATTCATTTGAACCAGACTCCATATGTCAGTTTTTACTTTCTATTCCTATAGGTAAAATTTTCATAACAATACTAAAACCCTCACAATTACTAAAAGTTGGTGTGACCTGCAAGGGGATGAAAACTCAAACTTCCCAGGATCTGGCAACGAAGTCCTGGGATATGTCTGCTCACCTCTTTCCAAGACCACCTGACACTGAATGTTATTGGCTCTGCAACTCACAGAAAGTACTAGGCAAAATTTGAAATACAGGTTTTTAACTTGCAAAGCAGAACAGGAGGATGGATTCTGCACCTGTTGCAATCTCTGTGAGTAACCATGGGGCTTTGGACATCCCCACTGCTCTTCGAGGGTGCTTCCCTTCTCCGTGAGGCTTTGTGGAATCTCTGGTCCTTTCAGACTCTAAGAACTGATGGAGTGTGAGAGCACAGCTGTAAGTGAGGTAATAAATGCACTCACTCTCCCATCATATTGCTCTACAAGAGCAAGGATCTAGAGGATTCATTGGGAACCTGGCAATCTCCAGGAAGATCTTCCACCTGTGCACATGCCCAAATGGAAATACCCACCAGCTGCAGCCCCACAGGGCTAATTATAAGATAAAAAGCTATGAACTAGCTCTCAGAACAAAAAACCCATTGGTTTAGAGGCTTCTGTCTATGTGATTCTTAGGGGGCTTATGTTTTTCTGAGAAAGAAATGTTCTCACTGTGTAACTTCCATATTTAACATTGCAAGGGAAGTATAGAGCAAAGGAAAAACACTCTCTTAAACAAAAAAAAGCAGAAAACCAAACCTCATGTAAAATTTTAGTTGTTGGGCTTTTTCTTTGTCTTTTTTATTTGACTTGAATAAACAAATTGCCTAAAATTGTCAAATAGTGGCATCACAGTCTGTCATCTCAAACTGCGATACCAATTGGGTTTCATAGATAAAGACAAAGGCTTCCCTGCCCTACGTGCCAGCCAGGCTGCCACTGCCTCCCTCCACACCAGGGAAGTAAATCTTCTACATCTAACACAGGCTTTTGGGGCTTTGCTCACCACCACTGAGAGAGATTCTGTAGCCCTAGGTGCAGACAACACCAGATTAGGTCCTTTCTGGCTATGACATGTTTCAGTTCCAGTATGGCCCATCATGAAAGTCGTTTTAGACCCACAGAAAGCAGGTGTAATGCACATGACATGGCCCTTCCACTGCAGGCTGGTTTCACCATACCACAATGGTGGCAGAGCTGCCAGCACATGGAGAATCCTGCTTTAGCCTTCCCCAAACCCTTAATCCTCAAAGACAGGAGAGACAACAACAGAAAAAAGCAAATTGCTTTGCCTCAAAACCACAAAATCCAGAGACAGCCCAATGCATAACAAACTATATTTTATCCTTCTGGTTGTTTTTTTCCTGCAGGGTGCTTGCTATTCATCCCAGAGAGCTTAAAATGCACCGGGAACCCATTAATGAACCGGGAACCCTTGTGTTACAGTTTTAGATGAGATATTGCCCCCATTTCACAGTTGGAAAAATAAGTGCACAAAGAGAGCAAGTGACTTTCCCAGTTGCAGAGCATGCACATCTGTGGCAGAGCTGGGAGGGTTCATAGACTATCCCTCTGCTTGAACCACCATCCCACACCCTAGCCCTCGCCAGGACTCATTCTGTTCTCATGAATGGTAAAAACCAGACAGAAGTTCCTGAGAGCAGACATGTCTAAAAAAAGTCTTTGGCACTGATTAAAAATGGCCTTGAAGCTTTAAAAAGACAGTCTATGGCTCTGGAGATGCATAATGGGTTTTTAAGCTCCATTTTTAGTTTCTGTGGTTATGCAGCAAGATTTTAAGTAGTCGACCAGCCCAGTGCATCTGGCAGTTCCTGCCGGCGACGATAGCGGTGGCCCCTGTTTATACATGCTGTGCTCATCAACAGAGCTCTGCAGCTGACGTGCAGCAAACTCGGGGTTTGTTCCACTTGGGCTTTCAGCTGCAGCATTTGAAGATGAGCAGTTCCTTTCAAGATATTTGCAAACCTTGTCAGAGTCTGATTGCAGCATGACACTGACATTAGGCTGATTATCACTTGTCTGAGGAAGCACTGTTTCCATGAACACACTGGCTTTCCTCCTGCTATCTACTGAGCTAGATATCAGCACGCAGCACTGTGGCAGCACCACTACAGCAAAACCCCAGCAACACTGCTGAAACAGAAAAGGATCCATTTTTTCTGTAAATGCTAAAAATTTGCCAACAAGATTCCAAGGAGAGTGTTGCTGTGTATCTCAGATTAAAAAATAAAAAACAAAAAACCCCAACCTGACTGTATCAACTTCAACTCTGACTTATTTGGTATATTTGAGTAGGTACAGAAAATCTATTTCACCTAATTAGTATATTCATTATACATCAGTGCTGCAGGTAGAAAGGAAATAAAGAAAGAGAATAATGTCTTTGAAAATGACATAACAGTACTTTTCTTCATTATTTCTTTTTTTCTTACTTCACTTTTCACTGTTTCAGCCCCCAACACCCACCTTTTTTATGTAATGTAAATATATAAAATAAAACAATCCCAGATTTCAGTCTGGAATGACTGGATTAGGATAAAGAGGTAACCTTTGTGAGGTAGCACGTACATGCCAACTGTACAGAAAGTTGCAGCACGCTCAGAGTAAATGCCCTGTTCCACTACATCGTTCAGCTGCTCCCTGGGATCACTGAGCAACCCAAGTGCATCTGAATGAAAACCAGGAAGGTTCAATCTCTGCTCCCCTCCCCATGATCTTATAGACTGTGGTTTATGATTGCTGGTCTCTGGAGGAAAGCAAAGTCACTATAAATGATCAGAAAAAATAAGACAAATGTGTGTTCTATACATAACCACAGGCCCTACTCAAACTTCTGCTCTCTGCACGTGCCTTAAATCCACTTTGGGCTTGCCCTGATTCAGACTCCTCAAATGAAGGCAAGAGACTGGAGGGGACCTGGACTTCCTCTGATCTGATCTGATCACATTTTGGCAGTTGTGTGTATTTTCTGCCAAGCACAGTGGAAAGGTTAAATGGTAAATGAGCCAAAGTCCTACAGGCATCTGACAAGAGCCTCTGGAAGAGAACTGCTTTCCTGCACCCGAGCAGCTGAGCTAACAGAGACAGCATTTATTTTCACCAGAGCATGTTGCCATAACCCTCTGTTTATTTTAGCATTGTCAAATTTTCCAGTAAATCCTTTGGGATATACTCTGCATGTAACTTTCATTAACTTCAGGGAAAGTATGAATTGGGACAGGGGAAAAAAATCCTTATGGAAAAAATTTGGGATCTTCCTGCATAATTACAAGTGTTTATCCATGTTGTTAGTCCTAAAAACTGAAAAGTAATTCAGAAATAAAAAAAAAAACTAACAGAATGAGTAGAAACTATATAAGCTGGTGGTGAATTTCTCAATTCATGGTGTTAAGAGACATTTTGGTCTTTTGTGCTGCCTGCTTCCTAAATATATAAATAATAACGGAAGAGAAGAATCACTGATAAGAAGAAAAAAAAACCCTAGAAACAAAAGAAAAAAGGAAAAGTGATTACTTCTATCCTTATTCAAACATTATTCTGAAAGAAACATTGATTAAAGGAAAAGAAAATAAATGTCTGAGAGCATGTGCCATTACACACAGGAAAAAGCACAAAAATACTTTCAGAGTCTTGACAGACCCTGGGGTATGTGACCTCTGCTTAAGTCTCCTGAAATCCACGAGTATCAGGAGGGAATTTGCAAGATGGGTTGTACTCTCTTAAGACTATTTGGGAACTGGATCTAGCTGGCGCACAAAAAATTAAATAAAAGAACCCCAGTGCTGTTTACTAAACCTTTTAATTAATCCATAAAATGTGTTTTTATTTCTCTCCTGGATAGAACTAACAGCTGGGATGTCACAAGCACAGTCCCTACCTGCTGTAGATATATTTATTTCCTAAGCAGTTTCAGTTTCTCTCCCTCTTCAAATGGCTTTCCAATTGTCACTTTTATAGCTGTACACTTCTACAAAGTCAGCTTATGCCACTAACCTGCAGTGCCTTTGTTCCTGGTTGCCTTCTTTCCCTCAGCAAAACTAAATGCCTAAAAAAGCTGAACTTTCTCTTTTAAAAAATATTTATTTATTTATTTGTTTTTATTTATAAGTTCTTGCTGATGGAACCTGGAGTAAATTGTAACTCACCAGTGACTTATTTCTGTCACCTGATGGTTTTCGAAGATGATGCAGCAATAACCAGGACATGGAATGAAATGTATTCAAGCCATATGCTTACTTTTGCAGGTAGCCTTTTCACATGACCCTCTCCCCACCTTTTCTACATTTTCTGCAGGGTCAGTCTCTACCTAATTTTCAGCATCTCATGCAGACAGCCCTGAAGAGTCTTTCATGCTCCTGCTTCTAACAAACAACCCTGAATGAAGAGGAATCAGAAAAGATTTATTAATTCATCATGCTCACCCCCATGATGCCTCTTCAATCTTTCCAAGGTATCTCTGTCCCACAGAACAGAAAGAACCAGCCAAAGGTCTGTTAAATTTGGAGATAAAGAGCAGCACTTGCCTTTACCTGTTCTTCCGCAGAAACAGAACATTGCCTCTGAGGAACCTGTGCTGCATCATGTTACACAAAGAAATATTATTTTCTCAAATATTATTAGTCAAAGGACAAAGACAGCATGATTTTTAAAATTAATACTTATTTTAATTGGGAAAATAACAGGAATATATAGGACAGGCATCTAGCACATTGTAGGAATAAGGCACCAAAATATACATAGAAATACCTTTCAAAATTCCTTTCAGTATATGTGTTAACCTGTATGCAAATCCATTTTGTCCCACAGCTACCCTCCTGACAAGAGACCACCATCAGAACAGTCTCTATAAACTCTTATCTGGCTTTGAAAATAGAAATTTAGGAGAAAGTCAGTGCTAAAATATTTTTATATTTTTCCTAAATTTCTTCAATCTCTCACTTCTCTTAGCATAAAAAACGTTTCAAGAAAAGCACTCAAAATAAGTATTCATAGTTGTTTCAGGTAACGTCAGATTTCTATTAGAGTAGAACTTGAAATAATTGTGAACATTTTGTACATACACTTATACATATATTTATCTGATAAATATAACTATATTTAAACCAAACTGGTTCATGTGAAGTGTGAATACAAAAATGGCAATTTTCACATTAGGAGAGGGAGTAGAATTAGATCAGAATACGCCTTAACAATTTTTTGCAACTTAAAGACTGCTTCTATCTGCAGCAGTCATTTGCAATAGCAACTATGAAAATATTCACTATTCTTTCTTCAGCCTAATTAGTTGTATTTCAGTATTCTCCAGCTTTAATGTCACAGTGAATTAGTACAAGGTTGACAGCAACAGGAAAAATTTTAATGGCAACTGCTGAGCATAAAACATAAAACAAGGAGGAATAGAGAGCAAGAACAAGAAGCACATACAGACCTGGTGCTGGTCTTTCAGCTGCACAAACCTCCCCATAAAGTCCACACCACTCTAGAGCCATATGTTTGAAATCAAAACCTCTTTTGGCAAGCTGATCACCTTTGGCATTCTCTCATTTGGACATTTTTGATTAGGTACTCAGCAAATTAACAAACCCTTCCTAAGCAGCCAAGAGTGCCAGCCCAACAAAAGGATGCCCGTCTGTGGGACCTGGCTGGAGAGGTGCTAAGGACCTGCAGCTCCTGTACAGCTCCTCAGACCCATTCTGCAGCTTGTCATCAGATTTTGCTTGCACATTTCTGCTTATGGCTCAATTCTTGTGTGCTTTTACAGCCTCAAATATCAGGTACAAAGTACAAGGGCCAATCTCTCTAATTTCTGTCAATTTTGCATGAATCATCCCATTACTTGTCACCAAAACCTTGCTGCCTTCACAATCCATTCAGTGTAGAGGGAAAAAAAAATCAAACACCAAAACAACGAAGGAAAGAAAGATTTGTGAAGTCCTTCTGCTGACTTCAGTGAGCTTTGGGGGTTGGCCTCTTTTCCCAGGCAACCAGCGACAGGATAAGAGGAAATGGCCTCAAGCTGCACCAGGAGAGGGTCAGGTTGGACATCAGGAAGAATTTCTTCATGGAAAAGGCTGTTAAACTTTGGAATGGACTGCCCAGGGAGGTGGTAAACATCCCTAGGGATGATGACTCCAAGAAACACTTGGACGCGGCAGTTGGTGTCATGGTCTGGTTGACCAGGTGATTTTTGGTCAAAGCTTGGACTCAATAATCTTAGAGATATCTTCCAACTTAAATGATTCTGTGATTCTATGAATCAGGTCCACAAATTCGTGAAAGAAATAGATCCAACACTTAAATTTTTAAAACTATCAAATAACTAATTAAATGAACCTAATGTTACTATGCAAAATAACAAAATAGAATATATTGGCTCTGATACATGCAAAGAAGAGACACAAATAGAAGTAGTAGAGATACAAATATAAAGACAGTTAATCTCTCTGCACTAACATTCTGTAAGCTACCACTGGCTCTTAGTGTTAGCTAGAAGGATCGATGCAGATATGTCTAATTTGAGAGGTACAGCATGTTTCAAGACAGTTGTCAGTAGTAAGTAGTATACTTTTTATGTTGTTGTTTCCTTAGGCACCCATACAGATTTATCCTCAGGTGGCTTAAAAAAAGAAATAAAACAAACAAACAAAAAAATAGAACATCTAAACCAACAAAAAATGCAGCCAAAAACCAAACCAAACAAAAAAAACCTCCACTAAATTCAACAACTAAAACCCTTCAGACCTCTTAAAACAACAACAACATCCATTAATATAAGTAGCATTTCCCTTAAAATCTCTATCATAAATTGTTGTGCCAAATACCTATATCCCAAGTCCTCTGCAGGAGAATTTAAATCTAAGATGTCAATTCAAACTTCAATTTTGTTTACACTGGGACTATGAAAAAAATAAATTTTGTGTTGAGATATACCTCAAGAAAAACAAAACAACCCATTTTCACGTCCACAAAATACAGGTCTGAAATCAAAATAAGCTGCCAGAAGTGATGGAAAAGAGAAGTAAGAAATAAAGATGTTTGACGAAGAGATGGTTAGCACCTTCTTTAAAAATTAACGTAACAGTGAGGTTTCAGCACAAAACACCTCACAGTTTTATATCATGTTCCAAAACCAGCCTTGGAGTCTAGCTGCAGTTGCTCTGACCAGCTGAAATCCTCACAAATAGTGTAATTTAGGCAACTGCGTATGGAAACCATGTGCAAGAGTCAATGCATAAACAAGCCAGAGAGAGGAAGGGACCAACATGCCACACTGCTGATAGTCTTTCTAAAGCCTTGGTGAGGAGCCCATGTAAATCTTCAGAGCATAGCAAATAGCTAAACTGGCAAAGCTTTACAATAAGCAGCAAATCATTATTGCTTTACTCAGCTTTTGTTTTTAAAACAACGTGCTGTATTCTTTTGACGTTCATGTGATGGTTACGCTCACATGTGGCAGGAAATTGTTGCCCTTTAGTGTAAGAAAAGAGGGAAAAGTGCAGGAAAGGAGGAAAAAAAGTCAGATGTCCCCAAATGAATCCCTGCTGTGCTTACACGCTCAGGACATCTCAATGGAAAAATATTCAGTAGGTTACGTTGGTGAATTAAAGCCAGGTGAAGTTTGTAATGAGTCAGGATAATTATGGCAGAATTCCTCCAAGTCGAAGGCCTTGGCGGCTGCTGGCTCATGTGACACAGCAGCTGCTTTAGAACAAGTAGACTGATGCTTTGTCTTTGACTTTCCACTGTTTTCCAAACTTTACTTCTATTAAGGAGTCTCCCCAGGTAGTTTTCCCGTTTTTATTATTGGTTTTAAATACACTGTTCAGTGTAGTTTCACTGAGCTATTAATTGTCAAGAGGAAATCAGAAGAAAAACAATTAGCAGAAAAAAAGTCAAGCCTGTGAGCATTTGTATTTACATACAAATTCTTGCCTGAGTGAAAACCTCAAAAATATGGGGTCACCCCAAAAGACAGGTACATATTCGTGTTACCTGCAAGGCAGCAACACAGCAGCTGACAAAACCTAGACAACACCCTACCAATAAAGCATGTCAAATTCATACCAAAAATAACAGCATCAACTGCCAGTCAAGACAAATACAAATGTGTTTCTAGTGTGCCTTCCCAATTCTCTCTGTCAGGTACAACTTGCAGACAAGGCTATTTTAAAGAGCATTTTTAGAGCACTATTAATTGTTCTACTGGTGCTATTTTCAGTCTCTCTTTCTTTATGTAAAAGCTCCTTCAACAAATAACCTGCACATGGCAGAGAAGACAAAAATGCATAGATTAAAATGTCTGCAAAGATACATTAGAAACAGCCAACATTTCATGAACTGTGATAATTAGAATGAAACATACTCCATGACAGTTCCAATTTCTTGGCTTTTCCACAGCTTTATGGCAATTAAACAGGAGCCTTAAACAAGCAGTAAGATGGTGCTTCAAATGTGTTTTTTTCAGAAGGCTGACACACCTGACCCACCACATTTAGGCCCCAGCTTTCCAAACCAACCAATGACCCACCATCACACTCTCTTTTTGATGGATTAGAGTTTTCCTTAATACATATTCTCATCAGAGAACTTAATAACAAAACGGAGCCTTTCGAATTTTTTGATGTCCATTTGGGTTTAACAGCAATACTGTGAGTCAAAACCAACCAAGCTGAAGTACAATGCCTCAAGTGCATTTAGCTCCCTCAAGTTCAAAGCCACTTGAAATCTGTGTACCTCCTAAAGGCCATTTCTAGGAGATGTGGATCACAGAGCAGAAACAACAAAGTTTTGACAATTAAACTTTCAAAACACTTTAGACAGTGAGAACCAAGAATTAGTATACATCTTTGACAGAGTGGTTGCATAAATTATTGAATGTACACTGGATCTGATGATTCCACCCTTGTGCAAGATATCAGTTGGGCAATATCTTTACTGCCTGATTTTTCCTTAAGAATTTCTAATCTCTCTAGGTTTCTAGAATGCATGTTTAAATATATGAAGAAGTCACACTGAAACCTATGTTAACTGGACTTCATTATGGGTTCATATGTATGATTTTATATGCATAAATACGTAGGTAACGCTGGTTCCCTTCTACCAGATAATCAAGCAACATGGGAAAAGGCATTGCTAATACAGAAAAGTTATTTTTTAAAGATGTTGAAGCAAAACAAGGCAGGAAGTACTTACTTTCTGTCAAAAGTGTTACAGGTAGACAGCATGGTTAGAGAATGAAAACTCAAAATATCCTGTGCATCATATCCTGTATTAATGAAGCAGCTGAAGTATAAAAAATTAAATCCCTAGAGGGAAACTTTAATATCAATTTAATTCTTATTTATAAATACAAAACTCCTTTTTGTATTGTAAAACTAGGCTTTTAGTCTAGTTTTAGAATAGAATGGAGAAAAAAGCTGAATTTGAGGTTAAGTTTGAAAAACTGCAGTAGGATCTTATTTGAGTTTTAGTGGTTAAAAACCAGTCACTTAACAGAACTGGTAGAACAGGAACTGTTATCCATTTATTTGTGAAAAAAATGTATCCCATTTTTTACTGGAAGTTTTCAAAATGGGGAACTCTTTTTTCCTATGTAATATGTAAAAAATACATATTATCTTTGCCACATGCTCACTCTCTTACAAGAGGCAAAACTACAAAAACAACCTTTCATAGATCACATAAGTAAAAACTGATGATAATGCTAATGATGATGAACTCATAAAGAGGCTTGTATTTACAGAATTTGGATTAAAATTTTTTTCTCTTATTCCCTGAAATTCATTAAAAATGAAAAAAGGCAAAACTTCTATGATACCTGTATTTCTCACTGTCAGTTGCTCAGAAATATAATGCAGACTTTCTCTGCGCTTTTTACTAGATATGGAAATACAAAACCAAGATACGCAGAAATATATTATTTCTTCCACACCTAAAAATTCAGACACCCAAAACGTACAGATGTGAGATGAAGACCAAATGTCACATTCATCTTTGTTTCATAAGACCATAGATAGGTCTAATCCCTTCCTAAGTGACAGTAGCAGGTTAGCCTCTGATCTTATGCCCAGTAATTCAATGTACCACTATGTTTTGGGGAAAATGTGCAGTGGTAGGAAATGGAAGAGATACAAAATGAGGCTCCTGGGAACTTATTATCACCAGAGATCCTAGGCCCATATGAGATTAGTGCAGGTGGAAGAATCAAGACAAACAACTGCACAACTTTACACTGCTCGTGTGATTGTCACTATTCTCCTCAGAAGATAAAGGAAACTGAGGTGGGATGATGGTCTTTCCCTCCAGCCCTGAAACTTTTGGTTATAACAGGTAAGCAAGGGATCCAGAGCAAGACAGTGTAAAGAGAAATCATACCCAAGTAAAAGTAGAAATGACAAAAAAAAATTGAAATAGCAAGTTTTCCTGCCCTGGGTTTGCTCCATGGTGGTGTAGAGCACTTTGCAAAGGCCAGGGCTTTGTACTGGGCTGGAGGGAGGGAATTCAGTGGGGGCACTGAAAATCATCACGATGTGAACAGAGTGAAATGACTGATTACAGGAACTGAGCTGGAGGGGACATGTATGTGTGCCACTAAACCAATGCCAAAATTTCTAACCTAAGTTTTAGCTCCCTCTTCCCTCACAGACAGCCCACCTGCTGCAACTTCTCCAAAACCTTTAATTGCTTGCAGGTTCCTCATGAAACTTCTGCCACAAGCCTGGGAGCTATTAGTATCCCTACAATAGTTATATTCTAACTTTGAAACGTGCCCTTCACTTCCATCCATCCCACTGCTCCAAGCTCCTCAGCTGCCTCATTGAACTGCTGATTCATGTCACAGATGGTGCTTTTAGCTAAAGGCTGCCTTTTACAAATGGGCAGAAAAATGCCTATACAGACACGTTGCTCAGTACACCTAGAACAGGATGCACTATTTCAAATAAAAACACACTTTTAAAGCTACAGTCAACAATATTTAATCACTATGCAAATCTTGCCATATGTCCAGACATAAACCCAGACAGTCATGTCCCTCCAGCCCTCTTGGTCATATGGTCAACCTGGTTTCTGCCAAGTCTGTGGCAAGGGTGTATTTTTTCAGGGCCCTGGAAGATTTCCTCCTTTCGGATTAAAGCCATAATTATTCAGGGATCCCAATAGTTTACAGAAGAACTGCTTATGCTCACGCCAGATAGAAACCACTACAGGCCGGGCACTCAAACACTTTTTTAGTGTTTTGTTGCCTGACGTGGGCATTTGAAAATCCACTGAAATCTGTATGACTGAAAAATACAGCCAAGTTTCTTTGCTTTTTGCATAAGACCAACTTACACATATGATAGACACCTTTATCTCTCATTTTGGAACCTTAATGCTCTTTAAACTGGTTCAGAGGTTTCCCTCTTTTGTCCCTGGAATGGAAATTTCAAATGTATAATGGAGTGGGAATAACTGAGAAGTAATTGTAAAACCAGTAGTGCTTGGTATTTTTGAAAAAGCTTTTTTTTCCTTTCTGCCACTGCAGTTCTTTCTGCCTGCCTGCCTGCATCTCCAGTGATGACAGTGCAGTTTCTTTGCCTTCAGGGTCCCTTTTGTCATTTGGGCTCAGAATTCACTAGAAGATGTAGACAACCAGGCCTTTCATTGATCTCTGCTAGACAACTGAGGTGGTGACTCAGCGTCTGTACCGAAATATTGCCTTAGAGATTAGCAATTAACCTGATTAACTGCCCAAATTATCTTCAGGTAATTCTGAACTCCTAGCATATGCTCCATATACTTCTCTGAATGTTAGCTGCTGCATCTCCATGCTGCATTCATATTTCTCTGTCTGGCAATAGCTTTGCATGTGGACTGCTAGATGGATATTCGCAGATAAAAGCAATGATGAACAAAACTGCGTCTCCCCCTGTTTTGGTATTCTGTGACATTCCCATCTCAGCAGACTGTGTCTGGCAGTCTCACAATGAGGCACTGCACGTGTCAGGGAGATGGATTATATCTGCAGTGTCTGAATTTCAACCCTGACTACACTAGCTCCTGCTTAACCTTACCTTGGGGATCTTGAATTTTGTGTCATTGAACTAGAACAGCAAATACATATATTTTTGTGTGCCCTTATGATGGCACATTGCAAACATTCAGTAGTGTGAGATAACAAAATTAAAGAAAACCATATCCTTTTTACACATTTGGCAAATAGCATGTTTACTCTTTATTTTGAACTATAAAGCTCAAAATACTTCAAGAACAATGCAATAGTAATTTTTGGGGTGGTTTGCCCTAGGTGCTGGGAATTTAAAAAAAAAAAGAAAATATTATTAATTCCTTTTCAGGGTTTTTAGGCAGATCACATAGAAACTAGAAATAAATGGATTAGTACACTCATTTCCACTAACTGAGGTGCGAGCACCAGTGTCGAAAAAACCTATAATGAAATAAATTGATTAATCTCATCTCCTTCTGTCTCATTAAAAACATTGATGCTGCAGCTCACAGCTTAGCTGAAATTTATATACGGTATGTATTAAAAGAAATAATGAAATACCTGGAAAATTTCAGAGTCACCAATACCAGGATGAAGCAGAAAAAACCCCCCACACCAACGGGAGCTGCACACTATTTTTTCCATGAAAAAAATTTTCCACGAAAAATTGCTAAACTTGGACTTTCACTGGTACAAATTGAGATCTGTGCAAAACCAGAAAGATACTAAACATGTAGGGTTCATACTTTGCGATTCTTGAAGGCAGTTGTATGGGAAACAAATTTGGCCATTTGAGGTTAATTCGGTCCTTTTAAGTTATAACCTAAAATTTATCTTTTGGAAATTTAAAGACTATAATATGTGTGTTACCTTGAGTAGAGCAGTGAATGCAGATGAAAGGAAAAACATAATTAAATCTGATAGCACACACCTGTAGTTGGATATCTCCTACTGCTCACAATATTGGACATTGGAATGATTTCAGAATGGAAACATAAAGCTAAAATCCTTACAGGTAAGTTTGTTTTACCACTATTTTCTCCTCTGTAAAATCACAATTAGCAGGACTCATTGCACCAGCAGTTTTTAAAAGCTGCAATGTGACTTTTTTTGAGAGATGGCTACAGTGATGTATTGGGAGCACTTTTCGCCCATCCTTAAACCCAGATGGGGTTTGGGATTTAAAATACCATCTGGAAGAGTACAGGGCTCTGGCGACTACAATACAACTGAAAAGGTTGGAGTAACACAAGGGATTTTAGGACTGTTTAATTAATCTCAATACCTGCACTTTAAAGGCTTACCTTCTAAAATAAGAAAAAATAACTCCCTGGTTCTTACACCAGCTCTTCCCTTTCATAGTCTCGAGTCAGAGAAAATAATATTAAAGAAAATCTTAATAATACAACAGTCTGGGAAGAGAGTGCTATAAATGTATCTCTCTGCATGTTCATTTTATGCTAACCCTATATAATTCCCTATATCAGAACAAGCTGTTAGGAAGAGAAACACCTATACATGATATATTATCAGAGATATAGCTCATAAAATATTTCAGTTTTTACCCTTAAGCTTGGTTTGCAAATAATGTTTATCCATCCTGAATCATCACATTTGAAAATACAGAATCGAGGCAGTGCAACAAAGAAGCACTCCAAAAGATTTGCAGAAATGGCCTCATGCTCTAAATTGTAATTCCTGGCTCATCCCAACTGAGGCAGAGCCCAGGAGCTTTCTCACGCTCAGACAACACAGTGGTTTCATTGATCACCTTATTTTGTATTTCAACACCAATATAATAATTTAGTTTTCAAATTGTCCTTGTTTCTGTAGCTGTTTCATGTTCCCTTTCCTTCTTCCTGCTGGAGACCAAGCTCTGACTACATATGGACATATTGCACAACCCACAGTATTTCTCATGACTGCAGATTCTGCATATCTTGGAAAGCAATAACCAGAACGACACATTCAAAAGTCTTGAGTGACCTTATTTCAGAGATAGGCTTGAACAGTAGAGACAACTTGATACATTTGAAGATCAGTGACAGACTCACACTGTCACCGAGATTATTTTTGGCTGCCCCCGTCCTCTGAATGGTATGAAAAGCTGCTTCTACAAGTCATTCCAAGTCTGACTATATTGCCTCAGGGTATACATTGCATTAGTAGTTAATAGAGTTACTTCTGTTATGTAAACACTGTTGATGTTCTGTAATTTCACTATGGATCCCAAAGGCATTTAATACTGTCTGGTGCTTCTGGACCCAACAATATTGATAATGCCTTTGGAAACTAGCAGCAATGGCTTTCTAGGAGACTGTATTGGGATTCATGCTCACCTTGGGAAGCTCTGCACAAGCAATTTCTTGTAAGTTTTTGTTTCACTAGAAGGAAAAGTTAGGTTATGAACGACTGAGCACCAGTAGATCATATCCACAGTGTCAGGGTGCAAATACAGAAGATTTTTGTATGCATAAACACATGCCATTCTCTCCTCCTTCTCTTCAATCAATCAAAATACGTTTTCTCACGCACACAGACTTACTCCACAGCAACGATACATCTGTAGAAGGTTGAAACTAGCCAGTCTAAAATAAGTAGCATAATCCAGTGTAATTCTTCACTATTTGAGGGCAAAGAATAAGAAAAAAGTTGCACTAAAATTGCTAAAACTTAAGTCTTGAAAATGGAATGTTACCTCTATTATTTTATTATAGGACCTGATTTTATTCTTTTCCTTCAAACTGATGTCAGGGATAGCACCTCAAGAACTTCAATAAAAGCTTTTGGTTTTTTCATCTAGAATTTCTTCCTGAACTTTGTCACTTACAGTAAGAAAACTGCATTATAAACAGTGTCTGACAGATGGTCTGGTTGTTTCTCTGTGGCTTCAATTTTTCTCAAGCTCATTGTTTAGATTTAAAACAGAGGACCAACTGAAAGCAGAAAATAACCAGTGAAATTCACCTATAGGAAATGGTATCTGCACTACATTGGTAAGCCTTTAGAAGACTTTTAACCATTATAAGGATGACTTAGTATTTCTCCCTTCCCCCCCCGATTTCTCCCTTGGAAAAGTCAGTCAGTTAGGGTAAATGTCCCATGGATCTAGCAGTATGGTTGGAAAAGTTAGCTGCTAGACAAGTTATATCAACAGATTCACCCCCTGGGAATCAGGAAGAAAATTGCTTTCAAGATTCAAACTTTTCATCTTCCCTTTATATCTGAGCTAAGAACACACTACCATAATCTCTGGGAATTGTCAATCTGGCTACTTAAGAAATAGAATGAAACGAAAATCAGATTCTGATCTAAGATGCATTTGTTGAAATCAAATTTGCGTTAACATATTACTCTTCAAAGTCATCTTAACCTCTCAGGTTGGCAACGTGTGTCCAGAGGCTGCTGACTGGGTTAGGTTGCCATCAGTCAAATAACAGGCAAATAGCAAGAATTAGAAAAGACAGAAGTGTTTAAAAACTGCATGAAAGGGGTTATTGGTGCTAGGAGGCACATGCTGAACAGACAGTATGTGAACAGAGCAGGTCCACTTACCCCCTTCGAAAAATGATCTATGAAACGAAAGCTTGCAGGACTTTATCCAACAAGAAGAAGGGAAAAACACTGCTTTTCTGTTCATAGATTGCTTTATCTTACATTCCTATGAGCTCTGACTCCAAGTAAACCATGACGACCTGACAGTGTGATCTACGTCTAACAACTCGTCATAACCAGAAAAACCTTAAACAGATTGCTCAGCAACATAGAACTAGGGTTCAAACAACTGAATGCTCTCTGCATAACAGGTGAAATTCAGTCTCTCTAGTTACCAGTTATTTTTGACCATAACCAAAAATATTTCTGACTTAGAGCAGTGGTATCTTAACAAGCTTCCTTTAAAAAGATGTACGAAATGACAAGTTCATGCTGAACGACAATACTCCTGTTCACTTAAAAACAAACAACCAAAAATTAAGGAGGGAGAGCAGAAAAAAAAAGGCTTTCTAGATATAGTAAGTAGCCATAATACCATCTCTTCCATAAAACAAAGGAATACTTTGGAGAAGGAAAATGACACAGCAAGATGACAAAGTAGGAGGAACACCCAAAAGTCCTGCAAATGTGCTGACAAGTTCACTTACTCACCTTTGTGCCGTGAAGTTCTTGGGTTACTAAACCTACTATCTTAGGAATGGTAACTGTTAATCAAACAACTTCACCACAGGAAGAAAAGATTAACATATATAACTCAAATGGGTTTGACTTTGTTCCTACTGGTCAAACTCTTCAGAAAAATTCTCATTGGTCCACACTTGAACCTCCAGTAAAGTACCTGAATAAGCATGAAACAGTAAGTGGAAGAAACAACTTTTGTAATTCTGATATCTTCAGCTAAGTCTGCAAAGAAATCCTTGGCTGTTTTTATAGAAGAAGGTTTGGCTGCATAGCTCAGGACATAGTCTTCAAAAAGCATGAAGTATCTTTTAAGAGCTAATGTGAGTGCATATATTAAGAGGACAACAAATGACAACGAATGAATATCAAGCAAAAAGACCTTAAAGAAGAACAAAATCAAAATTGGGAGCTCCAGCTCCTTTAAATCTATTTCAAGAAGGCTTAGAGACACAAAGTAAAAAATCAACAAGACTACTGTCATTGAAATATTTTCTAGCTCTTCACTGTGCTAAGGCTGGGCTTTGTCTCCCATTGAGTCTTTGAACTGCACTTATTTCTCATGTTACTCCTTCCACACAACACAAGCAAGATTCAAAGGTTTCCTTTGCCTGTTCTTCTGGTTTTTGCAAGGAATGTGACGCCATTCTGGTGCAGCATAACTCATGAGATACTGAATGAGTATCTCATTCTGAGCAAAGTTCTATCCTTAGCAACAGTTCATGACTATTATTTTATTATTTTAATGAGAGATGGAAATAGCAGGAATATTCAGCAATGTTACAATAACATCGCTACATTGCTTATTCAAATGAACTGTATTAGATACAAACTGTCCATTAAAATACCATTTGTGTGAGACTTAACCTTAGAAAGAGGGCAATTCAAAGCCAAAGCTGAGCTTTTTCTTTCATTTGTGCCTGCACACTGCAACTGTCACACCCCATTGGTAAACAGGCAGAGCAAATGATTTGCAAGAGCTAGACAGATGGGTCAGCAAAGACTTAACCTCAATTTCTTTCCATCACTATCTTAAACCTCAATAAGAAATGTTGTTCTATAAAATTTTTAAAATTTTCTTAGTACCACAACTTGATAAAAACCATGAGTCCAGGAAAAAAAAAACAGCCACTCCGTGTAACAGATTGGGAGTTTTCCAAAGATATGCATAAGACAGATGCCCATTTCCAACAGAAGACTGAACATGTTTTATGAAAGGTGGTATTTTTTTTCTGGTTTAGTAACAACTAAACAGATGTGTGGAGAAAAAAATGGCACACAAAGGTTTCTCACACACAAATAGACTCAGAAAAACCCAGACTTGACAACTCATTTTACAGATGGGGAGAGAAGGTATAGCTCTTCTTTTCTCTTTCTACATGAATATGTCTCAGTGTCATTCAAACCAGCCTCATGAAGGACTTCCCCTAGTTATTGATGCGAAATAAAGTGCTAAAACTATCTTGATTGGCTGAATCAGAGTTTGGCAAGGATAACACTCATAGTAGTTTTGCTTGTTCAACTGCCAATAATACACTGGGTACCATAAAAATCATAGAACGGCTTGAGTTGGAAGGGACCTCAAAGCTCATTGAGTTCCAACACACATCTTCTACTAAACCAAATTGCTCAAGGTCCCACCCAATCCAGCCTTGAACATTTCCAAGGATGAGGCATCCAGAACTTCTCTGGGTGACCTGTTCCAGTGCCTCACCACCTTCTGAGCAAAGAACGTCTTCCTAATCTTTCCAATCTAAATCTCTCCTCTTTTAGTTTAATACCACTCTGCCTCTTATTCATCATCTGTCCATGTAAAAGGTCACTTTCCCTATTTTTTAGAAGTCCCCTCTAGGTTCTGGAAGGCCACAATGAGGTCTCCCCAGAGCTTTGCCTCTCTTCTCTTCCTCCGAACGACCCCTGTTCTCTCAACCTCTCTTTGCAGAAAAGGAGCTCCAGCACTAAGAGCATCTTTGTGGCCCTCTTCTGGCCCTGCTCAAAAGCAGCTCTTCCTCATATAAACCTATCCCATTCTTCTCGCTCCAGAGACACCAATATATACTATAGTATTCAGGAGGAAGGGCAGGGGATCGCTGGATTTTTTTAAACATTTATTAGTTTATATTTATGATACGTAAAGCACAGCCAAATAAACATACTTTATCCATGAAACCAAAGCAGAGAGGTGGTTTGGTTTGCAGAGAAGTTGAATTTGTTTGCACTTATCCTCTAGAAAGTTCTTGCTCCACCTGTCTGATCACTAGATATGGAGAGTGTGTGCGCATATATATTTGACTTACTAATTAAAACTGGGTCATTTTCTTCCATCTCTTGTTTTTCCTTTGCAGTACTAGCTGGAAGGAAGGTGTCCCTGGGGATCTCCAGGGTTACAGAACAGATTTCAAGATATTTCTGCTGAATGCATTCAGAATGTATTAACAACATATATATATTGACTTCACATTTCAGTCAACATCAAAATTTATTGACCCTTGAGGTAAATATTAATCTCAGCCTTGACTCAATCAATATTTACCACTTGGTTCAATACATCTTGATGATCATCTCAAGTTAATTCAATATATACTTGATATGCAAGAAAGTTTATTACACTGTTACTTAGGGTTTATGTACTGTTCTTTCTATTTTAGTTTAGGATAAAGCTTCTAAATTATACTTTGATAAATAATATTATCTACCTTTGGATGATATTCTTGATCGTAAACAAAATTAAAGGTTCATAGACCTGATTCGCAAGCTTGGGGAATGAACTGCTCAACACCAGCAAGTTTTGCTTAGTAACAAATTCAAGAAAATACCAAGGACAATGTACACAAATGCCATCTTTAAAAAAAATTTTAAACGTAAGTATTTTTCAATCCTTCATGCACTGTACAGAACAATAGAAAGGCTTCCAAGAAACAAGAGAAATTATAATAGCTATCTTCAAACACGCCTGCTATCAGAGGACAGAGATAAAACTCGATGTTTTCAGACTACAGTACTTGACAATTTTGTAGCTCTGACCACACAGTTAATGAGTACTTTAGATATACAATTCCCAGGCATACTGATGTTGAAAATAGCAGAGCTGATGCTGTTTACTGCCTCTGTATTGATTTCCACAGGAGCAGCAGAACCTCTCAAGGAGAAGATGATCACAGAGTGCACTCCAAATGCTGGATGTATGAAAATATGGGCAAAATATGCCTAGATTACCTATAAATATAGGCATCTGAAATTGAAGAGGTGCACAAATTTACTGTTTACTACTCCACAGCATTAGATGGTGAATGACAAGCAGTTCTTATGTCCCAACTATGAGCTCCCAGAAGCCAGCAGATTATACCTGCCTGCAAGAACTAAGAGAGCAAGCCTACATTCAGCAAACTAAAATTACTGATGGAAATCTGTTTCTTCACTGGAAAGTTTTTGATTTATGGATCCTCCGTAAGATTAGGTACTACTGATGAAAGTTCCATCTATTTGTTATGCAAGACTGAAAATGGGATCAAAGCTGTAAACTAACATACAAGATGAAAATTAAGCTAAAACTGGATAAACCTCCTCTTAGCACAAGGAAAACACTCTGAAGAGCAATTGGGATTCTGGTAAACCATATGGATCACAATTTTTTGGTCTGTTTCCTTTCTCTGCCATCTTTAACTCAACTTTACCACCTCACTTCTGTGGCTGTTAAGAGCAGTAGAAAAAACATTGCATAATTACAGCACTGAAATGGCTACAGTTCCCAGTGAAGCAGCAGAAAAACATGTAGGCTGGAAAAAATGAAATACAGACATAAACAAGGTCAATATAAGAGAAATCTTTGTTGCATAGGAAATCAGTAAAATATACCTTGGGATAGAGAAAAACATCAGCAAACAAAAAACCACTGATAATATAAAGTGTGAGAAATTGTCTTTTTTAATGAAGTGGATCTCTCAAGTCCTTCTGTATGCAGCCAGTGTCCCAGACCTGCATTTCTGTACAAGATGCTGATAAGTCATAAACCTGATCAGCCAAACCCAAGGAGGAACTCTCAAAGCTAAACTGAAGATTCTCCCAGACAGAAGAGTTTCGTCCTTTGAGTAAACATTCAAGTCAAGGGCAAACACTGGATACTCAAAAAAAGAAAAAAAAGAGCATGTTACAAAAAACATGGAGGAATCTGGTGATCGGAATAATAATTCTAATCCACCCCAAGTAAAGAAAAAATAATTAGGTAAAAAGAGTTTTACTGTTTACCAGTACCATGAGGATTAGGGGCGGAGCAAGGGTGGCCCTAAATAAGCCCTAAGGCTTATTTGGCCCTATCCTCCATTTTCTTCCTCTACATTCAAAATCAATACATCAGCAAGGACAAGAAAAATTGAAAGGTGAACAAGATTTGCTGGGGGACTGAGAAACACCCCAGGTACACCTCATTTCTTCCTATTCCCAACTCACTTTTCTACCATTGTCCTAAATCTTGGATTATATACTTCTGACAGGATGACTTCAAACAACTTCAGGAGACCCCAAGGAGGTAGTGTATTTTCAAAAATACACTGGAGGTCTCTGTGTTCTACCAGAGGTCAGAGATGCTGCCAGTGAAACCTCATCAATAATTGCTACTAGCAAAATCAGACAGACCAACCTCAGAGCTTCCAACATGCAGTGCAAACTGTCTCACAAAAAGATAATAATTCTGCTTTCTTAAAAAAAAAAAAACCAAACAAATAAATGAACAAAACACAAATAAACAGAAAAACCCACATAAAAAACCAGTAAACCCCCAAACTAAAAATAACAGGATAAAGACCCATTTTTCAACCAAAAGTTAGAAAGCTATTCTTCTGCTTAAATCCCTTGTTAGCAAATCAATAGGGTCCCTTTATGTAACTGCCGACGATGGTATGTCAGTCTGCACAACATATGGTACAAAAATAGTTAAATCACTGAAAGCTGCATCATTTTAGCCTTACACTTTACAATGATTTTGCCACGAATTGTAGACACTGGGTGATCCCTGCAGAGATGATACAGTAAAAAAAGGATAAGCAACAATTACAATTAGTGAAATGATCTATCTAGAATATTATTACAGAGTTATGAAGTCCCAATAACTCAAGATTTGGACCTGTAAGAGCATGTCCTGGTAAAGGGTGATAGGGTCAACAATATTTGATATTATGCCTAGAAGATGGGAAAAGGCTACTGGAAACTACTCTAAGAGCCATATTTAACCATTCCTCAAAGTCATCCATGCATCCAGACCAGTAGCCATGGAAAATAAACAATGTGTTTTAGAAGAACTACTTTCTGAATTTTGACTCCCCCACAGTTTCAGTGAAATAAATCAAAAGCAAAAAGTACACAGGGTTCTACATTTCAAACCCCAAGCAGCACCACATGGAGCAGCACATGCCAAGGCAATACCACAAGCCAAGATGCAGTGGATGAGAGCTGAAAGGGTCATCATGTGCATGGCATAGACATATGAGGGTATAGGCCCACCAGCTAAGGTGGACTGATCACTAGCCAAAAAAAGGCAGAGATTATTTATGAATTTTAGGCTGAACACGAGTTCCCAAATAAATCTGCTGTTGTTAATATTATCTTGTGGTTCAGTCAAATAAATACATAAAATTCAGGACTTAACAATGTTTAGCCATTTTTCTCCTCTGGATTTAAGTCTGAAATTCAGTGCACAGATAATCAGAGAGAAAGCTAATTTTATCAGAGGAGAACAATTCATCAATTACACTGATAAACCATTTAGTTAACAATTATTAATCAATAACAATATTCTCAACTGCAACAAGATTGCATTCGAAAAGAGGTAGCAGGCTAGAACTAAGGATTTTAGAGATGTCATCGTTGAAAAACAGAAACTCACAAGACAGAAGGGATGTATAACCCCGGCCATCTCGTGATTTATATGATGCTGACATACTCTTGATGCAAATTTACACAATACAAAAATCTAACACATAGGAAATATTATATACTTAAGCAAAGTGATGTGCATATTTGTATTTAGTAAAGGGATATGTAACAAAGATGGTGTTTTGGTATCTATAAGTTAAAAAGGAGTTTGGAATGGTTGGCTGCACTAAAAGCTCAGAAGGTCCTCAAAACTCAGAGAGGTTTGCTATACTCTTAGCAGACCCCTGAACTGGGATATTCCATTTCCTCCAAATAACACTTGTTCTCTGTTACACAGGATGCACATGCAGCTACAGCTTCTGATGCTACAGACGAAAAAAGGGTGGAACAAAATATGTGAGAGGCAGAGGAAGGGCATGCCCAGTCAAAGATAGATTATCAAAGCTTCTGCCAAATCACTTTCAGGAAGTGAACATGGTTATTCAAATAAGGTGGTTGGATCAGCATATTTCTTGCTTTTGTTAGGAACTTAAAAGAGAAGCTTTTATTGTTAAAAGCATTTTTTGTAACCACATGAATACTGGGTAATTCTGCTCCTTTATGTAAAAGAAGAGCACAAGCCACAGAGGAACTGAACAAAAATCAAAGAGAAGAGGTGAGAAAAGGGAACAGTGCTACTGTGAAATTGGTGCATTTGTTAAAGTATGAACCAAATGGAGAAAGAACTTCATGTGAAGATAGTGAAGGAAAGGCTGCCCTGATACAAAGTATGCTAACAGTTGGATTACAATGGCTGGAAAAAATATAGCTAGGACTATCCCAGATTAGTGTTCTCACTTTTCCAATGTAGCCTTAATGGGAGTTACTGTAGTTAGACAGAGCCTTCTTTCACTGAGTGCATCTCGTGAAAATGCATTTCACAGTGACTCTCATTTGATGAGCATTTTATTGGGCACTTAGCAGTAAAATACAGATCATGCACGCCACAGTTAGACGTCATCATCTTTAACCCATAAGAAAATGTTTTTAAAATAATAAAACATACAGTTTTAAAAATGCTCCAGATTTTGCTATACTCTGTTGAATTCCAGCGTGGCACTGTTGAAGGTTTTGCTGACTTTTTCTTTCTGCAGAAAACAAGAGCATATTGAATGATTCAGTGTCTTAGGATTTACTTTATTATTCCTAAATTAAGCTTATACCTGCAACAAGAAACAAAAAAATACAGATACCACAAAAGAAGCCATGCTGTCACGATGAGAAGCTTTCCTTGGACAACTAGAAGTTCTCCGTGAATAAGTAGATGATACCTTTACAGAAAGAAGGGAGGAGCTGGCAAGTTGTGTGTCTCTCAGAGAAGATCCAAGTATGGCTATGAAACAGGTGAATCCCTGAATTGAGGATACTAAGACTGAAGTTACCAAAGGCTCAAAACTCAGGTGCAGTTCACACAAACCATATCTGCCGAGCAACAACTGGATTCCAGTATGACCTCTGAGGACAAGACTTACAATTCAAATTCCCCAGTATAATAGAAAGTAGTGAAGGGAAATTGATAATTTTCATGATGGGATGGATTATTGGACAACCAGAAGTGGACACTTCCATTTTCTGTTCTAAAATGATCTCAAAACTCAAGCTAAAATCTTTATATTTCAAAGTCTATGGCATAAGAAATTGAAATAAAAGAATTTTAAGAGATCTGTGTTGTCATCATGACTCTGCAAGGGTGCACTCCTTATCTCAGGCTTACTTTCATTAAGCACTGCAGAAGTCATTTACCCTTACAGTCTAAATAATTTTAACCAGTCTTTACACAAATGTTACCAAAAGCTTAGCAGCAAAGAAAGTCTCATTGCATTGCAAATGTTACTCCAGATCATCAGAAGTTCAGATTGTTTTCTGGGGTAGTTAGCAACAGCTGAAGGAAATGGAAAAAATAGATGGTACATATACATTGATTTCTAAACATTTTTGTCACAGTTTCCCCCACTGTTTTGAGAAGCACTGATGGAGTCCTCTGTGCTGCTCTAGATCAGAAGAAATAGTTGAGTAACTATTTTACCATCAAGGGAGACCTAAGTAGAAATAAGCCTACACACTTAAATGTAGTCATCTGGCTGACATGTTCACAATTCCACTTGTACTGACTTTTTGGGCTGAAAAAAATCAATTTCCCTTCAAGCCAGAGCACAAATGTTATTTTACTTCATTTCACCTAGGCATGCTGTTCCTAGCTTTCACAGGGTAAAGAGGCTTCTGTCTTTGAATTTAAATAGTTGCTGGGTTTAGTTTTCAGTACTTCAGAAATACTCTGTTGGAAACTGGAAGGTGGAAATATAAGATATTATCAGTTCTATCCTAAGCTGAATCCATGGGTCCTTTTGTACTTTAGACAGCCCTCTTTGGAGGAATGTCAGCAAAGCAGCCAAGTTTGAAACCTTAGCAAAGAAGTTCCTCTGGACTTGCTGTGAAAAGCTCACATATTCAGTGCCACTCACTTGCTTGGCCCAGGTTAATAAATATCATACCAGAACCCTGCCAATAGTTATCTATTTATATTTAGAAATTCAATAGTTTTATATGAACACAAGTCTATTCAGGGGGAAAGCTTGCAAATTAGAAATGAAGACGCTTGTTCTCTTAGGAGTAGAGAAATATTTGTCTTACCATTTTTTCATATTTCTCCTTTTGATTTACTTTAAATAAGCTCCCTTTAGGCTCGCAAGGCTGAAGGGAAGGGGGTTTCTCCCTCCCCTTCTTTGTAGTACAAACAGCAATTGCTCCCTCGGCAGATTTTTCCAAATGCCCACAACTTTGCTCTTATATAAAAGGCCTTCGAGAGACAACAGTGTAGGATGGTTCGTCATGGATTTGAGATTTTTCTAACATTCCTACACTGCTCCAGTGTGGAGGGGTTTTCGGTCAGAACCTCAGCTGCTATTTTCATCCAGCCAGAGATGTCAAGATAAGCAGAGCACACTCTGGTACTTGATACTGGAGTCATGCACATCATCAAGGATGTAAGAGGGGTCATCTCGTCCTCACTTTGTTGTTAACAGAGACTGTCACAGCACCCACTGAATTTTTCTTTACACATATTTTTAAATTCCAGGCCATGATCTTGTTTCACTCTTTAACTTAATGTCACACCCTCTGCTCTAAATTTATTCTTAAGCTGAAGTTGTTCAAAAGGCACTTTCAGTGATATGGAATGGAAGCTAAATAGGTGTTGCTCTGTAAAATGATATATTCCCTAAAACTGTTTCCATTGGGTATTATAAAGGCTCAGCAAGCAAACTCTCAGGAGGCATAACTAGGTAATGAGTCAACAAAGATACAGAAAAACAAGAGGCAGCTGGGCTGTTATTAAGAAATGAAGCAAAAGTAGTTGAAAATATAGGGTGCAAGCTAGAGGAAAAAGGCAATTTGGTTAAATAAAAAGAGCACCAGCATCTGCCTCTACACTGGAAATCAAGAACAACCATCAAAAGAAAAACCCAAACCAAACTAAAACCAAGAAAAAGAGAAAACCCCTATTTCTAATTATATAACAGTCTTCTGTCTTTTAGTTGCAACCAGAGCACACAGCAAAGTCCATGTCTGAAGGGCTTTTCAAAGCAAAAATTGCCAGACATAGTTCCACCTTCACTGAAACCAGCAGGACTTCTGGGGTGTGGGCACTTCTGGGAGGGGCGGTGTGAGCCCTGAGCTCTGTTACCTCCACGTGGGGGCACAGTTGTACTTGCATGAAGTCCTGTTGAGCTGCATGGGTCAATCACCCTCCCTTAAGCCCTCTAAACAACACAAGGGCCTCTACTTAATCACCTCAGTACAGACTTTGGTGCTCCTCTTTGGTTTTTTTTTTCTTTTAACAATTTATAATCAGGTTTTTATTCCCACCACCACCAAACTTCACTTTTCCTCTAAGCTGGTCCTTTATCCATGGCACTATGGAATACAATGGGAAATCATGAATTGAGATACAAGCTGCTCCAATTTTTATTTTCAATGTATTAAAACAGAATTAGAAGTGACGCTTACTAAACTCTGACAGAGATTTCCTGTGGAGGCATACAATAAAGACTTCAACATCAGCAGATCTATAACCACTAAATATCACACTAATAATTTGTTTTAATAGTCACGCAAACATAACATTCATTTGACTTGAACTGTGGAAATGTGTTTAAAGTTCATCATTTCATGTGCAGAACACTGAATTCATGTCTGGACACTTCAGTACTGAAAAACCAAACAAAGAAATTAGAAAGATTTACAACCATGCAGATCCAGTACCTAATTCTATAAATAATTTCCCTGTCCTAGTGTGTTACATATCCAAGTAAAGCAAAGACAATAAAAATTCAGTCAGAAAGCAACAAAAGAAGGAGATAAGGACCTAAATAATTTACAGGAAGAATCAGAGAGCAAGAATACAATTAGTGTTTACATTGCAGTGGGTTTGGACTGAATTTGTTTTATTGTAATCAAAAACAGGGCTTGACCCTCAGCCGCCTAGTTATGGAACATCAAGCCTGGCTAGGTTCCTTCAAATCTCTTTGATAGAACCAGTCCCCAAAATTCAACAATCCAAAATTCTACATGTGTCCTTTGCCCACAGCACAGGGATCATCAGATGAAGCACTTGCTGCCTTGAACTTAGTAAAGGCTCCCATGGTCAGACACAATAGGCACAAGATGCTCACCTGGCAAGTGAAGGGCTGCAGCAGAGCAAGTTTCCTCTTCTGACTCATTTTAATATACAGGAAATGATCGATTCATCCAGTTACAGCATCCAGTTTAATGCCTTAAACATAGCACCAGGTAGATATGTTTCAAAGAGCATCCAATTATCTTTTAGTCCAACCTACAAGTCATTTTTTTGCATTTCATCTTTCACTGCCTATGATTTTCTCCTTTCTATGTAGTTAGTGGGTTTACCTGTCTCAGGTTAACAAAAAACCTTTATACTCATGCTCAAAGCCCAGAAAACTGTATATATATATATATATGGCTTTGTAAATCCCAGGCTGGAAGAAATGACATTTTCAGCTCTTATTGTAACTACTTCATACAAGCAAAGATAAGAGAACAAGGCCCAAGGTTCAGCAGACCACAAGACCCATGTTAAACTGCCTAGAATTAGCCTCTTCTTCTTATGTACCTATGTTGCTGTTTATTTCCAGACTTTCCTTTCTTACAGTCATAGTTGTAGTCTTTTAAAACTGCTGCCTTTAGTGTGCAGCAAGAGATGGGAGGGTAATTAGGGGCTTCATTAAGCCTTTACGTGCTTCAGATACATGGAATATACAGCCATGCCTCACAAGATCCCAGACCACAGCCAGCTCTTGACCAAATTATTGCCTCAGTGTTAATCTGCAGAAAAGAGGCACAATTCCAGCCCTCAGGTTATGCATCTCTGTCTATTGACCCAACATAAAAGTCACAGATTCAATTGTTTTTCTCACCTGCAGTTTTGCAAAGTGGTGAATTTTCATAGGACACATGTGTTAAAAAATTGTGAGCCAGTAAGTGTTCAGTGCAACAGAAGAAAAAAAAAAAGGAGTGAGCTAGGAGGGACAGAGGGGTAGATTTAAAAAAAAAAATTATGCACCTATGAAAAGGACATACCAACTGACAAAAGAAAGATGATCCAATTTCTATTTGTCTAATCTTAAGTGCATGCAGAGTAGTTTAAAATATTTATTTCTAGTCAAGACAAAAGCTAACAGAGGAGGCATTACTCTCTGAGTAATGAAACAGAATCTGATTCTGATGAAACAGAATCACATTAAAAATATTTTAAAGGAATTTTTCAAGAGGCTCATAAGAACTCCATCTGAAATTTCCTCTGAAATCATTAAGATCCTTGCCATAGATTTTTTATAAGGGACATTAGGAAAGAACCTCCCTTGAGAGAAAAAGAAAAGGTCTTTCCCCCAATTTATAACTCTTAGAATTGTGCAAGTGGAAACAAAATTTTGTTGCCAGCACTTGCCCTGCCATAACTCAGATATTACATAGCAATAATGGCAAGAAAATACCAAACACTGAGTAAACTCATTGTCACATTTTAAGAGCAGCAGATACTGTATGAGCACATACTACATTTTAGAAAAAGTACTTTTTAATTAAGTAGTGTTTAATTTCTGACTGGAAACTTGACTCATCCCATGTCCCAGAAGGAGTCACCCAGTTTGGCCATGGGAAAGGCACTTCCCTGGATCTGCATGGAGCAGCATGGGCTAAACAGGTTATTAATATCCCTGCCCTCAGGAAATTTAAGTATATTTAAACACATTTTTAAAATTTCAGTGTAAGAGGAAGGTAACTATCAGCTGATATGGAAGTCCTTCCGCAAACATTTACTTATTTCAAACTGAAACATTCCCTGTAGTTTCAATGATGACATACGCTTTTGAGTTCTGTAAATTTTTTTGTGTTAATAAAGACACTGGTATACATATATATATTCCCTATTAGAGCCAAAAAAGTAATAGCAGTAGTAATTTAAAATTAAAAAATATCCTCAAACAAAAAATGACAGACACTAAAAAACTTCAGAGCAAAACAAGATAGGAAGCCACTGAAATTGTTTATATAGAAAATGTTAGGAAAAAAAAGAAAAATAGAATTCCTCCCTTTCTTAAATTTAACCATTACTTCTATCAACAGAGAAATAAAACATTTCGAAGAGATGTGTGACATGAAGTCTGTTGCGATCTTAAAATTTACTAAAATTTTAGAAATTTCATTAAGTACCATCACCATGATGCATTGTAACAGTTAAACTTATTACAAAGAGTGAAAACAAAACCACAAAATGCACAAAATTTCCCAGAAAACTCATATCATTTTCTCCTCGCTTTGTCTTACTCTTTTCTCCCATGACTACAACTCTATATTCAGAGTGAGTATAACTATAATACCACTACATAAAACCATGCCATTCCACTGCAATATCTTTTTAAAAATTATTTTTTCCAGAAACAGATTGTAAGATAAATTTCATACATCATTTTCTTAATCTAAGTGATATCTTGGTCAGCAAAGAAAGCAATTAAGTAGAATGAGAGATGCATATTCAGTACTCAATTTTCTTTATCATAAGGAAAATACTTTTATTATGCACAAAGGACTGTAACTTACACCTAAACATGGTAAACTCTTGTATTCTGTGGTATGCATGTACGTATCTCAAGACATCTAGAAGGGAGCCTGTAATTGCCTGCATGTGACTCACCCTAATATAATTTTTTTTGATTGAAACATGAGGGGAAAAAAAAAAATCTAACCTTTAAATTGAAAAATTTTGAAGCCCAAAACAGACTGGCATGCACTCTTTTGAAAGCATTTAAGTAGACTGAACACTCAGCTCAGCTTTTTTTATCTTTCTTTTTTGTTTTTTTTTCCCTCTTTCTGGGCTTGTCGGCACAAGAAGGGATAATGGGGAGGTGTATCATTCCCAGCAAGCTTCAGTTCAGTAACTGCTGCATATTTAATGTTACGCTGCAGCCATGGCCACGCAGCCAGCTGGCTCACATCTACACTGCAAATAACTGCTTTCATATTTGGGGGGATTTTTTGATATTAAGCATTACATGACCATACTCCATGTTCCTTTCCCCCCTACCAGCCCACCAGCCTTGCAGAATTTCACCTGCTGTCCACTTCAAACCACAGCAACAAACAAACAAAGCACATTTACCAGTCCCCTGATCCCTCTCCTGCCATGCAATAATCCATCTCCTCCTCCCATTCTGGCAGTACCCCCACCCAGACCCGCCGCCCAAGTGGAACCGGTGCAGCATTTGTTGTTACCAGCACAATGGCATCTGGAGGTATATTTGGGGCTTTGCCAGGGCCCAGGGCAGCTGCAGAATGCCAGCCTGCCAAAGCCAAGCCAGAGCCTGGTCACAGAGCAGTGATCGGCCCATCTGCAGCCACAACAAGGGGACAAGGCACAAACGTAGCTGGAAGGAAGTTCCTTGGGATAATGTCTCCCCAAGCCACTGCCCAAAATTCAGGGCCCGATGCAGATGGTCAGCTAAGCTGCTCTGCTTGGCAACATTTAACAAAACACAGAGACTCATCTATCAGCCAGAGTAGAAGTGAGGAAAGATCAGGACATGTCAGCATGGGACATCTGTAATGAGATCATCACTATTGCCGATGGTAGTACACAGGTGAGAAAATTTGGGCTTTCTTAATGAAACAAAAGAGCGATGAAACCACCCTGTCAATGTGGGCTTTTCCAGACCAACCAGTATGTTAGAAAATGTGTGAGCTCAGAGGACAGAGGACAACTGTACAAAGAATATGATCATAAATATCATTTGTTGCCTGAGCGCAATTTGGGAGCCACTGTCTGCAGACACCCCAGTAGCGTCCTAGAGACTGGCAGGATTTATCATCTGGCTGATATGACTTTCTTAATGAAAACACATCTCTCTTATCAATGGATCTGCCCCTATCATATTTGTAGGCTAATGACTAATAACTAGGGTGGAGTTTTGGGGTAAAAGCAGCTACATGATTTCCAGTGATCAAGGGATCATTTGTGCTCTCAATCTGCTGCTATCCCTGCAGCTCTGGGAGGAACCTGTCCTAAATATGCAGGATAATTTTTTCTATGAGGTTTGTTTTGAGAACATGGCAAAGGTATGGATACTATACTCATTATTCTGGGGGAAGTCACCTGCCAGATGCTATCCTGACTGATAATGACTTCTACTGGACAACTGGATATTCAGCAAAATGGTTTAACCACCATCAGAGCAATTACATTTGGCTGAAGGAAGTGAAGCTGATGCTCTTTCACAACTAGGTTAGTGCTTGCTAAGCAGTGTCTCCACCTGGTATTTTCAGAGTGTTTTATGAGTTACATAACACCTGTGGAAGCATGAGAAAGCAGCTCTCTGGGGGCTGGAAGGCACAGGTTCAGTCAGCTTCACAGAGCCAGCAGTCGGCCTTCTCCAAGATGACACTTATAAGGGATATGTCCAGCTCTTACTATATTCTTTCTAGCTTTTCGTGCTAGATAAAGACTTGTCTTTTAAATTAAAGAATCCAATTTCCAGTGGTATGGTTTTTTTCTAGTCCCTTGTATAATTTTTCATGCATATTTCATGGGCAGTCTATGCAATGCAACATGAATATTTCAAGGCTTTTTTTCCCTGGAATGCTAGGGAAAATTCTCTTCTATTTGAGTATGAAAATTTTCTTATTACTCCTTTTTTAAAGCTTTTTCTACTGCAAAAGGAGGAAAATTAAGTATGAGTTAACATACAGGATTAGCAAGTACTGCACAGAAATCTCACTATGAAAATACTATGATCTAAACTAAACCAGGTGAGATGGATCCCACCTGTGCTGTCTCATTCCAGCATTCCTGAGGATCCACTGCCCCTGACTGTCTATAGGCACCTTGCAGGTCTGAGAAAACAGCTAATTACACTTATGAGTAACGGGGTGTATTCACTTTGGGCTGTGGGAGAAGCAGGACCAATTACAAGGCCACTTGGTAGTTATATCTGCGCTCGTGCAAACATCTCTTCTAGCAGAAGAAATGAGAACAGGGAGCAGAGAAAGTTTCTTTAGGCAGACTAGAGTGAGCTCAGCACTGCATATATTATGTCATTCACCAGGACGGTGACATTTGGCATAAGTGGAAGGGCAAATCTCCCCGCTGAGGGATGGGTGACAAGGCCTCTACGCTTGGCACAGTTTGGATTTAGTAAATTGCTTTCCCTATCTTTCCATTTCATACCCCCTGAAGTCATGCACAAAGTTCACTGTGAAATAAATGGAGTTTTGAAATGATTGCTGACAATGTCTTCATACCGATATGTATTTTCATGGAATTATTCCACTAAATATTTTTTTCTTCCTTAGAGTTTGTTGCCTAAGAGGAACACTAGGTTTTGTTTAAGGGCAAAAACTGAAATGCCTTTGTACAGCTGTAATGATCTAATCTACATGTGAGTAAATGCTCCAGGGAACACCTTGCATGTTGCCTCTCTGGTGCTCTGAAATGCACTTCATAACATGCTATGATATTTGTAGAAACAAAAAAGGGCTTTTAGAAACCTGTCTCTTTTCAGCTCTCTCAGACTCCTATTGCCTCAGCTCAGGCTTTTGTTGCAAGGATTGCTTCTCCTGCTCTGAGAGATAACCCAGACCATCTGCAGCCAGCTCGCTGCCCTTCCATGAGCCGTAGTCCAGGACTGGTGTCACAGGACCAAATACCCCTCAAAGGAAGCTGTTCTTACTGCTGGAAACAAACACAAACCGTGTTGTTTTCCTGAAATGGGTTCTCTGCAGACATACAGGGGAGGGCTGCTTCTTGGCAATCCTTGCAAGCTGAATTCTCAGATTCTTGCTTTTCTTCTGAAGCCAGTGGTCAATCTGAGTGCAGTGGCCAGTTGTGGGGGGAGGAGGGGTGCAAACATGTATAGTCACTTTCCCATTCTCATGTAACAAATGTAGAGTTTCCTGAGCTCCTATCTCACTGCAAATAGGCTAGCCTAAGGAAATTCAAGGCTTCCAACAGCCTGATTTTGCTGTCCTTGCATCCGAGCCTAGCCGAAAATAGACTGGTCCTGGTCAAACTTAAACAGTAAGAAGACAGATAAGTAAGAAAAAAGACTCTGGCTGTCCTAGTGGGGAGACAAACCAATGCAAAGGAACAGCACAGGGATGCCAAAATACTGTATAGAGTAGGCCAATTTTGTTCATTATTAGCTCCATGCTGTCTAATTTACTACACTTTGAAACAGAAATATGGAAAAAACAAAATTCTGTCAGGTATATGTACTATAAATTGTATTTTGGCAATGAAGCTTAGCTCACTAAGCTCATTTGAGAAATTTTACTCAGAACCAGCTTCCTTTTCATCCTCCCTTAGATAATTCCCATTTCACTGAAGAAATGAAAGCATACCAACAAACCATGCAAGAAAGTCCTGACAGCACCCTATTAACTTTACAGAAGCAGACTGATTATCTGTGAAAATGAACAAAATCTTCCCTTCTGAACAGAAAGAACCTCCTCGTTTATTTGTTCAATAATAACTGCATGTTAAAATTCCAAAGTTAATCTACTTCTCAAAAGCGTTCTTTGCACGTTCCTCCCCCTCACCTTCCACTGCTTATGTAGCCAGTAGTCCTGTCATCTCTACACAAGCTTTTCACTAAATCCCAGTGTTCCAGCAGATTAAACCAAGAACATGAATTCTTTCTGTGTGTTTAAATGCTAAAAATAAAGCATCAGATTTTCAGCTGACATAAATCAGCCTGATTACACTGAAGTCCAAAGAAAGCAGGGAATAACGCAGAGTACCAAATCCAGCTCACAGAAGCTTCTGAAAGTTACCCATGTACCTGCTTCAGTGTGTACCCATATAGACACACAGCAACACAGAGAGAATAGAAAATGTATACTTGCTTCAGTAGGCTTTCAGCAGTGCTTTAATTTACCTGCTCTTAATTGTAACGCATATTTGCTGATTTTAATTAAGCTAGAGGTGTACAAAATAAACACTGTACCAAAGCTAACCATAGACAGGTGCAGAAAGAACCTGTTCACCTACTTATGTTATTTTCACAGGCAAGACCTAAGCATGCCTCAGATGATACTCCCACGACTTTTACTCTGGGTGACCACAGATTTCCATTCTCAGGATGAAATGCACTGGTCACACTTCTGCATTGCTGTTCCATGATGTCTGCAGACCCAGCAAAGTACTAATAAAAGCAGCTAGAAGGTTTATGTTTTTTGTTAAATTCGTGGCAGCCGTAAATATTTTGTACTTTAATGAGATTATAGAAATCTTGAAACCCCAGATCTTATGCTCTGTGGGAGATTGCACTATTTGGGCCTTAAGGCTTGTGTGTGGAATGTCTCATGCCAAAACCACTGGCTAGGGACAGAGCAGAATCCTAGGACTTACCCAGGCCCCCCATAGCCTCAGAAAGGGTCACAGTGCATGACTAACATTTCCCAAGACATAGTCAGCAATGGAGCATCCTTAAACTTGCTGCTGCAGTGTTTTACTTTCCTTCCCAATAAAAAGATTATCTAATGTATAAATTTAGGTTCCTTACTGAAAATGAAGTCTATTACTTCCTTCTTGGCATATCTGTCATGAAGATAGGGAACAGATCATTCTTTTCCTCTGTGCATTCTTAAAGATTAATGTCATGTTTCTCATCAGACTTCTCATATTTAAACTAAATAATTTTACCCTGCAAATGAAGTTACATGGACTTCCCAATTTCCTTATTTCACTCCAGATTCTCTTCAATGAATCCCGAAGACCAGTGGCCAAGACTGAACACAATGATTCAGTTGTGCTTCTTCCTCTTCTCTAAGATGAGTGTATCTTATAAACCAAACCTGTTGGTACACCCTGATATATATTTTCCTGTTTTTCAACAGTATAATTATATTTACTTCTGGTTTTTGTCTCAACAATTTGCAGGTCCCTTTCCATACACAATTTACATGGCTGCTCCCCACCTGCCTTAGTATGGTTGATCATTCCTACCTAAACTTTGCATTTTGCAGTCATCCCTACTGACATTCATCCTATCCCCACCAAGCTCCAAGATCATTTACCCCATTTTTGAAATAATTTTAAGCTCCAAAACTGTCTTTCACCACTCTGGCAATCCCTCGCTCCGTGGAGCTGAAGAAGCAGCTGCAGAAACTTTGAAAGATCTTTCCATCTTGTAGTGTTATGAACTGTGGCTTCCCAAGCAGTTTGTTTGCCTTTTAATTTTTCATCTAGGTCCCCCTCCTTCATTTGTTATGTGCTACAGTTTAGTAGCACATCAAATGCTACTAAAACCTTCTTGAAAGTCAGTATACATAACATCTGCTGTTACTCTGTTGCAGATATTTGTTAAATTTCTTGAGAATGAAAAACTCTTGTTTACTGTTTTGTTTTGCCGCTGTCTTCTAAGTGCCTACAAAAATTCATTTAAATCATTAAGTGTGAGGTAAAACTTTTTTTTCCAGTCTTTTTATTCACTTCCATGGCAGTGAAGTTCAGGAAGAAACTTTATCTAGCGAAGATGACACTCAACTCAACAGTGGGCTCTTCCAAATTCTTCTTCTATTAATAAAACCAGTACAAGGTCCTTTAAGTACCAATTTCTATAGATGTTAAGGTTAGCTCTTCTCACATATGGCTGTAAAAGCTGAAACTGTATCAGCTAAGCAGGAAAGAGCAGTGAGAGCCAAACTTAGCTATGTTGTGAAAAGACATCTTGCAGAGGAGAAGATACTGTGTAGTACTTCTACCTTCCACAGCTATAGTACTAAGCAACAGAATTATCCTTGGACTTGTGGGTGGTTGTCTGCTACTTCTGCTTTTCTGTGTGCCTTCTGGCAAGTCATTTAACCTTTTTCTGCTGCAGATTTTCTGCCTATATGATGGACATAATGGCGCTTGCTATCCTTTTTAAAATGTTCTTTAACAGCATTAAAGACAAAAAAAATTATATAAGTGCTAAGGTGTTATTTATGAATCACTGTCCCTGGGCAGAGGAAAGTTAAATTTAGAAAATGGTGTGGTTAAAAAACCCCAAACAAGTAGCATCCAGCATAATAAAGGTAATATGTATGAAAAAACCTAAGCAGTTTCAGAGTTCATTGTTCTGCTCTTACAAGTAAATGAAGATGTAACATATGCTTTTAACTCCTCTTTCGTTTCACCAGCTGTCCCATGCAACCTTTAACTCCTCAGAAGAAATAAGCACATAAGAAGTGCATTATTGGTTGGAAAAAAAATCCTGTCAAATTTTGCTGTACCATACTCACTCCACAAACATTAATATCAAATGAGGATTTATGGAGTTCAGTGCCACTTTTTTGTAAGATTATTTTTTTCCATAAACTTGAGTTAGGTGTTAATCTTGTCTAGAGCTTGATGACACAAGGTAAGCTGTCATCTCAAAAAACAGCTGTCAGTGCAAACAGCTACAGAAATTCTATGGAATAGAGAGCAGAACAGGTTAAGCAATTTAAGCACCAAAAATTAAACTTTTCTCAAGAAATCACACGATTAAATAAATAAATAAATATTAGTATCTATAATACTAAGTCAGTTACATATATTTTATGATTCCTTGTGAAAAAAAAAAAAAGGAAGAGAAAAAGAGAAGAAACAAGAAAATGGTTACCTGGGGAGCCTTGACCAGACCTGTCTTTCAATTTAACTTACTTGAAATATTTGATTAAATTTTGTTTACACCCGTGTCATGCCCGTGACTTAAACATCATCAGAACATTTTGTCCCACCACATTCTGTCATATTCATGAAAATGTGAAGTAGTTGCTGAAACAGGAAAGTAAAGCTTGAAATCTGAAGTGGAGGTTTTCCCTAGTGAACTTTAGAAGTACCCAACACATGCTGGGGGGTGGTATTCCTCTAAAGAACTTGTCAAAGCTATATAATTATGTGGTAACATTTGTAAATCCCATTTGTCGCCAAGTTCAAAACAGCAATGGAAGTGGTCTTCACACACATTTCCATATGTTTGCATTTCTAAAGTACTTCAAAAGGAGTGTCTCCTGCTCGCATATGGTCTGTAGAAGGCATTTAGAGTTCTGGAGTGCTAACTTGTGGGATGGGAAGCAGCTCTGTACAGGAGAGGTTGTTTCCATCTGCAAATGCAAAAAACTAGAATTGTATCCTCATCAGAGCCTTAGCATTTACTTTTTCTTTCTTAATTCCCTTTATTGGCATATACTGTGAGTTACATGTTTCAGATCTGCTTTTAGCTTTGCTGTAATAGTCAGCAAATGGAAGTCCATTCCTAATGTTTTGTTCTTTTATTGTTTCTTCTTCTTTTATTTTCTTAAACTCTCCATTACGCCCGTCCAGTATGAGTACCTGATTACATCTCCTTTAAAACATGCTCACTTTTGCTCTCCCTTCCACTCACCACACCCACATGTTCATTACAAACTGTTTTCATCAACTCATCCACCAGTTTTGAAAATATGACACTCTGATAGTTGGTTACACCCTTCTACATTTTTTATTTAACTCAAATTGTCTCAACTTCTGACTTGTGACTGTTTTTTGCTGACAATGCAATACATTGGCAGTAAATTTTGGGTTCAGGACCATTCTCTCGATATTTCTCACAATTCTGTTGTGGAGTCTGGACTGTATCAGCCAAACTACCTTATAAATCCGTTGCCAGCTGAATAGATCCCAGCTGAAATGTTGTTTCTCACTTCAGTGTGGATTCTAAGAGTTTTAAACATGTGCTTCCTGCCTTTCATCAAGTCACAAATGTTACTTGAAGAAGAATCTTTTATTTCCATATGGATAGTCTTCACAATTGTCCACCACTTCTAATGGGGCAGGATCCTCAAACACTGGCAGTAGGCAGCACAGCTTCGAGGGAGTATTCTCATGAATGGGATACTTTCCCAAATGAGGCCACATACTTCAACAAGAACTTGAGCAACACATTCTGTATGGTTTTAGCTCTGCTTTAATGCTCCCCAGGATCTGGAAAATGGGAGTAAGCCTTCACTGCATGATCACATAGCTCTATCTGTATCTACAGCCATTGCACAGAAGACATTTGTGTCTCTGGATTTCATCATAACCCTGGGAACAAGATCCACCCCCTCCTCCATGACACATTGGAGCAAAGCTTTCAGTTACATTTGCAATGTCACACTGATGGTTTTGGTAGTGAACAGCCACTACTACACAAGTCTGAGATGTCATCTAGGCTTCACCAGTACCCTCACTTGTAGCTTTAGATATTTTCATCATGAAAAAATATTGGAAGACATTTGAACTTTCCATTTGATGCATACAGATCTGCAGCTGAGCACATTTTGTGATTGTTCCCCTGTACTCGGCACGGAATTTGGTGCACATCAAATTCTACGTTTAGTTTTGGGCCTCTCCCTAAAAGGAGGACATTGAGGTTCTGGAGTGAGTCCAGAGAAGGGCAACAGAGCTGAGGAAGGGTCTGGATCACAAGGCTGATGAGGAGAAGCAGAAGGAGCTGGGGATGTTTAGCCTTGGAAAAAGGAGGCTTGGGGGGACTTTATATCATTCTGGACAACTGCCTGAAAGGAGGTTGCAGCCAGATGGGGGTCAGTTTCTTCTCCTAAGCAGTAGTTGATAGGATAATAAAACAGCCTCAGTTTGCACCAGGAGAGATTTAGATTGGATATTAAAAGAAATTCTTGTGGAAATGGCTGTCAAGCTTTAGAACAGGCTGTCCAGGGAAGTGGTGGAGCCACCATTCCTGCAGGGATTTAAAAGTCGTGTAGATGTAGCACTTGGGGACATGGTTGAGTGGTGGGCTTGGCACTGCTGGGTTAATGATTGGACTCGATGACCTTAAAGAACTTTTCCAAACTAAACAATTCTATGATAATTTAAAGTGTCAGGATAATAAAATCATTTTTGGCAGATTATTTCTGCCAGGTGTTTTTGATAGAAGTGTTTGACATTTCTGTAGGCATAATCTCCACATTTCAAGTTGGTAGGTAGCTTCACTCAAGGATTTCCCTAACAAGGCCAATCATAGCTTAAGAAGCAAATGGAAATCAACCACACTAACAACCAAGTAATCAAACAACTCAGCTCCTCATCTGTTATGAAGAAAGTTTGTAGAGCTCTTGCAAAAATCTAAGCTTGCTGTTCCAAGACTGTTTTTCAATTCAGTACTGTTTCCCTCTTTGAGCAAGCTCTACAGCCAAAAGTATAAAAAAAAAAAGCCAAAAAGCTGTCCCAGGTCAAGCCAACTCTATCATGGTATTTCCTATTATAAACAAATCTTTGGAATCACAAATCAAAATTTGGTATCTATATTATTCTTTTTCTCTGCAAGTTAACGTTGTTCTTATCCTCCAAACTCACTTTAGGCAATTATCTTTGATGGTTAGTTTCCTTTACATATACACAAACCATTGTTGTATTGATTGATAATATAAATAAGCTGTAAGCACACATTCCATCTAGGCTTGTACTGATGTCCATTTGCTTGTAGCATTGTGTTAGGGACATTGCCGACAAAACCTAACAACTGATTAAAATAACACTCACCTACACAGAAGGATGATGCCTGGCACACCCAAGGGAAATGAAGAGTCTCTGTCACACTTGCTCCTCCTTTTGGACTCGCATGTCTATTTTGAATATAAGCCTAGTATGAGACCTGAGCTTAGATTAATCCATCTTTTAACAAGACTCTGTCACACAAAGCATTTCCATAGTCATTCTTTTTTATTATTCTATACTTCTATTTTTTCAGAAAAGCTGATTCAGTTCTTTTCCTTGTCTTGCTAAAGCATCCTGCTTCCTTTTGAGATAGGCATTAAAAAACCCAATCTCTTATTGTGCTGTGTTCTTGCTCTTCCTCACAAGCTCAAAGAAGAATCATTAGATAATAATTTTACAGGTAACCAATGACCATATTTGTGCTTTCTCAGCTAGGCTGGAAATCATTCAGCACCTCAAGTTTTCCAGTCCAGCAAAACCTGTATCAGAACTGTCCAGCTCAGCCTCTATGTCTATAGATGGAGTTAATGTGCAGAGGTATATTTCAGCGCTCTTCCAGGTACAGGTTTTCACAAGACTTTCATGTGCCATTTTTCTTCCCCTGTGTACTCATGCAGGATGCCTTTGTTCTTCTGATTACTACTTCTTTAGGGGGAAACTTTCCATGTCATCTGACCTGACAAACTATGACCACCAGAAGGTCTATTACTGAGAGCCATTTCCTAGCCCTTTCCTATACTATTTTCACCTGCAAAACTCAGACTTCCTAGTAAGGGCCAACAAGCCCTTAACAACACCAGAGTGTATCTAAATTTATCAAGGGAGGATTCAACTTATCCCAAGATAAAAGCAGTTCACCCAGGTATTAAGATGTCTCTCTTCATTTGTTCCCTTTTTCATTCCTTCTGTTGTACTTCTATCAGATAATCCCATAAACAAAGTTCATGTTTATTTTACTAGTTTTCTAAAATACCCCAAAGTCTTTATTTAATGGAAAAAATAAATCTCGAACAGAAGAGCAAACTATTTAAAACAGGCTGTGCCACTATCAATTTCCCATGTTGTCCTGAACTTTCACTTAAAGGATGAATGAGGAAAAAATCTAAATAAAATAGGAAAATATTTTCCTTCTGCTTTTTCCCCCAATAGAAGACTCAAAGATTAGTATACCATGCAACAGAACACATGGTACTTCTACAGATCTTAACAAAAACACGTACAGTGAAAACAACTACTTTCTGCAGAGAATCTTTTAGAGACAAAAGGACTCTTCAGACAAGGCCTCTGAACAGGCTGTTGGCAAGTGCCTCTTGATAAAGAACTCCTACATGCAGTTGTACCCACCATTCTCTGAGGAAGATAATGCTTCCCTTAATATCCCTTTGATGGGCCAAAACTCAACACCAAAAAGCTTTCCAGACTGCAAAAGAGTCCCCCACAGTAGGAGCATGAGCTCATATAGAGCTGGTGGGTCCACAGATGGGGATGTGGGTGAGGGCCCCAGGTGGGTCTGGTCAGAGCCATTAGGGCCTACTCAAGACCCTATTATAGAGTAAATAGTTGGAAAATTCAGAATCCAGACAGATTCAGAAATAATAGTAATAAAAACAAACAAAAAACCCAATACTACTCACTTTGCTTGAATGTCAAGACAACTGCTTGAAGAAGATTCCTTGGTAAGATACCATGCTTTAGGAACTATTAAGTGAAGTTCTGAAGCCTGTCCTTTAATGATTTGAATATCTAAAGCTTGTAGGAAAAGAAAAGCACCCAGAAAATGCAGTCATTATAAAATAAACTCCCAACAACACGGAGGGTATATCTCCACCTGTTTCTGTACACAGTTCTTTAAATTATTCAGCCAGTAGCCACAGACACATCTTCATGTGGGCTAAGAAATATGCTTGCACAAAGACTACCAGAAGACCAAAGTCTTTTTCCACCACATCAGAAAGCCATGCAAAAAAGTATGCTGAAATAGAAAAGAAACTCCTAGTACTTGAACAGACTTCTTTACTGGCTCAGTGCATACTTGTTCATGGTAGCTTTTGACAAGAAACAGGACACAGATCACTGGATATTTTTTCAACTATGATCCAAATAATACGAATTTATCTAATTCTTTTCCCACATGATGAAACTATCACGCAAAAGTTTTCAGAGGAGAAAACACTCCAGCCTATTGAAAATAGCAATGGCAACCAACCACCAGACTAAGAAGCAAAGATGATGATAAGTACAATCTGACCTCATCCTGGCAGCCATGTTGGTTGATCAAAGCAAGTTAGACACGAAAATCCAACACATGAGATTTGCCAGTAATTTCAGCTCCACCTTTGTCAGTGGCGAGTGCATCAATGTCCAGCAAATCCATTTCCATACTGGCAGGACCGGAATAACCTTTGCATGACTGATAGACTGTTTCTGAAAGGACAGCTGATTTTGATCCCTCGAGCACTTCAGAGGGCTGTGTTAGCCCAGTACCTTGAAGAACATAAATTTATAAACAAATACAAGGTCAGATCACAACATGCTGTATGCTAGACTGTTTGGGGTTTTTTTCCAGCACATTCATGCTATCCAGTAAATAAGCGTTTGGAATGTAATAATTTAAGTGTAGGAAGGGAAAAAAAGGCACAAATAGTAACAATCACCAGGGCCATTAATCTCCCCAAAGCTACCTGCCAGATCTTGGCAGTAGAGGCAACAGACGAGTTTTTTTTGGAAAGGACACAAATACAGTACTGTGGTTGATTACTTCTCCAGATATATTGGTTTGGCTCTACTTATATGGACCTCAGCGGCACACGTTGTCCAGAAAGTAAGCAAATACTTAAAAAACATGAAGTCCTCATGTCAGATAATGGACCTTTAAAACAATCAAAGTTTTCATAGAGCTGTTACATTCAACATCATTGTCGTAGTTTATTTTGCCCCCAGAGAAAATGGGAAAAAAAAGGCAGAGATGAGAAGAGCACAAACTAGGACATATTAAAAGAAAAACAATACCCACAAACCATCTGCAAAAATTAATGGGTTGATATAAAAAAAATCTAGCTAGTCAAGAGCCATTGCACCTGGATCTAGTCCTCCACAATTTCTGATGGTAAGAAGATTAAAGATGATTCTATCCATGGCACCCAGATAGCCTTAAACTAAATGTTCCAGCTGAAAGGAATGCTGAACATGAGAAGATGAAATAAAAATCCATCAACAACAAATGTCAGTGGTTGGCACACAGCAAAACCACTGCCTGACCTGAGATTGGGGACTGGAGCTCTCAGACGTGTGGAGTTTTTCAGAATGTAGCAAATATTCCCAGCCTCCCTTCTGTGATGATTCAGAAGGATTTCTTTGGAGGATCTGGGCTCATCTGCTGAATTTTCCAGTTCAACAATGAGAGAATCAAGGACCTGTTTGCATTCCCTAATGAAATGTAAACTACTTAGGAGACTTCCCACAAGACCCCATCAGAAGCCAGAACTGTCTTCCCCATGAAGTGATCTTAAAACCTCTCTCTATGGGTATGCTCCATAGGCATGTGTGTTTGTGTTTTAGAAATGTTGATTTATCATTTTAAGTTTTAATGCAATTGCCAGACAGAACCATGATATATTATAAGGTTAAGATAATGAACAGGGCAATTTCAGGAAAGAGCTTTTCCTAGCAGCAGCATGAGCCACATTCTTTTTTAAAACAGGGCAGCACCAAATATTTCATTTTGTGTGAGATCACTCATATCAAAAGATTACCCTTTTCTAAAACAAAATACTGCTTTTCATGTTGGGAAAAGTTTATGTTAAACTCTAACAACTTGGAGCAGTTGTTTGATGCAGTTGATGCAGTACCTTGTACTGCAAGGATCTTATTTTTCCCTCTGGTGACAGAGGCCTTCCTTAGTTCTGAACTGCCAGACACAATTACTTCTGGAATTGAATATACAGTCCAATGCCAGAGTACAGATATCCCATATTTGTAATTTTATACAACAAATTAATCTTACTTTAAACCTGGGCTCTTCAAAACCCTAACAGAAAGGAATGCCCTAGCACATCTTATATGCAGATATGGAGCCTGTATGGTTTATCCTCTTCCTTCCAGTTTTCTTCTTATAAGATATTTTTCTCACCATCAAGCAAATTATTTCAGCCAATATCAAACTACAATAATACCAAAAACACAGAAATGAAAAAAATTAGGCCACCAGGGACAGTTAGAAGAAGAGCTGGATATCCTGAATCTTGTGGTGGGTTTCACCCAAATAACCTGTGCTTCCTCAGTAATTTTGAAAATCTGGCCTTGAAGGATAAGAGGAAGATATTTGCTGTAGTGACAAAATGCAACAAAAAAAAGTACTACTTCAGACGGACTCAATAAAGCAGCTCCAAACTGATAATATCCTGAAGAAGTAAAACCTTTGCCTCTGACTCCAGCAGAGATCAGATCTCCCCTGTAACGTTGTTCTGTTTGGTGGATTTTAATTCACTTGAAAATGTAACATGTAGTTGGGATCTACATGATACACATTGACATAGTACCAGCATTTCCAGTTCAGGAGATTTTTGGCCATGACAGCTGTCCCTGAAAAGAGTGCAACTACTGTAAATGTCCAAATCTTGCCAAAATTCATAGTTTCATAGCTGCAGAAAATACTGTGTCTGAATGTGATCATCCTAGTCTCCCTTTCATGGTCTCCCAAAGGAATAGGGGACTGGCATGGGAATGAGAGGGAAAGGCTCCAGGGCACCTTTCCAGCTGTAGCTGGACATGCCACTTTCCTCCTGCAGGGCCATGTGTGGGCACACAGCTCTCCACACTCCTAACTTTGGAGCCTGTAGAGACAGCAGAGGAGCCCAAGTCCCTCTTTCGAGACAGGGAGTTCACTCAGAGGATCCCTGAGAAAAATCAGAAAGGAGGTTGCAGACAAAGTGCGAAACTCCTTCCCAGCCTCCCCTAAATAGATTTGTGTATCCTCTCACTGAGATTCTGTCTTGTTACTTCAGTTCTTCCATAACATTATTTATCAGATTTTCATCGTTTTAACACCGTAAATATGCCTGCCAACCAGGAGGAACTAAAATTCATGAACTTCCTAGGCCCAGGTTCAGAACTGAAGTACATATTGTTTCTTCCCGCAGTTAGAGACACACAGCTGCTCCTGTGTCAGCCAAAGCAGTGCTCAGACATCCAAAAGTCTGAGAGTTTATTTTTATCAGTCCGCAGTCCAACAGAGGGTTTACATGGATTGTTTAGAATCTTACATTTATGTGTATATTTTATTTATCTGTCTATAAAAGAATATTAAAATATATATATATTTACGATACATGCATCTCTTAAAGCAAAGTCAAACCTGTAATCAGCTGAATGTTTAATGCAGATGCATTACTTGCTTAAAAGAGAATCTGCTCAAGGGAGTCCTGGTATACCAGCACAGTGCATTTTGTACTTCAGTACAAGATTATGTCACCTCCATTTCCCCCAAAAATCTCGATAGAAGAGGAAATTAAAGGAGACAAACTGAACTGTGATGCTTAGGGAGTCCCTTGATTCTGCCTGTCACAGTTTTAAGCCTGCTCGGGGCCTCAGGGGAGTCTGGCTGTTCTTACTCCTCCTCTGCCAACCAGACAGTAACGGCCCAGTGCTTTTATTCATTACCCTGAATGTAATGCACTAAATTTAACAAGTAACACACTCAGCGGGAATTTATTGGCCTTTTGCAGCATGATTGCAAGGTAGGATATGGATATGGATTCCAATTACTGCTGACACCCAGATAAGAGGAACAAAGCCTATATATGATTGTTATTAATCAAAGGTGATATCTAGTATTGCGAAGAAAAGAAAAACAAACCAAGAATAATTTAAAAATACTTAACTAAGTACTTTTTTCCTATCAAAATGTCAGTTGTTGCAAATAAAATTATTCTGGCATTTTCTAGCTAGGAATAATAAAAAGGATAAGCATATTATACAAAAATGGTCAGAAAGAAAATGTAAATAACAACTGCTATTGATTATAAAATGACATGCAGAAAATTCACATCCCGGGAGATGTAATATGCTGTGTAAAGCCTAAAACAGAAATATGCTTGGGTTCACAGCTATAGAAGTATTAATAATCACTAAACAAAATGAAAATTCTGTGTAATATATTCCAGAGAGCTGAGATTCATATTCATCTGACAGTATTAAAGATGGGATAGGAAGAAATTAATTTTTCTTGTTCACATCTGGAGTTTAAATAGGTACAATATGAATGGGCAAAGAACAAGCCAAAGGCCACTGCATCAAAATTCCAGAAACCAACAGATGTGAAACACATGTATATCTCTCTCAAACCTCTCCCAGGTGTGCACAGAACCGAACCACTGAGATGTATGGGATTGCTTTCATTTCATAACACTGCAACCCACAGCATGTTAAATACTACAGTCATTCAGAGCAGTGAGAGGCAAAGAATTTGGATTCATGGTGTTTAGAATTGCCACTCAGCTTGGACCTAGAAGATGAAAGTCCTTTCCAAGCTGTCTAAACTGTTAAGGTCAGCAGAGTGGGACAAGAGGGCTTATGAAGTTTCTCACTACTATTTCCAATGTTCAGGCTGAGCACATCAGATGAATATTTTCTGCTAACAACTCCTTTCCCTTTCTGAACCATAAGCAGGATGAATTACTTTTCAAAACCAGAGGGTTAAAAGGGATGAAAATTTCTGGAAGACACAACAGTAAAACTTGCTTGAAATCCAGTGAGTCTGGTATTCACTCACAGGCTGCCTTATATGCCTATAACTTATGTATTACTTTAAAAATTAATCAGAAAATATGAAAATTATGTTGCAAATATCGCAATGGCCCTTCCTGGCTCTATCCTAGTCTCTTTCCTGCTTCTTGAGAACCATTTTATTTCCCAGTCCCTTCAGTATTTGTAAAAGGCAGTGTATGTGCCCACTGGGACCAGAACTGACACAGTAGCTGTCTCAAAACAAGCCATCACAAACTTCTCAGTGAGGCTTCCAGAAAGGAATGTAATGCAATGGAGACTTGGAGAACGAGCTTAAAAGAACTTTGACAATTCTCCTGTCTTTAACTAAAGATTTTATTCTACAAGACATCGTTATCACACCCTCTACATAAGACATGGCATATGCATGAGACTTAGAGCACATGTAACTGAGGTTAGCCTGCCTTTCATGGGATGCTGCCTCTCACCTGCAAGAGACCAGTTTTTGCTGGTATTGAGAACTATATTTTCATCTCTCTTGTGAGGAAAAATGCCATAAGCAGTGATCATGCCCTACACATACAAGATATCTAAAATACAAGTTATAAAGGTTTACACATTTCATCAAACAAAGAGGGGAGACAACTAATTGTAACAAAGGCCTGTAGTGAGACAGAAAAGCAATCATGTTTTCTCACTGCTTTTTGCCACTTTACCAGTATATAAAAGCATTTCCAGAGTGGGTACAGCAGGAAGGAGAAGAGAATAAATAAGAATAATATATTTTTAGGAAAAAAAAGTATTTTAAACACATCCAATATACATTATATACTGTGTATTATCTATCACATGGCATTTGCTATATATATATGAATGATGGACTGTATAAGAGTGTAAAATCATTTTTGCTGCATTTGATGCTGTGGGGTTTTACTGATAAATGTTTGTTTACATATATACATGATTTCAAACTGGGGACAGTCAGCTTGGTGATGCAGCCTCGGGTATCAAGCAGATCTTTTATTTTTATTAATAGCTCTAGCATTTTCTTGCAATAGGTGAAGTTTGTCACTGAAGAAGAAATGGAAACAACTAAAATTTTGATTCATCAGACCATGCAGCTACATTTGTAACTTTAAGCTTGAGATTAGTGCTCACCAGGGCTTTGTAAATAAGGACTTTACTAAGTAATGACTTAGTAAATACACCATTTCCCCAACATTGACTACAGAGATTACTTCTGTAGTCCTCTAGCTAAAATGCATGCTAGTGTTTTACAGTCCTTGCTCAGGGTAAAATAAATGCACAGAAGGTAAGTCTCTGTGATTGTCTACGCATTGTTTTACAAAGGACATGAAACTAATGTTGTTTTGCAGCTAGAACCTTATATGAGGAAAAGCCCCATGGGTGGCAACAAATGTTGAAACTCCAGTCTTTTGTTCTCAAATGTTAATGACAAAAATCCAACAACATTTTCTGAAAAAGATTACAATTTAAAATGGTAATGGTACATTTGTCTCAAGAGACTTTGTATTCTGTCTGCAAACCAATCAAGATATGGTAAAAGGATTTAGAGAGAAATCACAGCTGAATGCATAAAATCCTGGGAACAAAGAATGGTACCTGCATACAGGAGACAGCTGGCAATACCCATCAGTGGACAGAAAATACAATTCTCTTTATTTTTGCAAATACAAAACCTTCTAAATTCTGGTAGTTTCTGCAATATGTGACTGTTTTTGTTCACAGCACACTGTCAAGGAAGTTACTGTGTCCTCCATAGTTTTGCTAGCCCATACCATGGATGTGTATTAGATCCAGACCCTTCTGATTGGAATAAAAATCGCCAAAATGTGGATCAAGTTGATAACTGTAATGTAAAATATTATCTTCTCCTTTTTTTCCCTCCCCTGAATTTCTTACAATGCTTTTAACACACTAATCCTTAAGAATCATTTAAGCAATAAGAGTAGGAGAAGACATCACACTGGAAGGGAATAATTTCATGCCTCAGATGTGTTGTGAAGCATGAGGATGAAGAATAAGTGACTTCAGTCACCTGAGAAGTGCAATGATTCCCAGAAATGCACTGCCTAAAGTAGCTTATTGCTATTATTGCATGGGAATTATTTTAGAAAAGGTCACACCCATGGAGCTAGTAAGAATGATTAGATTTGAGTGATCAAGGTGGCAACCATACAGATTGTAATTCACTTCTTAATAAATAAGTTCTCCCATCACATTTTTAAAAATAAAGTGCACATTTTAAAAATTAAAAAGGACCTCCTTGGTCAGGTGAAGTTCCACCCTGGCCAAGGTCTGCTACAGCAGCTGGAAAAACTCAGTGTTTGAGGCACTGTACCCACATCAGGAGACTTTCATGGTGACATTTGTCCAAACCCAAAATAAGCATCACCACTGGGAAGTGTCCATTTCCCTTTCCTTTGAGTGATTCCTCTGCCACCAGTTTCCGGGGTTTAGGAATGCCAAAGAGTAAACACATGTTCTGCACCGCTGTATAGGCAAGAGACATCAGTGCTCTCTGGGTCAAGCATCTGTTTGGCTTAGAAGCAAGTATTTCAAATTTTATTATTAGCTTTACTGGAGCTTTTATCACCATTTTGCTTCTTTTACAGTGAAAAACCACTTCTATTCTTCAGGCTTGAAAAAAATGGTGTCTTCTTTGTGCAGATTTCATTTTTAATAAAAGAGAGGTTTCAGAAAACCTGTAAAAATGAAAAATTAAAAATATCATCCTTCATTACACAGATAACAAGCTACAGTTCTGTTTGCTGAGGCATCATCGCATGGGTTCTACTAGGCAAATTATCAAATATTGAATGGAAACAACACTTTGGTTTTGGAAAAAATTGTATCATCTTTCTTTTGAAAAGAATTGAGCTGAACTTTCAAAGTTATATCATTAATCTAAAGTCTCATCTTTAAAGATCACACTCCTACTCTCATTCTTGGTATCTGTTGTAATTTGACGATATTGTAAGGTATTTTCTTCCTTATTTATGTAATTTTAAGTTTCTTTAATTCCATGATATTATTTTTTTATTTGCCTGAAAACCTAAGCAAAAAAAAAATTTAAAAAATTAAAAAAAAAACTTAAAAATTTCAAGAACCAGATGAAAAGAAAAGGTGTTCCAGGTTTTAAACCAGAATATTTTGTACTCCTTTTAGTCTGTTATGGCTCTGAGGAACTGATCAGAGTATCTGAAACACTTTTGACTTTGCTGTCACAATGAAATATTTAAATTAAGGGACTTATTTTTGATCTCCTGTTCAAGTCATAAGGGTAAAATGTGATAAGAAATAAAAAGGATGAGGCACACTTGAGGAAGTATTCTCACAGCCTTCTCAAGGTACACAACTCAGACATGATTCCATGTAGCTAAGTTTAGCAGCCAATGTCCACCACAGAGGCAATAATGTGGAGAAGCAGGTTCTGTCAGAGAGTAGCAAAAAACATTATTTAGTTGTAAACAACAAAGAAAGTCTTACATTCAAGATAAATTTACAGGGCATTTACTGATTCCTAGAATGCATGAAATGCTGTAATTTCCTCTTTCTAACCTGAACTTCTGCTGTTCCATTTTTAGCAATTGTTCTGGGAATAAAGAAAAGTGAGTGTGTTGGTCTCAGCACCTGAGAGCAGGAGAGATCCTGCAAGAGTTTATCTTTCACATTAGAAAGGAGCATCTATGGAAGGACTTCAGGGACTCAGAAGGACTTGGGAGCTTTGCATCCTTGGGAAGAGACTGATTTGCTGCCAGTTGTGGTAAAAAGTATGTACTGGGGTTGGTAGTGGGCTTAATTACCTACAATAAATGTTCTCAGTTTAAGTACTCAAGCTGGTAATCATGAAATAATTTTCTCTTAGTCATCATCTTCTCCCCACCCCTCCCTGCTTTCCTTTTGAGCTGGTTTACATGCCCTCATTTGCAAATATTGTTGGGACAATGTCAGGTTGCTTTAGGCCAAACAATGAGATTTCTTATCTATTTTTATAAAATTTAATCCCACTGGCAATATTGGGTTGATTTCTCTAATGGTTCCAATGAAAACAGTGTTTCATTTGGCTTTAAAACTGTGCTCACAGATGAAACATTACAGGACTATGCCAGGCTATGAGGGCCAGGTACTGAAACCAACTCTAAACAAAAACTGAAACTATGTAGTCTATATTTTCATTATAAGATCAGAAAAAAAAATAAAAGGGGGATAGGAATAACCCTAAGAACTCCATAAAAGTTGTTTATATAAAGAAATAAATGTATTATATAGCAATATACCACTGCTATATTGTAACATGCTGCTGAAGTGGTACGAACCAGAGCTGTGGGGTCCCAGATGGGGCAATGTTCATTAACACCCAGCAGCTGGATAATTTATCAGCCCACCAGCATGAGGAGTTTCACACCCCTCTTCTGTAATTCAAGGGGGACCTTCCCCTCCAGCCCACTCCCACTCTGAGTTTAACCCCACAGCAAAACTTTTACTCTATCTTTGCAAGGATGTCTAATCCGCACTAAATATGCTAATCAAGAAATACCTCAAGGGCCTTTTTAGATGGTTTTGGTTATATATAAATGCTAAATCTGCAGCTTTCGGCATTATCTTCAGTAAGAAGTCACCATCTCTGGTTCATGAAATGCCATTTTCTTTGTCCTGTATAATAGACAGGTTTCAAACATTATCAACAAACACAGGCTGGGAGATTAGCTCAGAAGGACACGTTCCATAGTGGCAAGGAGGATGCCTCTTCTACACTTTGACCTTCTAATCAAGAGACCTCTGCACAAAAAATTTGGTGGGGAAAGAGGAGGAAAGCTGAGAAGTGTCCACTTTTCCACAGCATGCACAGAGAATACCCTGTATGCAAGAACCTTGTGATGGATAGTGGTGCAAGTCCATCGATTTTTACAGCCAGCATTTTTCTTTTTTTTTCTTTTTCTTTATTTGTAATTGTGAGATTCCCCAGAAGGAGCAGTGCCAATAGGAACCACAGGTGGAATGAATCCCAGCAGCACTATGGTGTGCACTGCCAGATGCCAAGAATCTGCAGCCTCTGAAAAGTAGAAACACAACTCCTACACCAGTGGTCCTGTGCTTCTCTGGTACACCCTCTGGGATCTGCCAGCTTTGGGAGAGAAACCTCCCTTGCTCTTTTAAGGGTATCAAAAACCCATGGACAAATTAAGTAAATATCCATTAGTGGAATTTCACGGACTATCCCTTCCATCAGTAGCTTTAATTGTGAGTTTTTCATAGAAAGGAGAGGGGTTTATGTCCTGGCTTGAAATCACTAAAATTGCAAGACCACATTACACTGCATATAAATCTTGGGAAAGAGCACGTTTGAAAACAGGGCTGAAGAAAATGGTGGATCTTCCTCCTTCTCCAGCCTGATTTTGTGAACTCAAAGGTCCATCTGGTGAGGTGCTGCTCTGCCTGCACCCACCCCGGAGCCTGGGTGCCAGGCCCTGATGTGTTCCGGTGGCAGATGCCCAGCGCCTCCAGGCTGGACCCCCCTTTCTTCCCAAGCAGAAAAGCAAAATCAGGGAGGCACCTACAGAAACAACATGTCAGTTCCTAGTAGCTTTGCTCCCTTGCTGCGGGTACCAGCCTAAGATGAGGCACTGCGTGCTAAAACAGACCTCTCGTAAATATTTCATATTCCTGAGACAAGCAAAAAAGGCCTGTCACCACCCTGTGCATTTCTATTATTTAAAGGGTCACTAATCAAGCAGTGAACTTACCTTTCCGACAAATCTCCATACCAGACAATCAATATTCATCTGGTGCTAGCGATACCCTCTCCCTGCCCGCCCAGCATGGGGGTGCAGGCCGGACTGTCCTCCTCCTCCCTGGGGATTAACACAGCCTGGGCAATGAGCCCTGAGGACTCGGGAGGGTGTGCTGTGTCCAGCACCCCCAGGAAAACGTTTGGAATTGTCACCAACTGCCGCAGCGGGTACAGTAGTGGCGGGACTAGGAAGGGTTAAAGTTTTGTCTGTGACACTGAAATTGAGGCCAGCTGTAGGTCATATTCATGTCCCAGTCACAGGAAAATGAACCTGTGAGACAGAACCTAATTATCTGCTAAACCAAAAGCCAGTCTCAGTTCAATAACTTACGACAGAGCTGGCAGCCAGATATAGTGTTGTCATGGTAACGCCGAAAAAAAAAAATCCACTGCAGTAGAGAACAAGAAGGAAAAGAAGGAGACTGTAACCCTAAATATGCTGTAGCCATTTGATCTTGGACAAGTGGATATGTCTAAAGAGCCAGATTGCTACAACTGTCTATCCACTTTAATATCCTCTATAATTACTGAAATGAAAAATGCAATTACAGTGTGCTCTGAGCTAAAAACCAGGAGTAACTGGCTAACTGGGAATTAATTTTAGAGGGAAAAATATCGATTTCTTTCCCCTCTCAACACACATGGACTGAGAAGTATGTGGGGGCTGGAGAGCAGAAACGCCTGCTTACTGCTAGTCCAAAATCACTGCATGCCAATCAAACCCTTGCTTTTCCCTATCACCTTCCCCTCCTCCCTCTTCCATCTACAATCCATTACAGACAAGGGAAATGTTCAGTAGAGCAAAGCACTAAAGATCTCGCTTTGTGGAGTGCAATGTCTGAACTACGTGAAGTTAAGGGTGACATGGGTTTACAGCTCACAGAAAAATGTCCTGAGCATGTGCCCTTACATGAGACACACAATAAGTCAGAGAACACCATGATGGACCCATGCTCCCGGGAGGGATCCCATCCTCCCAGAATGGTCATATTGGGTGCTGAGCATAGCATCCTCAAGCAGAGCTGGTGCTGGATGTGGGGCTTTTTCCAGCTGAATCCCCCCAGGTAGCAAAACAAAGGACGTCATCCTTGGATTGCTTGCGGAGGTGGTCGGGCACACGGGCACAGACCAGAGCTCAGCTGTGGACCACCAGCACCCTGCTCTGCCAGGCCCCTCGGCACAGCTGAAAAAAAGTTCATGACAAATCAGACACAAGTGCGTACCAAACACAATATCAAATTGTGCTTTGAAATATATATTCAAAAAGTTATATATCTACACATATATATATGTGCACATATTGCTTACTGCTGTGAGGACCACAAAACCAATCGCTGTTGTTTTTGGTCAGAGGTGCAGATTTGATGTCGTAAAGATCAGCAGAGATTCTGTGAAAGAACATATATCTGTTTATGCATGTTAAAGACAGAGATTGTACGCGAAAGATCATGGTTAGAATGGTACAATTAAAGCAAATAAGCCATTTAGTTGGCACTTCTGTATCAGTGTTTCCAGCTTGCTACCAGAGCTATCTGTGCTTTTCAGAGCAGCTTGCTGAACAGTGAGACTTCACTCCCAGATGCTGGAAACTGCATGGTTTCAGACTCTCACATAGGCATGCTATTCAGACTCAAAATGTTCTTGCCATTATTAATTGCATAAGAGACTTCTGAAAAAATTGCAATATTTCAGATGGTTAAGATAGCAAAATAATTCCCAACCTGAGAATGTGATCAGGAAATGTTATTGTCCTCATATTTTTACCCTACACAGGCTTTCTTTCTTCTGACTGGGCAACTGAAGACCAGATTTGGCACTTCTTTTCCAGCAAAAAAGCTCTTATTCTAGTAATAATGCTGTCTGAAGAAAAAATACTCATTTAAGTATGGTGCCTTCTGAAGAAGATTATGTATCAATCATTACTGCACAGTGCTGTGTGTGTTTAATGAAAAAAAGGAAAATTCATATAGCAGCATGTTATTGCCATTCTAGCTTTTTAAATAAAAAAATGTACAAAAAAACCCCAAGAAACCAACCCAAACTCCACAAAACTCCACAGGCAACATATCTTCATGTCTCCGTGCAGTTTGAGACCTGCATCCTGGTCTTGAAAATATTTACCATGAGTACCCACTCCAGTGAGTAGTTCAGTTGAGGTAGTAGAGGTGTCTGGTATCTACGGAGAAGTGAAGCATGACCTTTCTACACCTGCACAGTTTTTGTCATCAGTAACACAGCTCTAAGTACGTCCAGAGCAATATTTTCAATGAGCCAGCCTGACACTTGGCATACTTGAGGTCTCCAAAGGTTTGCGGGTCTAAACCTGATTATGGTGGTCATTAATTTGGCCTGATTCTCATCATGGAAAATATGAATGACCTCATGCTTTTCTTTCACTGATCTCTGTGTTTCTGAAATTTTAGCAACTTGCTTTTCTACCGGTCTGAGAACGTGCTTAGTCTTTTTAAATTGTGTAAAGGATTTTTAGGAAAATGTCTTCTGTAACTGCTGGAAATTGGCTCAATACACTGGTTTTCAGCCTTCAAGGAATCCATGTAAACTGGTAACTCAGTTTTGAGGGAAATTTCCTAACAAGGCCTCTGAATCTTTTTTACAAGGATCACTCTCACAGCAAATTCAGAGGCATGCAAATAATGCAAAAGAAGCAAAAAATTATTGGGAAAAGGTAACAACTTCAGCACAGGGAACAGAAATTCCGCTTCCATTTAAAAAACTAAACTGAAAAAGATCCTGGTCTTCACACATGGTAAAAGGAAAAAAAGTCTTGATTTTGCTATTCAGATGTGCTTTGTTATTTTGCTATTCAAATGTGCTTTGTTCCCCACCTGAGCCTGCAGACATTCTCAGACAGCACTTCCAAGAACAGTGGACTGGCCTTTCCCTCTCACTTACATGGATCTGCTGAGGAGAGACAGGCTCATCCTGGGGAGGAGAGTTCCAGTGTGGGTCTGCAGAATCTCTGTGCTCACTGTGGGTCTGACAGGGCCGCTGTTACGGCTGGAGTTTTTGCAGGAAAAGAAGCACCCACCCTCACCTGTGATGTTGGCAGCACATTTATCACTAACAAATCCCTGGACTTCACACTTTAGGCTGCTCATTGCAGCTATGAAAGGGGTAAGCTAGAGTACTGATATGTTTACACAGCTGAAATCCAAACGTGTGCCTCTGTTGGTGTTCTGACATTTGCTGAAAACAGACCAAAAAAAGACCAATTAATGAAAAACGAGAGCACCATTTTGTAATGGCAGAAGCATTACAGACAGCTATTGGTTAAAAAGTCTACTTTTTAACATCAACACTGAAAAAAAAAGTAAAGAAGAAATTGAAGAAAGAGAAATCATGACCCGACCATTAGAGCAGTCAACTGTGGTCAAATGCTGGTTTGTGTCCCGGTACGAAACTTCAGCTCATAAACCTGAGCTACACCAAGTATCCACTGACATATTTCGTTAATCTCTGCTTTTAGCCAACCTCCTGAAAATACAAACTCAAAAAAATGAAGCTGATTGTAATAGTCACAATGGAGTATTTTAAGGCAGTATTTTAATTTTCTGAACAAAATACATCTTTTTTTTAAGTTCTCAAGAGTACAGTGGAATGAGACAGGTAACACAGGACTCAGTTTCCTATGTATTAAGTGTCTGTTGCCTTTTGTGATGACTTGAAGCATCTGAGACATCAATATGAGGCTGGCAGATATGTCACACAGTCTCAGTGGACTTGCCATATTTGGGAGTAGCAGCAGTAGGATGCCCTAAGGCAAATGGCAACTGTAACTACATTTTCTAAACATTTCTAATGACTTATGGCTCCTCCAAAGTCCCAAGCACTAAATTTGAGTCAGGTCTGAAAGAAATACCAAGTAACCACATGAATCCATTTTGATTTGTCTCATCAGCTGGGTTGTAATGTGTCCTAACAAACTGGCATTATATTGCAGAGTGGCTTTACTTGATCTAAACCTCCTTAAATCAGCACTTACTATTAGATGTTAAATTTTGTTCTAGAAATGAGAACTCAATCACTGTATTAAAAAATGAGGATTGCAAATTACTTCAGGTAGAGTTTTTGGTAACATCATACAATTTACAAATTGTGATGCTAGAGTTCCCTTAAAAAAGTCACATATAGTCAATACGAATCATGCAGTAAGGCCACTATATTAATAGCTAAAATCTCTGTTTAAACTAAGCAGTCAATATTTAAACTCATGGTCCATTAAAAATACGCCAGGATAGTTTTGCATCATGTTAAATGATAAACAAGTGAGGCCACTTGATTTGTTTCTATTTTTGTTGCAGTTTTTAGATCCTGAGCAAACCAGCTAAATATTTTATTTCTTTGCTTGAATCTAAACAGAACCTTTCAGTCTTGGAATATAGACAATTTAGACTCTTTTTTCTATAGCTAGCATTCTACTTTGGTGCAGTCTTCAATGCAAACTTCTCCTCTTGTTCTTGAAACCCATGACTTGGTAGGCATGACGTTCTGACAAGGGAAATGCTTTCCAGGGTTCACCACACTGTCCTCGTGTAGTGGGGGATATGTTAAATACAAAAAGATCCAGCTCATATTATGGAGCTTTTTGAGAATGGAAATAGTTTAAGTAAGTGTTTTGTAAGGATGGTGGCCACTCTTCAAAAATGTTTAAATTTGATGGTGACATCTTAGCAGCCGAAGCCAAAGGCTCCCCTTGACTTTAACGAGGCCAAAGCATTTGTTTATGGAAACGACAAGGCTGCAAGGTGCCTCTGTCTTCCAGGACATGCTTTGTACTGTTAAAAACAGTCATGAAAACAGCACAGTGCCAAATGTCACAGTTCTGATCTCATCCACCTCTAAGTCCCTCCATTGCACAGAACAGTGTGTGGCTGGAAAAGTTTGCCAATAAGCTACATGCATCAGGAAAAACACATTGGCCCCAGGTAAAATATGTCATATAACTGAACATTAAAATTCTCCCTGCCAAGAAAACACTTAAAGAAAACAAATTAGGTGATCATAATGATGCAGGTTACAGCAGGCTGCACCTTGGAAATCCATGAAAACCACTTACTCACAGCTCCAACATTTTCTCAATCTTCCTTGGATGCAAATGAATCTGCAGAACATGGAGATATTTGTAATCAAGAAAAGATACCACTGTTATCACACCAAAAGCGTTCAGAAAATTAAAGCACAAGTAATTAAACACACGCACAAAAGAAAGGAAAAATTCTGCCAAGGGTGCTTAGATAGGTTGGTACCAGCTATTAGTCACTGCATTGAATTCTGCAGGAGACAGAAAAAAAACCCCACAACAGAGAAGTATCACTTTACTTTTCCTGATCTTATCCTTTTCCTTGGGCATGTCCTTGTGGCTATTGTCAGAGAGAAAGGCTTCTGGGCTAGATGCTAGCAATTTGCTAGATTGTTAGCATTTCTTTCCACACCAGAAGTGTTTTACTGCTCCTTAAGATGTGCCGTGATGAAGCCCACGGACAAGTGTCTAGACACAGCACATAGCTACGGCCTTTGAAAGTCATTTGATGCACTGGGGCTGTGTTATACATTCATGGTTCTAATGAGTTTTTAACAGGTTTTCCAGGAGTACTGTGCAGCAGGCAAGAGACACACAAAGAGGGAGAAATCCTTACCTTTGATTTCACACCTGTTGCTATAGACACTGCAACATGTTTCACAATATTCTGTTTAAGGGGCTTAAACATGGAATGGCCATCAGATATTTTTAATCCTCTGTATGCTAAGGATGCTTTTCCTTTCTCAGTTTCACTCAGGAATGTATTTGTTGACAAATTTAGGCACAGCTTACTCACTGGCTTAGATTCTCATACATGCATTACCTTATGCCACCTCCCTTTTTTTAACCAGTGTCCTCTAGATGGTTTTGTTTTGCCAAGTAAGAAAACTGAAATTTTGCACAGCATGGTAGCTCCTCATGAAACTACTGGAAAGAAAATTTCAGGGCTGGTTTTGGACCTTCAGTCACTGGAGGTCTGATGCCACCTCAAAGCCTTCACCTTGGGCAGTGGCCAGTGGCCTTGCTCCAAAAGGGGTGTTGTGCTACGTATCAGAGCAGTCGGAGAGAAGGAAGTTTGGGATAGTATTTACTTACACTTGTTGGTGCAACAGTTCCATGGGTACTACAATCACTAAACTCATTCCTCTCCCTCCTGGAATGGGGAATAGCTTGTCTTTACAGTACATTCTTACAGGTCAGGCAAAAGAAAATAATTAAAATAAAATAAATAGAAAAAGCAACTTTAATTCCATTTGCTTGGGGTTTATTTTTGTCTCTCTAAATAAGAAAAAGTGCATCTGAAATTTTTAGAATTTCTGGGCCATTTTTGGTACAAAAAGGCTGTCACAAGCATGAAAATTTATTACACAATGGGAACTCCTGGTGTGCCAACACTGCCACCCCTTTGGATCACCCCACAGGAATTCCCATGCAGGAGAACAGGGCTCTGGCATCACATGCTCTGAGCCTGCCTTTTCATCCTTCCAGTGCAGGACAGCTACTGCCTTTGGAGGTGGGATAAAGGTAAGTAGGTCCAGGAGCTGTTCCCATCACCTTCAGCAGGCTGTCAGAAAAGGGAGCTTCTTTCTCCACGGTACAAGGTCCTGTGATGCACTGCACACACACACATATTTCTGTAATTTTGCACTGTACGTAGGAAACCAGAGTCATTATATAGCACAGATAATCCTTCAACAAAATCGTGGAAATTCTGAATAAGATGAAAAAAAGACTATGTTTGGAGTATCCCAAGATTTGTGAAATGAAATTGATTTCCATTCAAATCAGGTCTTTTACTCTTCTTGAAAATGTCAGGATGTCAGCCTTGGTCATTACCAGACTGTGATTTATAGTTGAGGCAGAGCGATAATACTCAGGTGACTGTCTGGAACTGTACTGCTGTGTCTGGAAAGGCTACAGATGACAGCTTCCTCCCTTCTTAACCAACTTGCATTGCTTATCTAAGATCAGTCTTCCCCTCGTCCTTCCTTCCCAAACACATGATAGGAAAATGATAAAACATATAGGCTTGCAGATTTACTGAGATCACACAAAAAATCCTTGTGAAGGGACTGGGTTACAGAACTTTGGAGAAACACATTAAAAACAATCCTTTAGCTAGCTACATCCTAGCTGTTTGGATGGATACCTGTAAAATGTGAGAGTGATTGGCTGGCTTCAACACATGGGTATGTTTTAATCCATCTGTAGGATCTATTTCTGTAACTCGAGCATACAAGAAACACAGAAAATGCTGAAACCTAGTAACCTTTCAAATAGTAAGAATAATACAGCTGCTGTCATTTCCTTCTTAAATTAAACACAATTTATTCAATAAATAGATTAACGGAGGTCAAAAACTACCTGGCTACTAATTACTCAAAGACTGATAAGCTAATTCTTTTATTTCTCCCATTGACATAAGATTTTGCTTAAATAAAGGCAACAGAATTACTTAACAGTTCAGGTGATAAACTTCTAGTAATTTTAGCTGGAATTGGGCACCTTCAAATACCTCAAACAAGACTTTTCCAAATCTTTTTCTCTCTTTATTCTTTTAGCTATACTTGTGGTGTCAGTATAATGAAGCGAAGAAGAGAATAAACAAGTTAAATTACTAAGTAAGTCAAACAAAAGAGGATTTACTAGCAAGCTAATAATACCATTCCTGACATTAGCTCACTCATTCTGCTATTGGTATTTGCAGAGGACATTGACAAAATGGGAAAGACTCAAACAAGAACAAGCAACATGATCTGATCTTCCCAAAAAACTTAGAGCAAGAAAATGAAGACAATCTCATTAGTTTTTCAGTGAAAATCTTAAGAGGGGGAAGGAAGCAAATGACCATTTAGATTGTCAGGAAAATTTTTAGTAGCTGGAAACTGATGCTAAACAAGTTCTAATTAGAAATAAAGCCTGTGTTTTTAATATTGATGTAATAGACTACTGGGAGACTGTTCCATGGGGTTATTATGAATTCTCTGCCATCCCAAATCCTAAATATACATGCTAACCAAACAGAAATTGTTGGTGTTGACGTGGGAGTTGCTTGGTGAATGCTTTGGCATGTTTTATGGAGGAAGTCAGACTGGATGATTGAGTTTGCCTTGGCAGCGGACAGGATATTTCTGCTGTGTGTGGGAGACACAAGGGAGGAGAGCAAGGGGGAGGGAAAAGGAGGGGAAGAAAGAAAGAAAGAAGGAGGTGCCTGGCTGTATTTCTTGCCTAGTCCATGTAAGGTGCAGGTACCAAGTTTCCTGGTCTACTGAATGGCATGTGGTACCTGGAAGCAGAGAAGATATAGGATGGCACCCATGGCATTCGTGGGTGGCATTCAGCCACAGGTTTTACCACAGGCAGAAGAGTCTACAAGTCCTCTCAGAAGACTACTGCAGGTATTCGGTTCTTCTATCATTTCATAATCCAAGCTGAAGGATTTTTTTTGCCATGGTAAAATCACCCAGAATTGAGACATACACATTAGACTGCTTTATACAAAAATGATGAGCCAGAGACTTTCTGTGGAGCTACTCCTTTGCATTTTCTTTCTTACTGGCTATTGCAGAAGATCACTGGGACCATTAAAAATATTAATCTAAAAAATGTAAGTGTGCATGTCAAAACAAATCTGAAGAGTTTCAATGGAGACTAGTTGAATATCGGGATCTGAGATCCCATAGCTTGTTCATATGCAACCCTCTCTCTTTCCAACCACTTCACTAAGTTACTGTGAACAACTGAAGGACAAACAGCAGAAAGAAGATGGTAAAAGAAATGTATAAAACATTCCCTCACACTGCCACACTAAATCATGACCTCCTGCTTTGCTAATATTTGCTTTATACTGAGGTCTCAGAGCTCTAATAAAAGACAAGGTCCCCCTGTGACAGTCACTGTGCTGCCATTCGTGAGTGGCATTCCCCACGTGAAAGAGCCCAGTCTGCCTGGACAGCACTGGGAAAATGGCAGGCAAGGAAAGTAAAGGCTTGAGGGAACTTGTCTGCATTCATGCTGGGTGCCAGGAAGCGAACCTAAATCTTTAGCCATTGATGCAGCAAAGAAGAGCACGTAGGCAGCATTTTGGAAACATTTCAAAGGGTTTAAAAAGTGTTAGTTATTGCATGTAGTAATTTTGATTTCCCACTAGCATTTAGGGAATGATGACCAAATTTTAGAAAGTCAAGCGGCAGCCTTTGGAATTTATTAACTCATAAAAGCCTACCAAACCTCAACACTCAGATACCAGCAACACCCACAAGAAATCTAACCCTCTGAGTCAGCCAGGAGAGGTTTCCAATGCCACACTGGTAACCTGCTTAACTTCTAAACATCCAGCCATTGTTTAAAAAGCGGGTGCCTCAATGGCTCCTAAAACATCAATATTTTGACCATACTCCTCTATTTCCAAAGGAGACATAAGTTTGAGAATTAAGATCCAAAATAATATGCCAACATAATAAACAACAGAAAAGCATGGTCTCCTACGTTTATTTAAAATCTAACAGTAAATCTAGCTCCCTGAATATTCCAGTGTGTGTATATAAATATATCAGCAAGAGCTATAAGCACTGTGTATCCTCAGACTTGTGACAAACCTTCCCAATAGAGGGATGAACCCCTGTGCTTGCAGTGGAAAGCTATAAATCCCACCACAAAATGGCTGTGCCGACCATTTCACATGCCAGGCTTGCTGAACGCTGATTCCTGTGCCGCTGGGACGCCGTGCTGTAGGACCGAGAGGTGCCGTGTCTGGATTTGGCTCATGCCAGCTGCTGCAGGATGGCTGCACTGTGCGAGGTTATGGACCTGCCTCCTGTATGCCCAAAACAGACTTAGGCTCCCTCAGATCAAGGGCCGACCATCAGAACTTCTGGAAATATGAATCTGGCTAAATGCTGGTTGCAAAAGTTTCATGCACATCGCCAGCAGAAACTACCTCTGCTGAAGAGAGCACCATAAAATTATCCCATAGCCTGCTTTTCCCAAATCACAGTTATTAAATCTGATGTTCCACAAATGAATCTCCATTCTGATTGCGCAGAGATCAGGGCTATCATACCATTCTTCAAAAGAAAAAGAGAAAGAAGAGCTTTATCTGGAAAACTGCAACCAGCAACCTAATACATAACACCTGACTGTTGGTTGTTTCTGAACGGGGCTGAGGGAGGAGATGCAGATTCTGCAAAAATTTACAAGTAGGGGCAATTTATACGTCCTTCATGTTTGGGATGAAGAACCACTGTGGAGAGAAATGCAAACAGTGGGAGCAAGGCTAATTTAAACTCTTAGGAGAACAAAGCCAGCATCTTGTAGGGCCTTACAGTGGGGCTGTGGAAGGGGCTGAAACAAAGAGATGAAGAGGAGAAGGGGAGAGGTGATTGTTACTTATTAGTAATATTGTGATTCTATTTCACAGAATAACTTTAGCAGAAGAAAAGCAACCACCTTGTCCAATTCTTTGGTGTACCTACACCCACATGGACAGAAATATTTTAGAAGTAGAGAGCGAGTGAGGATCCCATAATCAAACTTTCTGGACACAAAGTTTTCCCTTGCACTTCAAAGGCTGTTTGCAGAGGAGAGAGAGTGCAGAGTAACAGACAGTGAAACATGAAGACTTTTCCACTGCTAACTGTCTCACTTATATGAAAATCAGTAATAAACTGGATAAACAGAATCTACTCCTTTATGCTTTGAAGGCACTCACTTCATCTGATTTATTGTCATCCAATGGAATGCTTTGAGTAAAGGGATGCACTATGAAGAAATGCATTCTGCTAGGAAAGGCTTGAGTTTGAAATTAAATCCTGTGCTAAACTTTTCAAGAAGTATCTACCTTCACTGAAGTCTTTTCATGGCCCTGCTTATTTCTACTTTAAACTTCTCATTTATTGTACTTTAAGCCCCATCAGTGAATGTAAATGGGGTTTCACTATACGTTTAGTGCATTCAAGCATTCTTTGTTACAGTTCCCACCCTGCCGCATTATGTGAGCTCTGCCACGGAAGTCCAGCAGTCGGTTTGTTTTCTGCTATTAATAAAAGAACCTACTTTTCCCCACTTCTTTGAAGAAGTTGAAAGGGCTACATGTTAGAGGGGGAGGTGGTGGGGAACAGACTGTGGTGTAATCCCCAAACGCAAATGCTGTCTAGATTAGAAACCTCCCTGAAGAAAATTTACAAATGCTAAGACTGTGCTTTTTGTGTGATGAACACTAGAGCAATAACTTAGCCACATACTGAGTTCTGCCTAATGCTTAGGGAGCCTACTAGGTGAAAGGAATTAAATGAGAAAAAAAAAAATCTTCCAGTTGGCTCTGTGCCAATGCCATCCAACCCTTTCAGTATCCAGTGACTTACTAATGCAACTATTTTCATATGTATTTCATCACTGAGGTATCTTAATATAATACTTAGGAATCTGTTAAAATAATAATAACAAACACACAAATGGGATTTACACATTGCCAGTGTTTTTACATAGTCCAGGAAAAGCTTAATTAAAGGGGTGGGACGTGTCTCTGCTGAATAGCTGTTTTTCCTTCATACCTTCCCATGCATGACACGCACACATCCAAGAAAAGAAGTTGGGGGTGGTGGTGGTGGAAGAAAACCACCCAAAACCAAAACCAAAATTACCGGCCCTAAACTACTCAGCACAACCTTGTTGATTCGCTTGGCCATTTAAATAAATGAACATGCTCCTTGTAGAGAATCACGGCCCCAGTGCAACACTTAACGAGTAAAAGAAAAGTACAGAATATTATCTGCCTTGTTCCCTATAGGATGCTCATATTGCTCAAACTATCATTACCATATCTAGTTTATCCCACAATTACAACTAATCCCTAACTCCTAAATAAGTAGGAACAGGCGTAAAGATTGCACTTCTGAAAGCCTACCAGATAAACTTTAGTCTATAATCATCTGGAAGATTCTGAGATTAATTTTAAATCCTACTTAATAGGTTAAAGATGTTTTTAAAGATGAAATAATTTTATCAGTGTTGATTTTATTAATCTGACATTCCCTTACTCTCTAAGGCTTCCATACTCCATCCACTTGTTGCTGCTCAGGGACTGCAAGTGAAGCCCAACAATCAATAGAGCTGGATTCTGGTCAGAATTTACCTGACCATAAGAATCACTCTAGTGTTGTCAAGGAGTGAAACAAGGCAGCATCCAACAAACTCTGAAGATGCCTATTGTAATCATCAAACAATGAAAAAACTTAACAAGCTGATGAATGCCTCAGATACATTGTTTGGACAAAACAACTTTAAATTAACATAATTAAATAAATCTACTTTTAATTGAGTGATACAGTTTCAGCTGGCATTTTTACAGTATTCCAGATAAGTTTTTTCGATTTTGTGACTACCTAGCTTGTTATAGACCTCAGACAGCAGGCATTCTTTCTTTCTTTCTTATTTTTTTTTGTTGTAGGCTACAGTTGGTCCCTAAGAGGAGATGACTGCTTTTCAGTGTGAAATAATGTACCTAGTCAGGAATTGAGCACAATCATCACACGGGCGAATCGAAATGATGGCTACATTTACTGCCTACAGAAATTTCTGCTGCACTGCATATTAACACACTGAAAATGTTGTGTTAGCTTATCGTGGATGTGCCGATTTTCATTACCCACAGAAATGCAGAACATCTCCTGTTAAACCTCATTGACATTTTTCATCAAATGAATAGAGCAATGCCCTGAAATGTGATAATTGTAGATTCTTGTTATACAACTTCAAGTAAAATATTCTTGCCTCTAATTCCAACAGTAATTAACTTGGATTGGAATTCCCTTGACTCATGTAGCAGTCTTCAGCACTGTATTAATGGATCCTAGAGTTTATATGGTTTGAAAAGGAATCCTGTCCCATATATGTAATACTATATGAAGGTGCTAAAGACTTTCAAGCTAATGAACAGAATTGATCAAATAACCCCAGCTTGAGTTATGAGCTTTTTATTTTTTTTTGCATTGTTTGGGTGAAATATGAAATGGTATATTGCTGAAACTTAAAATGCCTCAAAAATGAAGCTCCAGAAAATTGTTGCATCTCCCATGAAGACTAAAAATTAAAGTAGACAATTATCATAATAATAACTCAATTGTACATGGCAGACAAAAGAGAAGCTAATACTTCCCTCTGCTTTTTGACTGATGTTTTGTTGGGCTGTAGCTAAACAGCACTTTAAGTTGACAGTAAATTAGCAAACAATATGAGGGAGGAAAAAAGAAAAAAAAATCATGTAGGGGTTAAGATGTTTATGTAAAACAGTGATTTTCCTTTTTAAAATTAAAATGTACAAATAAGCTGGTGTCAGAGCCTAGGTGATCCTTCATTTCCACCGCATTGAGCAGGCTCCCATCAGCAGCAGACAGCCGCTAATATATGCGTCTGGCTCAGTCTGCTCTACCAACTAGGAGCCCATCGAATTGTTAATATCAGTCCTTTTTTGTATGCACCACACATCTTTTTCTCTCTCTCTCTCTCTCTCTCTCTCTCTTCCTCCCCCTTTGCAAGAGCTTGTGTTTTTGTTTTTTGTTTTTGTTGTAGCACAAGCTGATTACTCTGAAATCACATATTAAAGAGCATTTAAATGCATTTTGCACTGAAACAACATCAAGTCATATAGAGATATATGATTCCTATACATAGAGATATATTGAAATTCTGTACTTATATCTAAGCATAGCATACCGAAGATGATGCTTTCTGTTTACTTGTGCTAATAGAGACAGCTTTCATATACTGTCACTGGGTAAATGGGACTGCTTCCCGCATGGTCTCTGTAGGCATCGTCACATAGTCCCAGGAGACAGCAACACCTTGTTGATCTTGGTGGAAATCCTGCCTGAGTGAAGACCCCGCTTCTCCCTCCCCTCCATCTACCTCTGCCCTACCTGTGTGCCTGAGGTTGGGCTGGCTGTGGTGAGACTGGGGAAGAAGAGGGAGCAGGAAAAGAGGAAAGCAGTGCACCAACTTTCCCATCACTGTGGCAAGGGGCAGCAGTGAGTATGATGGGCAGAGTGGAGCCACTGGAGTCATCCCAGTTCGAGCAGTAACGCAGAGGCAGGACTGCATATTTAAGATTTTTGCTGGAGCACCAAATAAGCCAGGAAGGGATTTCTAATGATTCATTTTCTTCTCACTGTCAATGCAGGGTAGAGCATAGTTGAAATCTTCAGACTGACAGAGACAAAACGTTTCACACCACAGTTTCACCTTCATTGTACATACAGTGTTAAATGCAGAATTATTTCAGAGTGCTGAATGTGAACTATCCTCATTCAAATAAATTTTGCTGATTGAAAAATAAATGCAATGACAATCTTTAATATGCATAGACGGGTGCATCGTACAGCTGATTAAATCTATAAGGATTTTTATTTTGATAAATACTACGCATAATTTAAATTGTATATTGACATATACCAACACACAATATAGTTTTATCTCATTATACAGCTTGACTGAACAGAATATGTATTCACCTGCTCAGTATCTCAAATAACCTGTTTTCAGTATTGAAAACTGCTACAGAATATGTGTAAATTTCTAACAAAGTGCTTCAGGAGTGTAGCACCTATCTGGGTGTGTTTGTCTTTCCTATACACGTCCAGATCTACTTTCCCAGTATTGCCCAAACAGAAGTCAACATTGAATATCATGTCTGTGTTAAAAAAGTTACCTCTGTACCTAAATTTTTGCAAGTAGCTCTTTCGGGTGTTCTTAGCATGTGGGATTGACAGTTTACGAAGAAAAGAATTACGTATTTACAGGAACGGTATCATCATTGTAATTGCTAAGGCAATATTTTTTATGACTATTTAAAGACTAATTATATCTTGAGCAACTTGAAAACTATGTACTGCACATAGTTTCTGTCTCTTAAGAAAACAAGACAAGAAGAAAAAGTATTATACTAACAGATAAGAACAATTTATTTTAACAATAGTGTTGATGCTTACAATAAAACACAATTCCTCCCACACAAGTGGAAAAAATATACTGCAGCCAAAATACCACTTTTGAAATGAACAAATAGTTTAGATGCCTGATCTGTGTGAAGCCTTTGTTTCAGTGAAGTCTGATGTATCAACAAGGTCCTGCAGCATCTTGGTCAGACACAGGAATCAGAGAAAAATGACTCAAAACTAACTCACCTATAAAACATTAAGAAATAAAAATCAAATGATGTGTTTTAGATCAGAAGTTTGAGACAAATAAGCAGTGCAGAATAACTCGTGCTTGTGAATCTTCTTATGCAAAGTCAGTGAAGTACTTAACACGTGAGGGACAAGCTAAAGCTCACACTGGTTTTTTTCAGAGGGGTAGAAAACACAAGAAGTGGTGGAGAAGTTAGAAGTTACGTCTGGTGCTTAGAGTATTGTGGGTTCACTTTAAATGGAACAGGTACAAGAAATATGGTTCTGAGTGCAAAGGGATGTTAATGCTGTAGTATGATTTTTAAACCAATATTCTCTTTCAGTTCAAACTGTAAATTAAATTAGAGAATATACTAAATGCCATATTGTGTTCTCACTAGGACAAAGAAAAAGGATGGCAACTAACTACAAAATCCTCTTTGTCCCATGTTACAGGAAAAGCTAGGCAACAGTTTTCCTGTAGCCTGAAATCATTATTCAAACAATAGAATGAATGTTTTCTAGGCCTCAAACATCAGTGTTTATGTTTTATGTTTTAAAAGTCAATTGATGCTGTAACAGTAAGGATGAATATATACTTTGTGGTAATTATCTATCAGAATTGTCTGCAATAATAATAATAGTAGTAATAGTATGGTTGGAAGTATTTTGTGTATTTTTAATATCTGTTTTGAGTGGGGGCTTTGTTGTTTTTGTTGTTTGGGGGGGGGTTTAGGTGCAAACTAACATTCAGGTTAAATTTTAATTCACAATGTTACATGACATCTAGTCCAGTTATCTAAACATATAAATATGTAACATCCTAATGTTGCACAATGGGTAACAGTTGTTTAGATTTTTTTTTTCTTTTGTTTTTCTTTTAGGAACAGTTCTGATGCTTAACATTTGAAATAGGTATATTTTCCTCTTTACCCTTCCAGGCAAGGAAAGCTCCTTTGGTTCTCTAAATTCTGCAGAGAAACAATCACAGTCCAAAGCTGCTGGTTCCCCTCCGCCTAGGTCCCAAGAGCCTGACTTGTGATTGTTGCTAAAAAACCTCACAAGTTAGGGTCTCAGGGACTAGGAAAAGTCCGATATGATCCAGTAGAATTCGTCTTCCAATAAACTGAATTGTTTAGTAGTCATAATCGCTGTCAGCAAAACTTTCAGTGCTATTGTTAAATAGAAAAAAAACCAAACCCAAAAGAAACCCTAAAAACAACATCCCCCCCAAATCAACACCACCTCCTTCCCCCCAAATAAACAAACCACAGTTTCAAGTAGGGGGCAGAAAAGATCAAATAAGCAGGCAAGATGCATACATACATTCAAACAATGTATCAGCTGACCGAACAGACTTTTCTGAGAGTATAGTCCTTAACTTTTGAAAAGAAAAAACAAAGAACACAGGAAAAAAATCTTCACTGCCTTGACTCGCAAGTAGCTGTGTTACTATAATGCATCAGAGGGAAGCGTCTACAAATGGGTTAAAATCTGCTTCCAGCAGATTTGTACAGTAACAATTTTACTCTATTTCCTTAATGCCTGAAAGAAGGATTAAATGCTTGTTAAGGGGGTTCTAATTGAAATATTTCCCCATTATACTTTTAGTCCTACTGTTCAGGTGGGCCCTGGGTTGCAGAGTACTTTAAACCCATTCACGATGCAAGGATAACCTTTGGGCGTGTATTCACTTTTTGCCTCTTCCCCACGTTCAACATTTAATCCTTCTACAGACTGCTAGAAAAAGCTTCTTCCTTTCCAGTGGCAAAACTAGCCTTCACTCCATAAGCTGCAGAAAACATTGACATGCAGAGATTGTTGTCACTTGAACCAGGTTACTCAAAGCACACATAACTTTCAAATACTGTCGATACAGTAAGAAGAAATGCTCGGATTTCCCAAATAATTTTGTTCTGAAGCCGAACACTTTTAATGGCACGACCACGATCCTGAACTACTTTTGCATTCATTCTCCTCCGATCTTTAGCCTTGTTTGCAGAATGAAAAAGAAAATTTCTGCTTTAGGGACAGGATCCATCGTGGCTTTTTTTTTTTTTCCTCCATCAGATCCCAGAGCAAAAGAAACAGCAGCCATAAAGGTCCTAGCCACTGGAGCAGAATCTGGCATAGAAAACTCAGTGCTCTTCGGGAAGCTGTTCAGCTTTAAAAAGGAAAAAAAAAAGAGAAGAGGGGGGGAAGAATTAGAATCTCTGCTGGTCGAACAGGTGAACCATCCATTTACAAGAAAGCTGTATAGAGTGCTCTGCCGAAGAAAAGATTTGCCAATGCCCCCCACCCCCACCCCTGCCCTTCACCCTCCCCTCCAGATTGATACTTCAGATTTCAGAACATTTTGGATTATTTACAATATTATTTCAGCTGATGATATAATGCAACATTATATAAGAGCCGTTTCTTTGTCACTGTGCACCATTCAATCAGTTATGCCTCAGACACAAAATAGTTAAATGAAACAAAATATATATATATGAGAGAGATATATATGTATAGCAGTCCCTAGATTTCATTCAATTTCTTTTTTTAAAGCTGATCATGATTTAACAAACAATTTTGACCACAGCTTTCAAATCAATAATTAGAATGAAAAATCTCTCCCCTCTATAAATATGACATTAACATAATTATACCACCCCCATCGCATAGACCCATCCTCTTTAGGGAATACATCTGATGCTCTGAAGATGGAAATCAGTCAGATTTTAGTTGCTCTCAAACGTACCTTTGCTTCTCACTGACTGACTGGCTTTACCTTCCATGCACACACACGGTCACAGCACACACACGCACACACACACACATGCGCACACACACACACACACGCACAGAAAGGCACGGCAAAGCAGCGGATGCTGACTCAGAGCAGTTGTGTGTGGAGGGGGTGGTATCGGCTGGTATTTTCACTGCACTCATCATTAACATTAACTCACTCTCTAGCATCCACCCTCTCTCAGACCTGCTGGACTGCAGCATTTGCATGACGCTGTCACTCTAGCCCTTGTGGGTCAGATGTTAGAAGAAAAAAAAAAAAACCTCAAGGCTCTCATAAGGAATGCCTTCATTTCTTCCAAAGGGTCCCTCTTCTTATTTTTCCACCTTTCTACTTCCTCTGTTGCTGTGTCTCAGTTGTTTGACATCTTTCCGGAAGAAAATGTCTTGAGCTGCAATAAGCCAGTAGTCAGTCGGTCCTCCCCTCACCTCACACTCCTATTCCCACCCCCTTTTTTTCCTAATCAATAAGACAGATCTCCAAATGCAGTTGTGAAAACAGGCTCTGACACACAGACTTTCATCCCCGATCCTCTGCCTCAGGAATAGCAGGCAACCCAGGCTCACACGTGATGTAGAGAGAAATAATGCCAGTAATTCTTGAACAGTCTTAGGAGTTTATTCTACGCCTTCTTCATTTTTTCCTTTGCTCGAATAAATACCAGTGGGAAGGACACACTAGCTCTCAAAAGCTACGAGGATTCACTTCTTCAGAAAATAATGAACATTAAAAGACTAATATTAATCTTCCTCAAAATTAATGCTATCTTCCCCCCCCTTCATTGTACTCTTTATAAGTAGGAATTGTCTCATAGCCAAAACCCTGCCAGGGTCTGAATCACCATTCACTGTGCTGAAATCGCGAGTTTCTGGGCTTCAATTGGCATTTAACTGGACTAAGCAAATTTTTTCCTCCTTTTTTTCTCTTTTATTTTAGACCTCTTGGTTAAAATAAAAAAATAAAAAATTAGAAACTGCTTGCATCAGAGGGAGCACTGCAAGAGAACAATGGCAATACACCCACACCACCACACTGAGTACTGAAAATGCATGTTTGAGCCCCACTTGTGTATTTTTCTGTATGGTATTTGCTCCGTTTTGGTAGAGAAGTCTGAACACATACACGTACACCGAATACACACACGGAGAAACTCAAGACGCGTATAGAAAATACACAACACAAAACAAAGCACAAAGGCTGATAACTGAAACACAGGCACAAGTTGTCCGACAGGCTATGAAAATCCACAGAGCATAATTATTGTGTGCATTTTTACCTTGTTCCTTTGTTCTTAAGGCAAGGGACTTTAATGGCTTACGGTGTTGACAGTCTTTCGGCTTTTCCCTTTTTTACGCCAACAGTATTTGGGAATTACTTTTCCAGACAATACCACATCACTGTGATTCGCGGTATAGAAATTATTTACCAGAGGGGGGGGACAGGTGATACGCAGTTCACCAGCCAATTCTCAGAGCTGCCTGGTGCTGTGGAAGCCCTCGGCGTAGCCGGGCGGGCAGGTCCCAGGATGCAGCGCTGCAGTCCCGGCTCAGGTAGCCTTTTGGCAACCTTACGGCAGCAGCAGTGAACGAGAAGGGCATCCACTTGCAGGAAAGGTCCAAAAGAAAATGCCACACAGCCCCAAAGTAAAGGAAGGAAGCCAAAATGCTGGGTACACGCCCTAAGCCCAGTTAGTGCGCGCTTGGGACCAGTCATGGTGATGGTGATTAATTTCTTAGGAAAAGGACGGAGGAAAGTAGACAATTAGGAAACAGTTAAGTTTGTAATCTCAGAGAAAGGGAGAGACGGAGACAGACACACACCCACAGACAGAGAGCGAGCGAAGAACGCCAAGCATGAGACAACAAAAACAAGACCAAAATCAGATTTGGGAAACTGAAAAAATACAGGATTACAGCATTCAGCTTAGCATTTACTGAGGTATAAAAAAAAAAAAAAATTACCACATGCACAGCATGGCTTAAAATACTTATTGCCATCAACAGTCTGTGACGGATGCCGGCTTCTTACTGCTATACGTACATTAGATTGGTCATCGCCTCTTAATCTCCTTTTGCTCAGACCCATCCATTTTTTGCTGCTCCAGCATCTGTGCCCTTTATGCTTTTTTTCTGTATAGTTACCCACAATACCCTGGATAAATTAATGTCATGACCTCGCTATGGCTATCAGACAGAAAAAAAAGTCTACTATTTTAATAATTGAACGTGCGCGTACAGCAAACTGCCTACTGATAGCCCAGCTTTGTGGACTGCCTCCAAAAGCAGCCTTTGCTAGCTCTGCGAATCAGAGACAACAGATGCAAATACTGGCCACAGAGCCCCGGCTCTCTGCCTTGCCTTTTTTTTTTAAAAAACCCACCCTTTTCAGTCTGTGCCACTTCATTTTCCCTGTGCCTGTCCCCTCAATGGTTAAAAACATTAGCCTGATGAAATTAGAAGCTTCTGAATAAAAGGATGAAGATGAGTGAAAATTATAAATGGTTGCAGATTCTGGAAATTTATATCCAGACAGTGAGTAGGGAAGAGTACCCAGGTTCAAGTGCTGAGGATCACTCAGGAGCACCTCTGGGGCCAATGGGACTGCAGACTAGATTAAATCAATAGTCGTCTGAAACGAGATGTCGTAATCAATCAGCTCAATTACCACTGTCATAGATCTGGGCTTAAGGTCTTTCCTGATTCCACTCTTCTAATCATTAACCCTTATACGTCCTCATAATAGGAACTCGCACTTGCTCTGCTGCCCTACCTTCAGACCACCAAAGTTTAGCTTAGACTTTTCCCCTTTTTTTCATTTCCCTATTTAAATAATATAAGAGTGGGTCAGCAAGAAATGTTTTAAATGTGAATATGGTGAGATTAGATGCACTCCTTTAAGTGTACCTATTATATATGTGCTGCTGTGCACTTATATATTATTATTATGCCTCCGGGAGTGGCTGGGTGGATCAAAGACTGCTGTTTAATTAACATTCAACTCAGCTGTTTCCTTGGAGATTAAAAATAGAAGACTAGTTGAATTAAACTGAAGCTGTTCACTCCTTTCACTAATCCAATATTACAGAACCCTCCTCCCCTCAACCTAGTTAGAAACAACTCATTTCTGGTTAATCAGCCACCAGGAAAATCCATTTTCAGTTTGAAGGTAAGTGTGAAAAAGTTGGAAAGACAGTTTTGTGTGCATGTCTGAATTTCACAGAATTGCCCATCATTTACATTTTGCATCCACAGTACAGTAAATCCTCATGCAATGCAAGGAGAAAAGAACCATCAGGCTTGACTATGAGCAGAACCACTTTAAATTCTTGTCTGTAATTATTATTTGCTGTACAAAGATTAAATGTCAACCATTAAACTTTTCTTTTTATTTCTGTGCAGGAAAAGATCTAAAAGCATTTCATAAAAATGCTCCAGCAATTCTCACATATCCTTCTCTCACTTTCTCAGAAGGAAAGAAAGAATCCAGGTAGCAGGTATCCAGAATTTAGGTCTCTTAAGTCTGATTTATTCCGTTAGACTTAAATAATAATAGTGAAAGAAAACCCTGGTACATTTACACTTACATCACTGCCTGTACACACTGCCTCTGTTTCCAAGCAGAACCACACCTTTTTTAACCATAGATCTGCTTCTCATCTGGAAAAATCGAATGCACAGCTCCAGTCCAGACAGCACTGAGAATACCAAATAGCAGAATTAGCTGTGGCAATGGTATTTTGGGAAGGAATTTGTGCTCCCAGAGATGCTAGCAGTGGGTATGGGACAGGGGCAGCAAATACGGGTCTCACGGCAGAGGCAGAGGCCGAGGTCGGGGGTCTGTCTGGGCTGGGCTCCATGCTGTCCAAGACAGGTTATAATTGGTGATCAACTGCTAGATTTAATGACCTGGCTATTTTCATTAGTAGAAATGTAAAAAATTGGTCTCAAAAATGATTCAGCTGCTAACATAGGTGCTTTTTAACAAGCTTATACCTCAGCCAGGAACAGCTTGGTTGCAGTCACTGATCCCTCACAGATGGAAAAAAAAATTACCTCAGCTTTGCCTCTTTTCTGGGAAAGCTTTAGCTGGCAGGGGGATGAGAAACAAAAAGAACCTTAATTTTGTCCTTTAGTAATGCTAAATGAATGCACTGCACCAGACACCACCTTAAACTGGCTGAAGGGCACTGCTCAGTTTTGCAGGCAGCAGCTCAGACTGTGAGCATCATCCACAAGGGGACAGCATCCACATCCACACTGGAAAGATGCAGTGTGTGTCTGCAAACAGAACAGAGGAACAGAAAGGGGAGCAGCCATTGCTGAAAGCACCCAAAAATTTAAAAAAAAAAAAAAAAAAGAAAAAAAGAAAGAGAGAAGAAAAAAGAAGGCGTTTCCTGGATTATTACTTCTGGACGGAGAGGGAGGAGAGGTGAGGCTGGACATGCATGTCAGATATCAGAACCCGCTCAAATACAAGATGAGCCTTTTGTTTCTTAAACAGCAAGAGTGAGGGGATTTGCAATATTAAGGCAAACTTTGTGTGACAGATAAGGACTCTCTGGAATAACAGATAGTAATGTTAAGAGAATCTGATGACGAGAATTAAATACCATTGGAGCAAAATCAGAACGTATCTAATGGGAAGAGAGAAATGCACTAATATCAAATGTTATTCTGATTTTACAGCTCTCATCTTCATATCCTCAGTGTGCTCCAGCTGGGACATAACACACTCATCCCTTTCCTTTTTCTAGAAACAAAAGTTTCTTCCTCACAGTGCACATGGAAAGGATATTCATAAAATAAAGATTATCTTAATGCAGCATTTAAATGACTTAGAAGAGTGACACTGTTAGAATGACCTGTGCCAAGTTAGGATGACCTACACCGTAGTTCTGTATGATTGTCCTTAACACCTTCTCACCCCACTGATGAACAGCAAGGGGATAAAGACTTCAGAAAATTCCCACAGCTATCTCCTCCCAGATTTACCATAAAAAAAAAATCTACCCTCCTATTTTCTTGTTTAGAAATGCTACATCCAGAATTCGTCTCGTAATTTAGTAGGAGTGCCTTTTTTAACAGCTGAAATTCCCACCTGATCATGAAGTATTAAAAATATATATAGCCTACACAATCTATTACAGAAAGGAAATCACAGAAATAAAATTACAGAGAAACAGCAATATACTTCTCTTCCTACGCAAGCTCTATCTTACTCGAGAAATGCTATTATACCATCTCCTTGCTGACTTGTCAATTTACCTGCCCTTTATTAAAACACAGACATATGACAGCAGAAATTATTGCAGTTTGAATTACTTTGTGTGTGAATACTATTCAATAGAACTTGATTTTACTGACACTTTCAATTAAAAAAGTAATTATTTGTGAAAACAAGCCACTATGATATGTATACTTTTTTTGACCTATGTTTCCTTGAGCTGTGAGAGCATGAAATAATGAATGAATGAACTTTTCTATTTATGAGCACTTTTTATACTTACTTCATTAATTGCTTTGTGTTACTACTTAATACAGCACCAGCACAATGTGAAGAAAGGAAGGGCCCGGTACTAAAATGAAACTCCAACTGTTCAAAAACCTGTTTTTGCCTAAACAGTCAGGTCTGCATTTTCAGTCTGTTCAATAAGAAAGATGTAAAGTGCCAAGCACTATTTTAAAAATCCCGCTTCATAAATTTTCCAGTATGACATTTTTACTGTTTCCTTACACGTAAGTATACCTGCACAGACACACATACTCACACATACACATATATATATAATTGATAAAACCACAAGATTACACAGAACTAGATCACCAAAATATGCTATCCCCAGAAGTCACCTCTCCATGCTGGTTACACACTATTGTTGCAACCACCAGTGGGCCTGATCCTGAAATAGGGCAATACGAGTCCCTTTATTCGGGTGGATAATGTCTCTGAAATGACCCGAGCCATTTCTCTGAGCACTGATTCTTGGATGTGTATTTGCCACATAAAAATCCAAGTTTTTAAAAGGAAATTAAGGGTATTTGGTACACGCTGCAAACACTACGAGAATGTACAGAATTCTGATGTAGGACAAAACACTCCTATTTTCTTAACAATGCAATCTGAAGATAAACATTTGTGAGAAACATTCAGACACACCATTTCTACAACCTTGTTTTTAGAGGTTTCAAAAGCAGTCTGGGGAAAAGCAAAGCATTTTAAGAAGAAAATACAAAATAGGTTCAATGCCTGCAAAACTGGAATATTTTAAATTTTCTAGACAGTGAAGGTTAAAGCTATCCTGCATTCTCATAGTTCTCTCTCTCCTTTCAATCAATCGCATTGATTTTTTTTAAAGGTCAGAGGCTATACCTTCATTGATCAAAGAAACAGCCTGACACAGCGAAAGAGTCTGCCAATTCCAGACAGATCAATCACACCTTTGTCTGCTTTTGATACATTATGGTTATTTATTCTGCATCACCACGACTTTCTGTCGCATGGCTCTTAATGTAATAATGCTGCTCGGGGACAACAATAAAAGAAAAGGGGGGAGGGGAAATGTTCTATTTAAAATATTTTAAGCGTCTCTCTGGTATTTCTGAGGGTGGCTTATGATGGAACTTGGCCAACTTGCTTGATTTCATTTTTGCCTTGGAACTCCTGTTCTGGTATTTAGCTCTCCTTGGTCAGCGCTTTGCAGGATTTTTAAAAGGCGATCCTTTGAAAACAATTTGTGCAAACTGTTTTTAAAAAAGTAATTCGATCTTGATAGGACAACAATTATGATCTAATCACAACCATCATTTTCCACGTTTATGCACTGTTTTAGAAATGTTTTAATAAATAGGAGGTAACTGATACTCGGCTACAGCTACGGAGTGCTTTATGACTGTAAAAGGAAACTAATGGTCAGCCTAAAATAATTAGTAGGAAATATTGCTGAATAAACAGATATAAGTGCTGAAAAGCTCCTGGCTTTGCAAACTATTATGCTGAAAGCCAGCTAAAGCTTTAAAAAATGCACTATATGCTCACTGTCTGCCATGACTGAAAGTTCTATGCTATTATTTTGCTCTCTGTAGCTCCTGCAAGAAGCCTTCAAAAGTCCTGTTGGTCTAACATCAAATCTTTTGTTCACATTTGGTAGCCTATCACTTCACTAGCAGTTTAACTACTTAAGAAAAATCACTTGTGGGTATTGGGATATTGGTTACAAGTAAAAGCATTAAAATCCAGTTCTAAAAGTGAAATTGTAGGCTAAGAGAAGCCAGTGGAAAAATGCCCAGTGACTTCAGTGCAGTTGGGACTTCACTGGAAGATGTTGCATCTCAACTCCTTCAACCCAAGCTACCTGCAGCAGAAAAAGGCAGTCTGTGAGATTTCAAAGGACCCTAATCGCATAAAGATTTAAAAGAACCCAATGCATTTCTTATCAAAATAGCTAACAAAGCTGTGATGAGTTCTATGCACCACTCAGTCCTATCAAGCAGGGTGAAACTGTTCAGTAAAGTTAAGCATGTAAATCTTTGCAGAATCAGGATATCAGGTAATAAGACATCATCACCATCGTTAGAACATTAAAATAAGATATGTGATAATCCAAACACTTGGCATTAGTTTCTGATTTCATTGTGCCTGCTTTGTAAATTATTGTACACCCAATTTACAATTACATCAGCACTATTATGTAGAGCAAAAGGTAAGTGGTATACAAAGCTGAAATATTAAACCCATTAAAAAGTTATGAGTTTGAGAGAGTCCCTACATGTATTTGTGTTCATGCCAAGAAATGCATTTGAAAACCTTTAACAAAAGGAAACTGCCTTCCAGTGATAAACTGCAATGCCTACAAGACATTGCTGAAATGCTACTGCCACTCTCAAAGGCCAAGAGACCTTAAAAATGGTTGCTGGCTGACAGCATTATACAAAAACATACAGTTTCTTCTGTAAAGAAATAAAGCTGAATGCACAACATTTCAGACAAGTTTTGAATAAGTCTATTTGTCCAGCTTACTTTGCAAAGGCTCTGAAGAAAACAGCACCATAAACACTTTCAGTCCCCACACAAGGGCTAAACAAAGAGTCCTCTTTCTAGCCATTTAATCCAGTAATTTATTTTTTCAACCATCACATAAATCGAAACACAGCTGTAACCAATGACTTGCAGATCCAGTTCCCTGCCAGCTGGATCCTGTTCTGCTGAAGCAGCAAGATTTTTACATTGTTCACTTCTGTACATCTGGAGAAATCATTTAGGTTCAAAGGTGACTAGAAAAGCTCTTTAAATAAACTCAACCAACAGTGAAGAGAGGCCTACGTATCTACAAAAGCTCCATGGAGTTCCATTTAAAAAGTTTTTTCTTCATATTAGTGCATAGAGCAGTTTGCTTCCTTAACTATTTTTGATTATGACATTTTAATTGAATTCTGCACTCAATAACAAAGAAATATTTAGTATTTCCCAAGAACTTTCAAACAATGTCAATACTCAAAAGTGATCACAGTCAATAGTGTGTGTATTTATCACATTTAAAAGAATGACCAGACAAATAGCTGTGGAGTGAAAAAAAAGAATATATCTCAATTAATGCATCTTAGCTGCTGCCTGAAATGCATTTCGACTTCAAATTAAAAAGAAAGCAAACAATAAGAAAGCATATACTGTACTTGGATATGCTGAACCTGAAATCTCTTAGAAGTTAGTCCTTAAAATAGCCTTACTTCAAAAAAGTCTGCCTCATCCCATACTGCATGAGTCTGCAGGTTAAATAACAAAAATGTCCCTGACATTTTAAACTGCACACAGCAAATTGATTACAATGCAGCATTTCTTTTAGAAAAGCAATCACAAAACAAACCAGCTGAATTTTTCAGAGGTAAATAACAATGAATATTAAAGGCTCATCTAATCTGTATCTTTGATTACTTTTCAGACTAAACAAGCACTCAAACACATTTACAGTGGAAAGAGTTTGTGCCTCACCCAGGCCCCACTATTAAAAACATTTGCAACATTCAAAGTTCTGATGATAGTTCTTATTTAGAAATTCATAAGCACACGCTCTCAATTACAAATTAAACTAAAATTTGTCTCTGTATTTGTGCTTCTCTTGAAAGAAGGTAAGCAAGGCACATACAGGACATGCCTCAGTTACTCAGGTAAAGATGTAGTCCCTGTCCTACACATTATTAAAAGGCATCTCAAAATTCAGTTAGGCTTCACTACTGTAATTGCTTCTTTTCCTCCTTTAGTACTTACTGTAATAGCTGCTTTGAAACAACGCTGATAAAAGTATCCTTTCTGCTTGCCTCTCTGGCCACATCTCTGCACTGCTTCGTGTTATTGCCAGTTATCTCTCCTCACAGATTAACTGAGTAGCTACCTCACCTTCAGCTCTTGCTTCTCCTTGTCAACTCTTGCCTGCACTTTGCCCCTTCACTCATAATTATAGGAATGCTATCTGTGCTCTGTTGTGAAAATAGGAATATTAAAAAAAAATAAAGGAGAATATAATGTCTTTAAAAGCCAGATAAACCAGATAAATCACCTGCAGAAATTAACATGCACAGCTCATAACCAGATAATTACCACATCACTCCAGGGCAAACTTCAGAGTATTTAGACATGCATTTCTGTCCATTAACATGTATAGATTCACATAAACATTCTAAAATTAAAAGTATCTAGTTTTCAGTTAATTACAATGTTTCTGGAAAGGTTTCTCACTTCAGTTCCTAATGTGTATTTACTCATAGCTATGGCTGAGTTTTTGCCTGATAACCAATGCCAGTATCACAAAAGGAAGCGAGTTTTGTCAGAACAGAGGCCATCAGTGCCCAGTGAGTGAGGCTTTGCAGGGCTTGCCATGATCAACTTTGCCAAAATCATCAGCACAATTCAACAGCATAAACTTCATTTACCACCCAGTTCTTTTGTTTCACCGGCAGCAGCCCTCTGTAGTTCAGATTCTGTCTTGTCAGAACTATTTGACTCAATAGGCAAATGTATAATAAATCTCTATCAGGATTTATCATCCAGTTCAGACATCATCTATGGTCCGAGATGTGACATTGCCTGTTTCCTGCCTGGCTGCCTAGGGTTTCAGGTAAGTTAGATTTGGGTAACTTTAAGCCACGGTCTGAAATACACCCTTTGGAGGCCTGTGACAGTCTAGGAAAAGTACAGTAGCCTGGAGGGAAGTATTACCTATTTTTGTTAGCTGCCTTTGGTTACTTAAAAGACCTCACTTAACTCTCTCACATTGCAGTTGGCAGTACAGATGGTATTCTGATTTATCTAGGAATATATCTCCCATGGCAGATCCTGAAGCAATGGCTTTGGAGGTTTTAATATATAGCTGGTTTAAACCTAAGCTCTGCTGAAAGAATCTCCCAACTGGAAATCCAACTCACCAAACTAGGAAGACCAAATCATGCATTTTGAGATCCCAAAGGCCAATTTCAGAATGTGCTAAGCCAGATATTCCAATTATCTGAATTTTTGTTTGGCAAAGGTTGTGGGTGCTTCTACCTAAGGGTTTAGATAATTATGCTTATCTTCTATAAGGCATTTACTTATGCCAGTTTACATTGTAGAGAGTACTTTAACTTGTACCACTGGGTGCTTGTAGCAGGGATGAACAGCTTACAAAGCCTGGAGTGCCAGACTTCACATACATCTCCTGCATTAAAGACAGAGCTTCTCGATAGGAACCGAACAGGGGGACAGAAGATGCTGCCATTTAAAGACGAGTGATGTTGACAATCACTTTTTTGGCAGACTCCTGCTCCCATGCGAGGTAGCAATTCTCATTTGCCAATTCCCAGTGAGTGTGCAGCCCAAGACCCGTAGCATAAATCAGGACATCTGGCAGAAGTGGTGGTCCTTTCTGCTCTCCCTCTTGAGCTCAGTCATTTGTTCCTCCACCTTGTTTGTGCTGGCACTTGCTCTCACATCTGCATCCTAAAGCAGGTTAGGGAACTGTCCCAAAAAGCAAACCAGAAGAAATACAATATTAGTTTGCAGCAGGATCAATCCTTCATCTGGCTCGTTTAGCAGTCACAAAAACTAAGTGCCAGCACAAAAAGCCAGGTGAAAATGAATGCCACTAGCAAGAGGATGGAGTTCTTCTTTCAGTGGCAGCCTGAGCCTATGCAGACTATACAAGGCCTTACACCTAGTTGGAACTAGGAGCTGTATGAACCAGGGCCTTTCCAAGTCAACTCCTTAGGACACTAAAGGTCCCCATCTTCTGAGTATGAATTAGTGTTGCTATGCTCCCTGGCATCCGTGTTGAGCACTGTAACACAAAACTAAAAAGACTTTCTGATGCAAAGGTATGAGACTGTTTTACAGCCAGAGAGAAATTAGGAGTTAGAGCCAGGGGGTAAAAGACTAGACACTCCAGGAAGTATCATGTAGAAGGGTTGCTCAGGGTGATCAGAATAGTAAATGAGATATTAGCAACAGTCAAGCAATACATCAAGGCTGTAAATAACTGTGAAATCAGGTATTAACAGTAATCATACAACACACAGGAGCGGTGCCCAGAGATTCCAGTACACTTGAAATGCAAATTACAGTGGAGCTAAGAGTAGTTGTGACAACAGACTTGAGCCAAAAATTAGATCTCCAATTTTCAGACACTATGAAGAAATTTATTTGAACTTTACCAAAACAGGCTGAAATGTACCATATACATGTAATTACTTGTACAGTCTTCTCCTTGCATGTATCTCAATCCACTTATCCAATTTAAGCGTTTGAGCCTTCTCAGTCAATTATTTACAAAGATAAAATGGACAGGCTTAGGGTTTTCATGAAGTCCATTATAGCCATAAAGCATACAGAGAGAATCAATAAATTGTATGTTATCTCCACATAGCATTCAGCATTTTCCTGCCTTTTTTTTTTTTGGGGGGGGGGAGTAAGTAACATGCCTATTACTGATGTAGTCAGTTCACTTTTCACTGGATTTTGATCCACAGGCACACACCACAAGGCAAACATATGCCTTTTCCTTCACAAATAAAGTGCCATCAGCCACCGCACCCGTGTTTGTAAATCATTTCCTAGATGCTGTGTTCTCACACGTGCAATCTGAGAGCAACAACATAAGACAAAACATATCATTGTGAAACATATCACATACAGGACTTATGAAAAAAAAAAAAAAGAGGTGGAGTGGCACGATCCGCAGCTAGGTTTACATTGTGCCCTGAATTCCTAAGCAGAACATCTCAGCGCAACGACTGAGCATTTCAGCCCCCAAAGGACCATGCCTCTCCAGGGAACACAGCATTTTCAAGTGCATGGGGATTCCATGTGACGTGAGCGTGTGACGAACTCTGCCTGGGAACCCACCAGCTGGCTGGAAGAGACCAGCAACACGTGCTACCAGGCAGCTTAAAGAATTATTGCACAGACAGTAAATAAACTTCCCATGTCCACGCCCATTTACCTTTAAAATAACCCCCAAAACATAACTCCTTTTTTAATAAAGTAACTTTGACCTCTAATGTTGGCTCAAAGCACTTCATTTGCATATCCTCAAGAGTATATGTCCTTGACCATAATCCTAGAGAGATCTAGGCATCAGAGCATACAGGTATCTTTTCTATTTTTTCTTCGTTTTTGATTATTATGTTGCAATGGCACCTTGAAAGGCACAGCTCCCTGTGTGAAACCCATCTGTACGAAGCCTTGCCTTCCCAGGGTCCAAAACTGCAGTTGAGGACGGCAACACAGGGACATTGAGAAAATCCTTCCTAATACACCAGTTTCCTCCATGAAGAGCAGAAAGCTGTGCTGCGCTTTGAAAACATGTACTCCCATGCTAGCAGGAGAGATGCCTGTTGGATAACCAGCAACAGGAGGAATGTAACTCAATCCCTTATGCAGCATAAAAATGGCCATAATGGGTTAAATCCAAGAGCCTTCTTGCTCAGCATCCTGTCTTCAACACTGCATATAAATAGATGCCAAAGGTCTTCCTTTGAATCAGACAAGCACAGATTATCCTTCTAACAAAAGACTGTGAGGTGACTATAAGGAAAAGGAACAAGTTTGTATATTATTGAGAGACTCCAAGTGGGAAAAGTGCAATATCACAGAATTTTGTAGTAACATTTCTTCAGGAACTGAAGGGTGGCAGAGGGTACATAGGACAGGGAAGGGGAGAACGTGCTGTTCTCTGAAGCTCACTAAAACTTCCCTGTTCCCAGATCCTCTCTGTTTTCCATGGATATCATTACAGTGATTTCAAAGCCTCTTTGCAATTCTTTCATACAGGTCAAATTCCACACTCTGTTCAACATGAGCAGTGGTAACTGCACTGCCTTTGAACATCAGCTCTCTGGCGCAAGGAATCTGCTGTTACCAAAACGTGAACTGCTTCTTCAGTCAGACCCCGGAGTCTGCTGAGTGCAGGTACCCAGATGACAAAGAAGCAAAGCCAACAAAACCCAACAACAACAGCTAACTGAGAGAAATTACGTTTAATAATTACTTTTGGGTTTTTTTCTCTCTATCGAGGGATCCTTTGGAATCCATCTTGGGAGCTTTGTAAAGAAAGAAAAGCTATAAATAAACTGCTAATGGCAAGATCACATATTTCAAATACATCTGGAAAGTTCAGAAAGCCACTTTGAAGATACTGTCTCTAGGTGAGTCTGATAGACATAGTTAAAAGCTATTGTGCCCTACATGTCATCAAGTACACAACTGACAAGTTTAAAGAGAGAGATACTCTACTAATAAACTGTACAGGATGCTAAGTAAACATACTACTATGTTACATTTCTGAGGCATAAAAGTTCTTCATAAAGCCTTGAGCCAGCAACTGAGAGTCTTATAGTCTGAGTTCTTGTAGTGTTTCCTTTATTAGACACAAACATTATACCTCTGGACAGGGTACAGACATTATAAGCATAGCTATTTGAAATATTAATTACCAAAATTTTCGGTGGATTTTAATTAGGTAACTGTAGCCTTCCTGGGCTGAAAACAAAAACCTGTGATCTAGCCCAATGTCTAAGTCCCCAGATTTATGAAGTGGTTCAATGCAATGCAGAAGTGGCAGGCTGCTTTCCTAAATCCACCTGCAAGAGAAGTGCCACATGATCTTTTTCCATAGAAAAGCGGCCCCCTTAAGCCTTGATGATATCAGAGTTCCTTAATAGCAAGTTGAAGCACGGTATTTTTTCAGCCTGCCAAACAGTGCCTTTACGCTTGCTTCGTTCTCAGAATTCAGCAAATAAGTCAATAGGCATTTTCATTACTCAGTGAGGAGCATCAGAAAGCATGAGGCAAATACATGAGGACAGGCTTATAACTTCTACCTCTCCATCAATTCTTAAAGATTTCAGTTGTTTAAAATTGTCCACTGCACTCCTGTCTCTATGTTAGCTAGTGAACGCATAGCAGCAGCTTTTAATTTTAAATACCAGGCATTCACACCTCAATAAATGTGCAGTAAATTACACTACATCAGCACACAGTTTCCCCTTATTCACAGGGAAAACTGCTTCTCAAACTGTCTTAGGACTCATACTCTTGTATTCCCAGGTTTTTTGGGTAAAGAAGCACTAAAAATATTCTGTTCAGTATTAATCTAATTTATTAATATTTTTCTATCATTTTTGGAAAAAGGAAAGTACAGTATCTTGCATTCCTTTAAAACCAACATCCATTTGAAGGAAAAAACCCAACCCAAACAAAACAGTATCAAGTGACACTCCACATCCAGTCATCTGGACTCTTGGTATGATTATTAGCACTCATGATTGTGAACCCTGGAATCCTCTCACTCTAAGTTTCTCCAGGCTGTATTCTGCTCTTAACAGGCAAAATTTATTTGACTCATTGTCTAATCTGAATACAGGAATTTTCTTTTAATTTGTAAGAGTATCAAATATGATGTTGTTAGTTGTGGGAGTGAAATCCACAGAATCCATGTAACATTTCAGTTTATTATCCAAAGGCTTAAAATAGACTTGATGGAACAATAATATTTCTTTCACAGACCATCCTTTCACTTCAAAATAAATCAAGTAAAGGGATCTCAAGCACAGGGATCTCAAGCAAAGGGTTTTTCCATATAAACCCAGTCACGTAATTCATTAAGGTCTGCTGACTCCACATAGGTTCAGGACTATAGTCAGAATTTACCCAAATTGGTATTGAACAGAAAGCTTGCACTACACATTTTTCGTATATGAATTTTCTCTGCTGATGTAACCTATATGCAAACAAAGTGTAGGAGAACATTTTCTCAATTACCATTGCTATCGGGGTACAGCCAAAATTAACCTAAAATGAGATGTACCAGTCAAATGAATTTTTATTAGCTCATCCCATTCTGGCCATCCTGTTATCAGAAACACTCTGATTATGTGGAGGGATTTCAGATAAAAAAAAAAAAGAGTTGTGATTAGGCAGTTGGAGAAGAACTGTCAAGAGAGGTGAATATTTTAAGCACTTGCACAACAGCCTACAAATATTTTTTAGGCAATACCTCCACAGAAAAAGTGTAGAGTTTTTCCATAAAGAGTTCTATGTAGAAGTGAGATAAAAATAAGAATTTCTATTTGTGTAAGAAGGAATTCTTTTTCACAATGAAACACTATTTCAAGATAATGGCTAACGTGTAAAAAACTCGTTTACACCAAACACAAGCAGGAACTAATCCTTCACTGGCTCAGAAAGCATAATGGATAATTTTTAGCTCTAGTTCTTATGGGCTTTCATACAAAAATAAGGAAGTCAAAGAGTGACATCAGTGGTGAGAATCAACAGAGAGGAGGCACCTCAGAGCATGGCAGCAGTTCAAGGTTTCATCTGCTTCGATAGGGACTGAAAGATCACAACAGCAACATCACAGTGAGAATTCTGCAACCTACTCTTCCAGGGAATTGAGGTTTTTATGAGGATATGAAAATATTGTAAACTGTGGAAGAGAACAGGAAGTAATTACAGATTAAGAGATTACAGATTCAATGACAAAAAATGGTGAAAGCCTTTTGATCTTGAAAAATATTTAGGAATTTAGAGGAATCTTCAAGTATATAAAGGAACACAGGACAAGAAAAAACTACCAGAAAGAAGAAAAGAAGACAAAGAATAGAATGGTGCATGGATTTGCCTTGGAGTTAAGAGTAACTCTTCAAAGACTTTAATTAATTTCTTTACTTGGGGTTTTTCCGAGATTCTTTGCTTCAATTGTGATATGGAACAACCTGGCAAAAGCTGAGACAGCAATGTAACCGTAGGTAAAATCTGGACCATTTCTGTATGCTGAGCAATAGAGATATGTCAGCATCTTCCATTCATATGAAGTTCAAATGAATTTAGTAAAAGAGCATAGAATCAGAGCATCAGAGAATCATTTCGGTTGGAAAAGACCTCTAAGATCACCAGGTCCAACTGTTAACCCAGCACTGCCAAGTCCACCAGTAAACCTGCAGCATCCAACCTCCTACCTCTGCCCCTCTGAAATCCTTGGCACCAGAAGTTCCATCCATGGAATGAATCACAGCCACCTTAATAAACACCTTTTCACGGATTTCTACAAATCCACTATTTTCCAAATATTTTTAAAAACACAGTTGTTTGAGCAACTGCACAACGAGCTTTTCTCCTTGAAATCTATTTTAATCAGTTCTGTACATAATACTAAAAAAACCAAAAAAATTCTCATTTTACTTTTTCCTTCCTCTCCTCCCACGTGTTCTACTTGGAGGTACACTGTGTAAACATCCCTGCTGTGGTTGTGTGATTGTCCATGGTAACACTGGCACAGTTTTTGTACAACCGCATACTTAATTTTTTTACAGCATATGAGATTTCCTATTAACCTTACCTTTGGACTGGAGGAAGACACATGTAGCCCAGCAGATGCAGAGGATGCAGTCTGGCTGATTACAGGGGTAACTCTGTAAACCCTAGCTGTGCTAAGTAATAACTAAAATATAAGCAAGGAAAAAGGACTCGCCACAGAAATCCCTCAGCTCTTTCACCTGTGGCAAAGACAGTGTAAATCTTGCCCCACAGAGAGAACAGCAGGACAGAAGGGTGCAATTAAGACCTTCACTGACACCTTCCCTCTCTGGATTTCTGAGAAAGAAGAATCTCTGTGGGATACTCAGCACCCTGAAATGGTTGATACTAAAAAGCGCTTTTATCTGAGTTTGGCTTTACACATCTCAATTGCCTTCCCAAATCTAAGCACCTACAAGTTTGGAACCATCTTGCATTGACTAGCTTTTAGTTACTTACTTAATGAAAAAAAAAGTGTTATTTCTGCATACATAAAGTTTGTGTCTCCTCATTTTTTCCAAACCTTCACTCATTCTACTTTAGAATGAGGCACAACATATTTATGAAGACATAGGCTGTTTTCTTTCTCTTATTGCTTATTTCTTCTCTATCACAGCAGTCAGAATAAGAGATGATGCTGCATTATTCACTATCAGCTGTACTGGATGTAGTTTATTGCACAGACAGGATCTTGTTGCCATTGATTCTTGTTTTGTGGTGAGGGGATTCTTTTATTTGGAGAATTTATAAGGGAAGGGGAAAGACTGCTGAAACTTTAAGAGAGATCACAGGTTTTATTGAGTTGTCCACAATGACTTGATCTCTTTTTCTGGTATTTCTAAATTAATTTAGAACCCAAGAGAGGTCATAAATAGTTCAAATTACTTCTTTCAATGCCTGCTAGCTTTCATACTGTTGAATTCTGTTTGACATTGTGTCATCCACTGCTGTAGATCTCAGGGCTCCCTTTTGAAGTTTCCCACACAGTGTGTTTTGGATTTGAGTAACCCAGCTAATTGTGACATTTTGCATGCTGCCATCTCATTGCCTTTCTTTACATTATTTCCATGTATTAAATAACAAACATCATAACATGAAGCAGTGGAGCAGCCCACTCTAATCTTTCAGTCATAGAGGAGGACGACTATATATTTTTACTCTAGACTTTGTCATCCAGCCATTTTCAGCCCATGATGAGGATTTTCCTCTCCCCCAGTGACTACTTAGCTTCCTTAACAGCTGCTCCTGTGGAGAAAATTTTTGCAGTCCAAATATTATGTTGACTGATTCATTTTTCCCTTCTTTTCTAATAACTGGTTAAAAAAAGAAAAGGCACAAATAAAAGAGCTAATAGAATAGTAAGGAATTAATTTATTTTCCAAAAAAAGAGCTGGTAACTATGATATTAACATTTCAGCATCTTACTCTAAATAGAGCCTCCTCTAATTCCCAGTCTCTATTTCTTCCTATTGTGCAGAAATATACTTCACTGGATTAATCTGTAACAGTTTCCTGAAAACTTGTCGCAGTACTATTCAATTCTTCAGTAATGAAGAATCTTTACTCCTGAATTTGTCAATAGGGAAACTAAAACACGTCCACATGTAAATAGGAAATGTTTATATACTTTATCACTTTATTCCAAAAAGTAAATTTCTTTAAAGCAGGAAGTGAGAGGTATTGTCTCTTTCACAGACCAGAGAGATTGAGACCTTTTAATTACATCAGCATCCAAATACAACAAGCGAAGCCACTCAAATCAGAATAAAAATCCACACTCCTAGACATTTTTTGATCTCAGCCTTTCTGAACTTCTACTTTTATAATCTTGAACTGAGAATTTTACAGCTAAACCCTTTCCCACTCAAGTGTCAAACATTACCCCCGCAGCTGTGGGATTCTTGAAATTCGTATCTAAATATTGCAGTTTGAGATTACATAGGGTTTTTTGCCACATACTTTAAAGAGTGATGAGAACAATGCTCACATAAATACTTTAAACTTGTCATTCCTCAGGTGCAGAACATACAGTACACCTTGTAGCAAGTGGAAGTAAAATGGATTTAATCCAATTTTGAGCCTTCTTTATCCTGGGCTGCTCTGCATCTCCTCACATAATTCAGTTGTCTCTTTTAGTCTGCCTGGGTCTGAGCAGGGAACACTCAGCTGCTCATGAGCTCCAGTAGTGATGGCTGAGGTTTGTCCAGCGGTGCCTGGCACACTCAGAGTTCCTGCAACCTCAGGGTTTGCCTGGAAAACAGCCTAATGGCCATTTCCTGGTTTCCCTTCACAGCAGAGTTCTTCCCCAGACAGACCTGGAGCTGTGGCCTTGTCTGGCAGGTCGAATGGTCCTTTCCATAGAAAAAGGGCCAGGGCACAGAGGATAGAGAACAGGTGAAGTCAAATGCTGTTGGCAAAGGCATTTCTTCAGCTTCCTTAATGAAAAATCAATGCTGCAGATTATTTAGAGAAAAAAAGTTTGAACTTCCCATCACTATTCACCCTCCTTGTTCATACGCCATATTACTCTCCTCTTAGACAATGAATATCAACAAAGGCAATTTTAGTTTTATTTGTACAGCTACTTTTACTTTCAGGATCCTCTGAGCTTCAGCACTTGAATTTCAATCGGTGTTGTTTATTTTAAACACCTTCATTACTGAAGTCTTTATATGTGCATATATTATGTAGCTTTTAATATTTATGACAATGAAATAGTCTTATTAAATGTGTGTTATTATTAAATACAAGAGATGCACTAATTTCAAGAAGAACTGTGGGGCAAGTTGTGTAATTACTACATTATAAAACACAATGTGAAAACATCACACTGATAGAGAAAACACATTCCAGTGTGATACAGAGCTTTCAAACTGTGAGATCGTGCTTTTTAACTCAGAACACAGGGGCTAGGCCTTTAATGTACTGCCCAGAAAGAACTTTCATAAATATGTATTTTGGACTAGTCATCGTTTTGGCAAATTAGAAGGCTCATCCCTTGATCCCAATGCTGACCGTGACATCTAGCATGAACTTGGACAAACTATTAAATTGTCCAGAGGTCCTGCTTTTCACCGTGGGTATCATGTCAGAAAAGGATGTCACACTCCTAGGTACATCCTGTTTGTTAGTAGCTGTCTGTGGAAAATTATTAAATAGAGGTATATAAATGTGGAAAGACGCAAGGACCTCTTCTCTCAAAGCAAATCTGAATGCTTTCGTGAGTACAAATGCCCTTAAGTACTTCAGTGAGGTTATCATGGAAGAGGAGAGACTTCTGACAGATTGTGTATTTCCCTGTTTTTCTAACTAGTCCCTAACACTTGATGAATGTAATTGTAATGTCTTATTCATGGGTGTGTATCACTTAAAGGTGCATCATATATATTCTACTGAAATTTGTGAATACACTGAATTTCTCAAAATGCTGTACCTTGTAATCCTGGTAGTAAATAGATTTACTTTTTTCCCATATACTGGTGATAGTAATATTTTTAAGTGGATGCCATTAAACTGGTGTGTATAAAGCTGGCTTACCTTTAGATAACAGATTTTATCCCACAAAATATATAGATTAGTGAAAAGGCAACAGCTCAGAAAACTAGTCGACAAACATTATCTGGTGAAGAATTATAAAGATGATTTACATTATGCTTTCCATTTTATATTTATTCCCTTTTCCTTCATGTTCTTCTGTTGAATTAATTTGAACTGGTTGTGTGCAGTTTCAGATGAACACTAATATTTACACTCCTTGGATGATGTTATTCAGAAGATGCTAAGACACCTCAGTACAAGGACTTTTAGGATTACTGAGTCAAGTACAGTAGGATAATTTTCTTTGTCTAATAGATGGTCATTAATGATTCATTTCCCTTTTCTGCTTGGCTACCCCTACTGCTAGCTACAAGGCCCATTTCTCCTGGCAGTCTGTTGTTTTTTTTGTAAATACATTTTTTTCCATTTACTTTTTTTTTTAAAGTTAAATTGAACAATTATTTTGTCCCCAAAAAGACTTGGCATTGTTAAGACTTCATTTGTACACTTCCTATACTTTTATTTTTTCCTCAATAATGTTCTTTATTTAGTCTTCACTTAAGTATTTCCCTAAAGCACAGAACTATTGTCTGTCCGCATGCAACTGTTTCTTGATATCTGGGGGAATTCCTACCTCCAGGTTTATAGAAAAGCGCTTAGAAAGGGACAAGAATTCACCATGTTCCCTCAATCATTTATCATTTGCCCTGTTCTAAGAATAAATGAAGAAACTTCTATACTAACAAAGTAATGAATTGGTGAAACTATATTCATGAAAATTTCACCCTGGAACAAACACAGTGTTTTTATTAAATAGCTTTAAATTCATAAGAAACATGAGGATCCCAAAATTTAATATAAATTACATGAATTTGCATCCTTGTAATCTCTTGGTTACATCACTTACCACCATTTTTTAGAAACTTCTTTAGATTCTTAACAAATCCTCAAGCTCAAGGTTGGGGAAAATAAACAAAACCCCAAATCAAACAAAAAACCAAACCAAAACAAATAACAACAACAACCAAAACCCCCAACCAATCAAACAAAAAACAAACAAAACCCCCCACACCTGTATATATTAGGAAATGTTCTTGGTCCCTTACATACCAGAGTGAGAATGTGCATGCTCTCATCAATGAACACTCCTAACTATTTGTCAAGTATATTTCTACACATTTGCCTCAATCCACAGGTTTAAAGTTTAAAGCAGCTTTAAAGCTTCTGAAGTCCTCTGCAGTTCTGAAGCCATACAGCAATTTTTAGAACAAGTATTTTCAAATGTTATTGCACTTAACAAAGATAGTTACATTTCCAGTATTTCCAATACCATGCTATGGACATTACTGATAAAAGTGACTGACTGAATTTATTTGAATATTTTAACATCAGCAAGGATTTTATTTATTTATTCTTACGGTGAGGTTTTCTGGTTTTTAAGGTATTTTAGGGTATTATTGAGAATCTACTCACATTTGAAAATGAAAGCTGTGAGAGAAAAATTACATAAGTGAAAGCAATGTGCTTAATACCTTTTAGAGAATTTTACTTTCTCCGTATTTCCTAATTTCATATATTTTAATTGACCTATAGACTTGCATTAGAGAACACTTCCCTTTATGCATGGATCTTGTTTTCATGATCACTAGTTCTGAAATAAATCTTCACTCAAGACTTTACTCAGGGAGAAATTTACTATCAGGTCTTAAAAATGTAGCATCACATTTGGGAAGCTGTGTTGGAGAAGCAGTATATAAAATGCACAGACAGAAAGCAGCAGTACATTGAGGCCTGACTGGTATATTATAGTTCTATCAAATGGAAAGAAGAGAAACAACTGATGATGATCAGACAAGTCAGTAGAATCCGCTAATGCAACATTAAAAACATTGTAAAATTGTTGTAATTCTCTCCAATGAGAAATTACTATCTGGTAAATTAGGATTGTCTTTTAGAAGACAGTACTGTTTAAATATTTTTTTATTTTCCCTCTCAAAACTGCCTATGAATATGATTCACTTCACTTTGTGTTATGATACTTTTTGTTTAAAATAAAAGCTTTGAGGATACCTTATGTGAAGATTAAGGCAAAGAACAAATCACCATTTCATAACCATAGCAAAAGCCTGTTTTACTGGTTAGCCATTTCACTTAACAAGTAAATAACCTTGTAATGCAAAACTCAAATTTGAAAATACATAATAATATTTCATATCTCATACCATAGATATTCACATTTCCTCCTTATATTGGATGGAGAAATTAGTATTCATGTATAGAACAGAGAGACACAAATTCTCCTCGAAACAAGCTTGAATGTAAATCTTCAAGCTCCTTTTGGATGCTGAATAAGCTGACCTCCATCACAGAAAAATCCCAGGGTAAGATCTTGGTATCTCCCAGTGTAGACCCTGTTGTTTTAACAGATTCCATATTCTGCAGATGTTTTCACAGAACTGAAAAATTGGAAGCAGCTAAATTTACTTCAAGGAGATGGAAACTTATAATGACTTGACCAGTTTAGTGACATTTAGGGAATTAATGAGATATTCCATTAATTTGTGTCATGTGGAACTGCTATTACACTCTGAAAGGGACTAATAGACCACCGTTCCGAGTCTGGAAGTGATCAGCAGTCAATAAACTTCATTCTCTCATAATTTTAAAAGGAAAGAAGTTCTGTAACCTCAACAACTCTTCAGTGCATGGTTTGAATCAGAAATATTGCTACTTCTAGCGCCACTGCACATACTGTTCTTATTCACACAAATGTTCAACATTCTTGATTCTAACTAGGAATTTCCCTAAATTAAGTTTTGTGGTAACAGGCTGCAAATTAATTACAGTTCATATAAAAGCTGGGGTTATCTTATTCTTTTTGACTCAGGCTTTTGAGAGTTTCATATTTCTCATTTACACAAATAAACTGAGCAGACGCCAAGGGAAGGGCGCACACATGAGTTAATTGTCCCTTATGATGACACTGTGCAGTTATAATATGGCCATAATAAAATCACATTTAGTGTTTGTTGTCTTAGACTAAACTGAACTAACCAGTACATTAGATACATTGCCTGTGTCAGTATTAGAACTATGGCTGTGTGCCCTCGCTCTGGATTTTCAGTTTATCTTTAGATTGAAATTTTTGGGTTCCTAATTCTCAGTAGTGGGGGATAATTTTGAGATGGTTTCAATATATCTGAAATGTGTACTACCCTCAGATAGTACTCTTCAGAGTTACTACCCTCCAAATTTCTATATTATAATGGGGTTTCTGCTTATAAAAGAAATAGGAATTGACCAGGAAATACAAAAAACTTAGTCCCAGGAAGGAATATTCTTTTTATTTACAAATATGAAGCTTTGCCTGTAAATCTTTCTTTCTTTTCATATTCCACAGTTACCAAGATGCACCAATGTGGATGAAGCACAACAATGTGAAGCTACAACATCCTCATGCCCTTTCCCCATACCTTTCAAGTTCCTTTGTTCCTTCCACCTTCCTACACTCCTGTGCCTACATGCCCAGAGCCCCTCTAAGAGCAAATGCACAACAATTGCAGTTCCATTCCTTGTAGCTTCTCTCTTATTCCATGTGCATCTTCAATTTCCTTCCTTCTCTTACACCCTCTTACACTTCTTATCACATAATAATTCATCCTCCCTATTCCTTCCTTTGTCCCATACAGACACACTCTGTGTCTCTTGCTGCTTTTTTCATTCATTAGTTCAAGTGCAAAGGTTTGGATCGGAAAAGGTAACAAAAATTATCATTAATTAACCTCTTCCTAGCTCCTCTGTGTTTGGAGCATTCTTTTCTAAAATTTATAAATATTAACTTATAAATATTAAAAAGAAAGAAAGCTTGTATTTATAAAATTACTGATAGATTTCAAAATCATATAATCTATCTTTTATGCTTTGCAATCTTTACTTTGAAAAATACCTGCAGCTTGAAAATAACTGGGAGACTGTTGCTACTTTTACAGAATTCGTTCTGCATTTGGCAAATTTCTTAGTAGTGAATAAAATAATAGATTTCCAGAAGTTTTAAGTTACTTATTTTCAGTGAAAGTTTTGCAATTATAATCTCCAAGATGTCCCCTTTAAAAGCCCATTATGCAAAACTCTAAAAATGAAATCATTAATTTATCTTTGAATAGATATTGAGTGTGAGAGTTCGGGGGAAAAAAATCCACAAGAAAAGTGGGTTTTAAATAATGGATTTGCCAATCCACTATTTAAAAAGTTAAGTTTAACTAAGAATTTTCTTTCTTAAAATATTTTCACACTGCACCTCACTGACTTGTTATTGAAGCATTTGAGTTCAAGTTCCATCAAAAAATTCCTTACCAAGCTGGTTTTGCAGACTTTCATTAAATCTCCGATGAAGCTTCTGAGTGCACGTCCAAGTAAATTAAAGGCCCAATCAATAAAAATGGAAATCAGCCTTGCAAATCATGTTGTCTACTAAGAACTGTCATTAAATTAGAGTGAAATCAAATTACACAATAACAAACAACGGCCGCTCCTCACGTATGAGAAGGATCCTTAACACAAACCTGCCCTTGCCTGGAGATGAGCACAGCTGACACTAGCTCTGGACTTCCCGGGTCGCCTCTTGCTGAGGATTCCCACGTCCTTGGCTCCTGGCTTAGGGAGCTGTGCGGGCCCAGCCCCGTGGCCTTGAATCACAGCCCTTATCCGCTTTGGTATTTCCAGCAGCTCACACAGCTAATAAATAGTACATTCATTAGGCTGACTGCGTGTTTACTTCCACAGACCAACACTTGGGCTTTTTTAGCCAAAAAGCCCTGAACTGACTCAATGCTACACTCAACTTCTTCCTTTTGGGCACGACACTGCACGTCCCTGTCCTTGGCGGGGTGTTGTTTGAAGCCAGTGAGAGCCGCTCCTGCCCCAACAGTGTATGAAGGCTCCTTGGTGCCCCTGGTAGACTGGTACCTGCTGGTGCTGAGGACGGAGGCAGGAGTGCCTGGCAGCATTCCCTGACAGCAGTGCCCTAAAAACAGGAGGCTGGGGACAAGTCTGTCTCCCACGGCAGACAGCTCCTCCTGCAGTGCAGGGCACAGGGAGGAAAGGAGTCCGATGTCCCCTTGGAGCACCTGCACGGCTGGCAGCAGCCTCAACAGGAGTATGAGGTGTGCAAGCTGCACCTGTTTTCTCTGACTGCATTGTTTATATTGCCTTCCTTTACAATAGCCAGAGGAGAGACATTAAGGTGCTAATAGCTCATAAAAGCGGCTAAGAATGCATTGGCACTCCATGTTTAAGTGTCTCACCTACAGAAGCACAACCTAGAGGCAGCTCCAACACCTTTATATATTTAACATCCTGTCATTGGGTCAAAAAGGTGTAAAAATGCCTTCGCACCTGAGGTTTCTCTTTTAAAACTTGCCCAGATATTGTAAATCAACATGATGCTGGCTCCTAAATGCCCAAGATATTTTGGGAAAAAAAGCAGGATTGTTTCAAAATGTTACACTAAGTATGAGTTAGGTTCTTAAACTTATCACTAAAATTTACATTTTGGCCATTCAGTTACAGCTATAATTCAAACCAAAATAATGATAAAAATACCTCTAAATTCTTCCTGTATCAGAAGATAAACATTTCAGAAGAACAATAGACTTTACAATATTTAATAATAATGGCTCTCAAAAATGCCTTTATCACCACAGGAATCATGTACTTCACCAGTCACATCCTGAGTAAATGCCATCTAAAGACAAAAATACTTTCTCAAGCAACAACCTCCATAGTGCTGTGGCCAAACTGCCAGCTGTGGCACCTCAGATGGACTCGAGCCTGCAGTCTTGTTGCTAGGTGTGTGAAGGCCATTAACAGCAGAGGCTGGGAATTTTCAGACACTGCCTTCCTATCCAGGCAGTGATGAGACACAAGTGCAACACATGGTTTAGGTGGTCTGAGCTTAGTTCCTTACAATACACAATCTGGAATATATGGAAATATATATTTGGGCAGTAGTGCTGAAGATATTAGAAGTGAATATGGTAAAATAAATACTGTTGGAAAAATCTAGCCTAAGGATCAAAAGTTAATATTCGGACAAAGGAGCAAAGAACATAACTTAGCATAGAGCTGAACAGCTACATTGGTCCACTGCTCCCTGTTCCCCAGCTCACAGAGATGTCCTCGCACAGTGACATCAGCCTCAGCAGCAACCCTCAAACAACTTAGTTCAACATAGTGTGACTTTATTAAAAATTCTACACCCCAAAAATTCTCCTCCCAGTAAAAGGGTCAACACAGGCAAATCTGGGGGTTCAAGGACCTTATGGAATAAATCTCCTTCAGTTGTGCAAACAAAATGCACTTAGGCTTTTTGAAGAGGTGGAGATGGAAATACTCTCTGAAAGTGCAAGACTTGCTGGACAAGCTGTGATACAGAATAGCAGCAAATGATCCTCAGCCCAGGACACTTGAATACCAAAGGCACTTCCAAGCCATGTCTCCATCTCTCCTGATCACAGGCTACCACGGAATCTACTTCCTGGTCCAGACAGAACATCTTTCTTGAGTAACTTCCCAGGAAACCAGCCATTTACATGGATTTAGCATGCTCCAAATGCTATCCATAGTCTAAAGCGGAAGTTCTTTCAAGCAGCAGTGAAGTCATCATGGTCGAGTTCCCATCTAACAGTTTCTTCCTAACACAGAAAATGAACAAATTTGTCTCAGCAAACTAATTGCAATGGATGAGATGGAGAATTTTGGAATTGTGTTCTTTTGTTCATTTCAGTGTAGTGCCAAGCAAAAATTCCCAACAGCAAATATACATAAAGTTACATGTGCCTGACAGTCATCTTTTCTCAGACATGCAAATCTGCTTTGATATTGCAGTAACCACAAGGCTGGATGTTTGTCAGGGAAAAGTGAGCCTTAGACTGCTTTTATCGTTCAGGGGCTTTGAAAAATGAGAGTCCCACAGAGTTGGAGCGAATTCAACCCCACGGTCTCAAAGCAGACCTACAAAGGTGATAGTAACAAATGGTTTTATTCTCCTTCCCAAGCTGAAGAGTCATGACAGAAAGGACTCATGCAGAATACATTTTGAGTAAACTTTGGTTTCTGCTAACCTTATAAACGTGACAGCAATTCCATTCTTCTTTCCAGCCACCAGGGCATTCCCAATCCATCCCTGTTGCCAGTATATCTGCAATGTTCTACATTCATTGCCAGGATTATCATGATGTTAGGAAATAAAGAATCAAAAAAGGACCAGTGGAAAAATGTGTGGAGACTGAAAGTAAAAGGAAGGAAGCTGCATTTCCCAGATAAACTGCAGATTAACCCAGATAAATCATTCTCAACCATGGACATAAAGTTTAGTTGAGGTGACTCATAACATTCAGATAAAGACAATGAAAGGATAATATACGTATGTTAACCACAAGAAAATAAAAGTGTGCACCACTCTCTTTTCCCCCAACCATGAAAGCAAAGTAGTACACCAGGCTGTTGTAACTCTCAGAAAAATGATTAATCTCCTGTTCTGTATTTGTGTCCTTTTGCTGAGGCTCTTGGTGCAATGTTTGGTGCACGTCCGTGTCAGTCTTACTCAAGCCAGACAACTACCTTATCCAGAAAACCTCCAAGTACAGGTGTTTATGGGGAGGATCTTTCTATTCAAAAGGAGGTGCAACAAAGCCCATACAGAGCAAAGGGATCCACGCCTGTTTTGCTATAAGATCAAATACCATGCCAATCATATTTGTAAAAGAAGGGATAAGGAGACAGAAATTCCTGAACATGAGGATGTCATTCTAAAAAAAAAAAAAAAAAAGAGGCCTGATCTTTGACTTTTTAGTCAGATTTTGCAAGTATTCTTGAAAAGACTTCATCAGTGTGAGTCTTGCTCATACTGTTTCTAGAAGTAGTGTGAAAGAAGAGGTGGAGGAAAAAAAATCCAACAAAAATTGCCTGAAATTTTCATATAAATGATATATTTTACAATGAAATAAAGCTGAAATATCCAGAAGCCTTATGCAAAATTAAATTCTACCACAAAGATCACTCTGATGTAAATATTTTTACTATGTGAAGGACAAACCTGGAACAATTTAATTCTTCTGTACTGTGTAGTACATAAGCACTAGCTTTTCAAACTTGTATTTAGCTGTGCTATAAAAGCAATACCCACATTTAAGCAGGGACTGCCAGATGTGTTTAATGTTAGTTTTATTAAAAATACCAGAAGCTGCTCTTAATAGAAAAATGAATGTCACATGAAACCACATCCAAAAAAGTGAAAAATTTCAAGTGCACTTCTTTTCCAACTTTATCAGCTAAGCAACATATCCCAGGTCTCTTGCTGAAGAGTTTCAATAAACAAGTTTTGGAGATTACTAAAGGCTGTTTGTCATGTTTAAGGGACAGATTTGCAAGGAGAACCTTTTCTGGGATTGCTTTTAATATTTTAACACATTCTTTACCTAAAAATTTCTAAAGAACTTCAACTGTTTTGAAGACAAGGAAGTTAAACAAAGGATGAGACCAAGTGAAATTTTCTCTTTACTGAAATTTTTTCAGTATTTTCTTTTGCTGAGTAGAATAACAAAACCAGAAATTTGCTCACATATTTTTGACTACTCTGTGCTATTTCAACAGCACAAAACTACTAATAACTTACTTTACCTCTTCTGGTAAACTGGATTAATGGCAGCTTTGGTACAGGGAAAGGTCTCAAAATGGCTGCACTCAAAACACCCAAGTTCTGTTAGTGCTTCCAAATCATGGTTGTTAACTCACAAATCTCCTTCTAACTCTGTTTTCTTTGGATGTGCCTCTGGACAAAGACACTGTGGGCTGCAGAAGGAAATACAAATTCTCCCCAGCTCTCTGAATTGACTTAGCTTTTAAGACAGGCAGGACCTGGCACTGCAGTGGGTTTTTGCCGTGCTGTAATTCTTTTGTTGGGAACCAGGGCTAACCACGGATCAGACTTAATCTTTACCAAGGAAATTGTGGCAAGCAAAAGGGTGCTGGGTGGGTCAGTGCCTCTGCACTTTTTCTTTAGGACCAAACTTTTGAAACACTCAGGACCTGTCTCCAAAAGGAACCACTGGGAGTTGCAGATCCATTGAATCTCAAGATTTTTCCTGAATATCTTAATGGAGATTTCTTCCAAATGCAAGAAGAAAAGTAAAGGCACAAGAGTGACAAAGTTCTGCCTTACTTACAGGAATAAACACTCTCAGACAGCCCCTAGGTTGGAACTCATCCACATTTAGCCATGTCACAAAGTCCATTTATTTCCTACAGAAGCATCACATCAGTGTAATGCTGAGCCTATGAGACACACTTGTATTCCAAACACTGCAAAGGTAAAAAATATCAGACTTCACCTAAAATGGACAATATGTTTTATGACTTTAAAATGAAATCACAGAGGACCTAACTCCATCCAGCTGTTCTTAATGGAGCTTTTTTACCCCTTTGTTATTCATTCTCTACCTTAATCCGCTTCAAAATTACCTCAAAGTCTCATTCATTTTTGCTCGTAACTTGATAACTCTTACCAAAACAATGTATTGCACATTACAGGGCAAAAACCCTAAATTAAAGAACAGAGAAAGAAATAGAGAAAATGTATATTCATTAAAGCTGGTGATGCTGCAATGAAAATTTGCATAGCAACCTGCAACTAGGCCTGATAGAATTACAAATTTATCATGCCTTGAAGGACAGATGAAACATTCCCACATTTTCTGCATCAGTCATTTCTATTCACTTCAGCTTAGTATAAACAATTCGTCTTATTTTGCAACTAATTGAAGAATTAATATAAAAGGATTGAACACCTGTTGCTCTGTTGGCAGAAACCAGCAATTACAATGTTTCTTTCCAGTGAACTTAAACTACAAAAGAAAAAAATTAAAATAGCAAAAGAAAACGTACTGGTGACCAGAGCCTTTTGAATCCACAGAGGACATTGCAGCTTTTACTCAGATTGTGAGTGGTCCCTGTTAGGCTTCACTGGTTGATGGAGGTCTCCCCTCTATCCTCCCATTTAGCCACTCCTCCCTTAAGCATTTTCCATCAGCTTGGAGCAATTCTGATTCACTCAACCTCATCTCTCCTCTCTCCCATATACTTTAAGACAGGCTTAAAATTCAGTCTGGATCCACCTGTCATGCAGATCCTTTTTATCAATTTCCTATCACAAACATTAATCACTGAAAGTAAGTGCTGTTAAAAAGATAAACTAAATCCATTTTCATCTCCTGTGTTTCCTTCTGTGTTTCCTTATCTAGCAAAGGGTTCAGGTAAACCTTAAGCTGATAGGAGACAAACATAGGGACCTGTGAGCAAGTGGTTTTTTGAATAGACAGACATGGAAAGAAAACAACAACCAAAACACAGTCAACCTTCAAATCCACTTAAAATAAACATTCTTAACTGTCCTTGCTGATGCAAAACATAAAACAACTAAACACTGGAAATATCAAACATCTTGTTATATTCACCTCCAATAAAAGTAAAGTCAGAAATTCAGGGCTTCAAAATACCCTGAAGAAAGAACTGTTTGCTGGTAACTTGGGAGCTCCAGGAACAGAGCTCTCACCCCTGTGTGGAACAGCCACTTTCACCCTCACCTCAACCCATAGGAGTCTGATCTGCCCCTGACCACAGCACCACAGGGGCATTGCTCTGCTCTTTTGCTTTACACCAACAAACTTAAATCACTTTCCAGCAAAATTATCACTATTGCTGTCTTTAATGATAAATTATTTTTCTTGAAAATAATACTCCTTTTCACTTTTTATGGAAAAGTATGTGGAAAAAGACAGTATCAGTTTTTCCCAACTATTTTGGAACAAGCATCACTGTCTGGTCCAGATGCTCTGACTTTGGCAGTAGTGTGTGTTCCATCTCACTGGGGAGGCCTCATCTTTGAGGTCAGTTCCAGAAGTAGCCCTCTCTTAAAAAATCATGGTGAATATACAGGCACAGCTCTTTTCTCTCTTCCTCCCTAGCTGTTCCTAGGAGTGGAAACATTCACTCTTTTTTTTCTCTTTTTGTTAGGATACTTGATCATGGGATGTACATATTAAGGTAGTCCTTTTTTTTCCAGACAGGATGAGGAAGACTGCAAACCAGAATGAAATGGGGTCACACAGCTTGGGGCACAAACCTACAAAAGCCCAACTTTGTCTCCATAGCCAAATTGGGATCAAATACACCTTTTTTTTTTTTTTTTGCCTTGGTGCATTCTGGTATTGCCTTAAAAAAAAAAAAAGGCAAGAAAAAAAACAGGCATGCAGACATATAGAGAACACCAGGGCTAAGGAGGGATAATTTTGTCTATGGCACCCATCCCACATGAGTGGAGGCACCCAGTGCTGGGACCTGACACTGGAGGCAGTTTCCAGGGCTTTGAAAACCATTCACACAGGGAATGTGACTTCTCCAAGTCCTGCTGAGTTAGAAAGATGAATCAAGGATCAAAAAAGACAAGGGCATCGTGAGTCAGGTTCAGCCTGACATGCTGTGTAAGGACACAGGTGCTGAGACCCCAGACTGGGGCTTGGCTGAGTGAGTGAATCACAGGAAGGTGGGAACACAGGTGGGCCTGCAGGTCATTTGGATCTGTGCTCATAACACTGAGTTGTTCAGGCACAAAGAAATAATATCATAAATCCAGGGAAGACCAGGATCAACTTGTGACATTGCCACTGCTATCCAAGCAGCAGCATGAAATATTTTCTGGAAAGTATTTTAAGGACAAACAAAAGTGTTCTTTTCCCTTTCAAAAAAATATAGACCTATATAACGCCAGCAAAAAAAAACCCAACTATATAGGATAAGCCATTCCCTGAAGAAAGAAAAAAGCATTAAATAATTGGTATTTTCCTGAGTTTATAAACCAAAGTAACTTTTAAAGCTTTCCTGTTAATGGAATTAAAATAATCATCATTTTTTCCTTAAGTGTCTGAGGTACATAGTCACAGTCCATTAAGGCAACGTGTCAGCATTCTTCATACAGGATTTAAATGAAATAATCAAGTCATCAGGACTATTTCAACATCAATAAAGCCTCAGAGTGATCATTATGTACAGCCATGAAACAATACCTTTTTGCATACTTTCCCTGATCAGATTAAAGTGGTGATGAATTCCTCGATGGCTCAAGTGTGCTCCAAGGAAAGCTAGAAGGTTGTACAGTTAACTCCCAGGGTGTAACTCTAAACCATACAACCTACTACCTCAACCCGGATGCACACAGCTTCCGACGGTGACCATAAAGTCTTCTTCATTTCTTCAGCCTTTCTTTGAAATGTGCCAGCAGCCACTGGCCTACATATTTCCCATGGGGATAGGCTTTCAACTGCAGTTATTCCCCTCTTTTCAGACAATAAGGCATATTCTTAGATAGATTTTTCTACTGCAGAGGTAGAACTTCTGTTCTATCCTGTTGATATATGTATAAATATATATATGTGTGTTGTGTGTATATATATATACATACATATTTGATAGGGATTATGCCAGCCCAGAACATTTCTGGAAAGAAATGAGTATTTGGTCTTACTTTACAATAAGAATAAAATATAAATACCTTCCTTCTTTTTGAGTGTAGTACAATGGAATGGCCTATTTAATAAGGCCAGGAAATTGTATACCCTACACTCCCTCATTGGAAACCCTACAATTCCCTCACATGTCTTTCTAAATTTTAATAAGATATTAAGCCAAAGATGCTTAGAGCAACCTATAAAAGAACAAATCCCTTACCACGTTGGAAGATAAGGCAGTGGAAAAGAGAAGCATTCCAAAATCAGTACATGGTTTTGTACACTCATTTGGGCTTGTTGTCAAACACCACTGCAGTGGGTGCTGCAGGAAGTTTTGCCAGATCACCACACTGACACAGACCCATAGAAGCGAGCTTGTGCAGTGCGTTTCAACACAAGATCGGATCTACGGGTTTATGCCAATTGGCATCGCTGGTTAGAGTTTTCCTTTTACAGGGAGTGCAGAAGACTTCAAACAAACAAACATACCATGCGATGTGAGAACGAGTATTCCAGAGTGAAAACGTTACCATCTATTGCAATGAAGGCTCCTCCAATGCTTAACTGCAAAGTGGTGGAGGCAACAAACAAGCCAAAGATTTGTGACTAGTTTCTTCTTGAAAATGGAAGAATTTTTTTTTTAACAGATTAATGGCAAAAGATTGTTTTGTCTTCAGCAGGAACTAATATCCTTTTGTGCGCTCTTTGCCTTACCAATGAACTTTCAACTCCCAACTTGCATCCGACTGTGGTGTGCTCAACTGGAATCAATAACTGGACATGACATAGAAGTGAACAATACAAGTTTTCCTTTGTGTCTAAGCTCATATCATGTACTACAATTCAAAATAAAATTCACCCTACCAAATCCGAGAGGCAACGAGGCACAGCCGAGTGCCTCTACCATACACCATTGTGAAAACTGCATAGCTATTTCTTCACGTTACACCACAGCTAAAGTACTGCTTGACAATAACTTGTTGATTAAACAGCGATTAATCAAAACAAAGAAGTTAATTTGTGTATTTTATTCACTAACACTCCCATCAGTGCAATTCCCTAGTAATAAGAACGCAAGTGGAAATGCAATCTTGCAAAACTTCAGGGTTAACGCCTACAACAAATCCATCCTTCTTGTGACCGGCAAGAAATCCAATAAAAATTATCCCACACTGAATATAAGACACCCTACACAACAGACTGAAAACAGCTCCTTTGGGGCAAAACCCAGTAATTCAGAAAGGTGACATACAGACACAGTTTTATAACTTTCATACTCTAACCAAAAGCATTGATAAACACCGCACCTTTAAGCACAATACCTGACACATCAGAATAACTTGCAACAATGTAACTGCAAAGGCATTTGTAAAATACAGCCATGAGATGCAGGTGTCATTTAAAAACCAGGCGGTATAGAAAGGTGTATTTTGATTTGAGCAGGTTACTGAAATCTGTATCTGAATAAAATTTTTATGCCTTCCTTCCACTAGTTCCCACCATAGTCCTAATTCTGCCATTGTTAGTTGGGCAAAACACCTTTCAAGAGAATAAATATTTGTCAATAGCCAAGTTTTTTCATCAGGGCAATGCTTCATTTTCTTGCAGACTTCAACATGTATTTCTGGTTCAGTAATAATAGCTGAGCATTAGTGAATTACCTTTTCCTTCCCTTTTCTTTTTTAATTTAGTGGATTAAATCTTGCATGTTCATACCCTCTTGCATTTTAAAATAACTTTAACTTATTTTCTAGAAAAGTCTCTTTTAAACCTGCTTTTACATTATATGAAACACTTCAGCATTCAGAAGGAATGACATTTTTATAACTGCTTTCTGATGACGCTGAAGAGAATGTAGAGACAAGCCCTCAAACTAGAATAGTTATCCTAGTATCAGAAATAAGTATGCAGACTGCATATACAACTTACTGAATGATTGTAATAAGTGCTATAAAATTCCTTTACCAGTTTTCTTTCTTTTTTCTTTTTGCGAATAGAAGATATATTCTACATTTGAAAAACAATTGGTCACTGCATTACAGTTACATAGTAACAAGTAGATACATATACTACAAAGATATTAGTAATATGAGTATACTAGTAAATATGTCTTATATATATCTTATATATTTGCTAGGCATAACCAAAGAACAAATTATGTTTTGATTTCTCAGTTAATTCTTAAGCTTCATGTAAACATACAGTATAAAGCTTCAGCTTTATGCATCTACAGCTACACAATCTGCAACATTCCCAACAGCAAGTAATGACAGCAAAAGTTTAATACATATCTCGGAAACTATAATTGTAGGCTGTCTTAAGGAAAATTTTGTTTTAAACTGCTTCATCTTCTTGGCAATAGCTTTATTGTATAACAAACAAACAAAAAAAAGTATTTAAGATCACTGTATTACCTTCGCTGAATTCTGGTATAATTAACTTCTTCATTTTCCTTTTTCATTTCAATTTTTCTTTCACTAAAATAAAAAAAAAACAAAACAAAAAACAGTGAGAGAAAGATTTTGAAATATCTGTTTTATGTGAAGTGTTTTCTGAACATGAAACATACACAAAATTAGTAATTATGCTTTTACTATATAAACCCGACACTGCTGACGCCCCTCCTCAGGGCCATGGGAAGACATGCTGTGAACGTGCACGCTTTGGCAAAGGGACTCTTTCTCTTACTATTTTCTAGCCTTTTTGTCAACCGACAAATACTTAATTTCTATTAGGAATTTCAGAAGAGAAGGAGCAAACTTAACAAAAGGGAGTACTTTTTATCAAGCAGTGAACACAATGAGGTAATTTGGTACGGAACTTCAGAAAAATACGGGGATAAACTAAGTGACTTAAATCAAGAAACATTTGCAAAAATTTATGGGGGGAAAAAAAAGTGATTAGTCTGACCAGACAGAGAAATTTGAAAAGTTATTTTAAGCTAATGCAAGCCTTGGTTTCTCAATAGGCTTAGGTACGAATGACAAACAGAACTATTCTAACAAACTATTGGGGAGGGCAGTATCGTCATAAATATAAGAAACACTTTCTGGTCCAAAATGGGTATACGGAGGTGTACATATCATATATATATAAGGTCTCCATTCAGCAATTTCCCAGAATTCATTGCAGAACAACAAAAAAATAAAGTAGTAACATTAGCATATAATCTTAGAAATTGCTCTCTAATCAGTAATGTATAAAAAGTGAAAACCCATATTAAAACAATTCTATTTTGTAAAGTCATATTTATAAAGCCTTTTATTAGACATACACATATCATGAACATTTTGAAAAAACCAAACAAATGTAGGAGTTTCTGATGAAAGAGACACTGTACTTTCAAAGTAATTTCTAGCCGAGGACATCTGTATTTTTAACATAAATTAAAAAGACTAAGAAAATATAAAAAAAACCCCCTCAAAACTCCATAAAACACCGATTTGGCCAAGCTTTTCAAAACCTGTCAGTTAGAATGAATTTTGTTACACACTCTTCTAATTGCCTAGGAATATGTTACAACAGACAGACAAGTGCCTTAAGAAAAAGACTCTACTAAAGCGTCATATGCTCAAAACTTACTTTAACTGTACATGCACTTATCACAAACATCCTGAATGGGTATCTTAAATACTGTTTTCAGCTATTCCTGGACAAGTGCTGCTTTTCCAAATTTCTTAAAATAGTTACTGTTACTGGCTGCAAACCAGGCGTGCTTCATGAATGTCCCAATAATGTGCCTTTTATTCCAGTGCTTATCACACTGATTTCTTTGTAATAGATTTCGATACAAACTGTAAGAAACTCATATACGAATTAACTCAGTAACAACTTTAATATACAGGCTACAAGAGCGATCCTTTCCTGCAGCTTAACACGGTTTTTTTTTTTTCCACTTCTCCTCTTTAGAAACTGAAAGCATGAGTCACACTGTAAAAAAAGAATTTAATTTCCTTAGCAACCAGATCCAAATACCCACAACTTTCTTAGAGATAACCAAAGCTTAGACTGAGTAAATGTAACATTAAGGTCTTTGCATAACTCCAGTGCTTAGCTAAGACAAAATGTGCCTAACTACTTATTTCTATAGACCCTCGATTTTTTGTTTACTTTCTATTTTTAGCAGCATTAGATCAAACACACCCCCAAAAAGTTAGTTTTAAAAAGTGTGAAGAGATGACTACGTTAAAATTAATACACAAGAACTCAGTTGCAAAACAACATGTTTTAAACGGCTTAAAAAAAAGAAAAAGAAGAAAAAAAGAAACAGAAGCTATACCTGATATGAAAGGTACGTGTTCACCCAGTGCCAAATACTGCTATGTGAGCATTAGTGAAAAAAACAAGCAACCAAACAAAAAATTAATTCCATCTTTCTTTTTTCTTTTTTTTTTTACTTAAAGAAACAATCTCCCATGCTCATTTTGTTACACTGTTTTAAGAAGCTCTAACACGTCCTGATGCCTCTGTAGTGAAACATGCCAGATTTTTTTTTTTTTTTTTTGGAAGCAGGAGAGTCACTTTTTTTTCTGTACTCTTGTATGTAGGACAAACTAAGATTTGTTTCTTCTTCTTAGGGCTCCTGTTCTTTCTCGGAAGAAGACCAGGATGCCTGTCTTCTCTCTCTCTCGCTCTTCTCGGAATTCCAGGCACAAAGCACTGCGCAAAAGCTGCACCAATCCTTGCCGCAACTGCCTGCTCAGGACAAGAGGTGGGGAGAGACCAGAAAATTCACCTCACCCCTGCGCTGGTTTTATAAATGGGGATAGCACAAATGTGCCGGAGCAAAGGGGTGAAAAGGCAGGGTGCCAGTTTGCTACACTAGGCTGCAATGATCTCATGTTCAATGCTGTCGCCCCGTTTGCCCAGTTCAAACGCCTGTTCATTAAACAGGAGGAAGGAAAAAAAAAACCAAAAAAACCACCCAGAAAAATAAAAAAAAAAACCCAACTTTTATCCTTCAGACACTCAGGAGGGCTGTTCTAAACTACACATTACCAATAAAAAAATAAAACGTGTAGTTCTAAAATGCAGTTATGAAGTATAATTATTCTGCTTATATTTTCTTTCTTTCTTTTTTCTATCTGGAGATAAGAAGCAGAATTTATCAGGCGTGAAAGGGACAGCCTCCTGGTGGTGTGCCAAAAAAGCCAGAATAAAGGCAAAGTTGTGCTTCAAAGCTCAATCGCTTGCTGAGTCTGGCTAAAGTCAAGTATTAAGATCCACCATTTTCTGAGCCATGTAAGAAAAGAGGAAAAAAGTCAGAACGGGCACCGCTTTCCAAGTCTCCGTTGGCACCATCACAAAATCTCAGCCGTAAGGTCACATGATGCTCTGCCAAATGTGGAGTGCATTCCCATAAACCATTCTGCTGATACTGCGAAGGCAGCTATTGTCTAGTTTATACCCAAAGTTCAGCCCACTCTTCATTGAATTAGCTGAAAAACGCATCACCTTTGGGGGCTGGGAGCCATGGAAACGTCTACCTGGCAGGCTGCCCACTTTTTCTGCCCATCAACCAGAGATGGAATTGTGCTGCCTAATGTAATGATGACGAGGAATGTGAAGAGTCGTCCAAAGTGAATCTGATTCTTGCAAAGCCTGCTTCATTTGCACAGCAAACTCTGGCTTCTTGTCGTTAAAAAGGGGAGGGGGGAGGGTAGAAGAAAAAAAAAAAAGCGCCTTTCTCCTAAATGTAGCAATTAAAGGTCTAGTAAACATGCCTAGTCTGCAACTTTCCGTCATAACATACTGAAATGGTTCCCAAAATAAAGCACTTGGTATAACACAAGTTTTCTGATTCAGAGCAGCACTCGCTTCTCCCCAAAATAATGTGGCATCCCCTGGACAATTTTTTCCTCCCTAAGAAAAATAAGAAAAATAAAGGAAAAAACCCTACACAGCAGATCTCTCATCCCTTCTTTTTACCTGTCTTTATTACCTCCTGATTTTATCTAACACAAATTATACATGCGTGCAGCAATACCTACCAGTAACAGTGGGGCTGCAATATTGCTGCAATCTCCCTCAAAGCAGTCTCCTGAGAAAACTGCTTGTGTTTCCAGCAGCACAAAACCCTTCATCTGAGCCCTCTTATCTTCACCAGCGAGTAGGACAGCTGGTCTGCAAGTTTGCAAACCAGCACATTTGAAACCAGTCAGCACCCTCCCTTCTTCAAAACACATTTAAACTGGATTTTGTGAAAAGAGATGCAATCAGGCAGAATTTATAAATGATGTAAGTTACTAAATAGACTAAGTAATAGACATTACTCTTCTGCTACAGACCTGAAATTTCGATTTTGCTCAGCTATTGTTCTAAAGTAAAATGTCACGTAAAATGCCACTTCCAAATGAAAATACCACGTAACCTACCGAGCAACAGACACACGCTCTCCCAGCACCTGAAAACCTCATACAGAAGAATTGACCTCAGAGCTCTGTGTTGTGAACACATGAGCTCACTGTTTCTACACCATGAACTTTAACAGCTACTGCAAAATGAATGTTAAAAACATGGCAATTTCTCTGATCCTTCCATTAACAAAAACAGAGCTATGGGAGGAGTCTCTCTACCTATTAGCATGTTTCCAAATGCTCCTGTGAAGAGAAGGTTGCATGCTAGAGAGCTTATAGCTAAAATCTGGGAAGAAAAGGCAAACAAAGTAGGAGACAACAGGTTAGAAACCACAGTGAGAGGACAGGAAAACCCATTCCCAGGGACACTGCAGGCCATAACTCTCCAGCTTGGCTACTTTCATGTTTTGTTTTACAGTTCTTTTCAGTTTCACTTTATTTACCTGGAGGAAATTGAAGGTTCTTTACTGAAGGAAGGAAGTGTGAGAAAGGGGGCTTTGAAGTAGAGGAAAATGGTTATGGTGGTGGCACAGCACTCAGAGGCAGGTCCTGGGGCCGTCCTCCAGCTGGGACCGGGACAGTGCGAGTGGCAGCCTGGCAGCACAGGTCACACCCTGCCTTGCTCCTGGCACGTCCTGGAGGCCGGCACCCAGGTTTCTGGGAGGGCAGGTGTGACTGGGAGGAGGAGAACGCTCGGGGCAGCCTCTACAGATGGCAGCATTGATGCTGGTGGGACTTAGAGGCTGGGGAGAAGACAAAACCACTATTGGCCCAACAGGGGCAAGGGGCCAGGAGGAGGTGCTGGGTACAACACCAGGGGATGGAGGTGGCCCTGCTCCATCTGTTGAGCCAGAGCACGCGAGGTCAGGCCCACTCTGCCCAGCTGGTGGGAGCTCCCTGTCAGAAAAGAAACTTGCTAGGGCCCCAGAAAATCAGTTCATGGCTTAGTTCACCTCTTCCAGCTTTGGAGGTTTTCAAGGGCCAGCAGCTGGAGGAAAGCCCTCTGAGGCAGTGACATGGTGTAAGCTCTCTCAAATAGTCTTCCAGAGTGAGATGTCACGTGCATGGTTTTGAATCCAGACATCCTTTTGAGCTAAAGATGGCTGAGTAGGTGCCACCAGTAAGTGGAAATGCTGCTTATCACTTCAGCTACTTGTAACAAAACCTGTGACTTGGACCACAGGGATCACACTGACCTCCAAGGACCACAAACAAACTCTGCATGTCATTACCCCTCAGCCATAAGAATGATGCATGAGGGGATCCTTCCATAAAGATCTTTGAGATTTAATAATATACCTCTGAGATCATTTAGAACTAAATTAATTTCTCCAGACTCAGAAAACTCAGAAAGTCAAATGTCTTTAATTAACAATTATGTAGAAACTGAAACTTGAAATTCCATTTATATCACTTTAGTAGCTTTCTTATTGATTTGAGCAAAAATCAAACCAGACTTTTACTTTATTTTCTAATAGGGCACCTGTGACTCAAGTTCAGTTCATCCCACCTTACATATTATCATTAACCATAATACATCTGCAGCGGAACCACCCACATACCCAGGTGCATTTTGCACCATGGTGAAAAATAAGAGTTTCATTAGAATCGAGTAGAAACCATCAACTACACAACAATGAATTAATATCCTGTTCAAATCTACTACTATTATTCAGTGGTGATATGTGAAAAGGACAAGAGAATGGTCTGACTTTCAGATCTCAGAAGGATATTTGCCAGTGATTACAAATAATAGTCTGAACTGGGCAAATCTGAGCAGCAACTTTTGAGGGGTGACAGGCGCAGCATTCTACAGTATTTTTTATTTTCCACGTGTGGAAAAACACTTCAACATGTGGCTAGCCCTCAGTAATGAGTACTGACTTCACCAATATTCAAGAAGGATGTTAAAAAGTTGTTAAAATATCACTAGCATATGTGCCTGACAACAATTAGAGATGTAGATGAACCTCAGAGTTCTTAGCCTATGAACTAATGCACGGGCAACACAAAGGGAACCAAAAAGTTGTTTCTGTGGGAGTGCCTAGCCCTGTTCAACCACAGCTGGAGGAGGCAAGGAAGCCAGGTGGAGGGAAGCTGCACAGGAACAACCTCTCCATGGGAGGAGAGGGCACTGATCCTTCCTCTACTCAGGAGGCAGCAAGAGGAAGGCAAGGAGGACAGGAAACCTGGGCTGAGCTGAGGGTTTCTGGTCACAGACAAATATAGTTGTACTCAGTTTCCACAGAACAACCATCACCCCAACATTCTTAGGTTAAAAGAGAAAACAATGGGAAAGGAAAAATCGGAGTGTTCCCTTGGCAATGGTAACCCACACAAGATATGACCGAAAATCTGAGAGAGAATGGGAAAGAAACACAACAACTGTGCCAGTGTGAAGGGAGAGGGATGAAGGGAATCTCTGCTCTTTTACACGGCTGTTCTTGAACATGGAAACAAAACTAAGTTTAAAACTTTAGAACTCCAAGTTAAAAGTTGAAAACACACAAAATGAAGAGGATATGCAAGTGCTGGATATATTGCACATTTCTGGGTAACTTTAACATACTATAATGCATGGTGTAACACTTTAGAACTAAATGGCCTTGCCCCGCAGATCACATTCTCAAAGGCCCTAGTATATAGAGGTGACAAAAATTATTTGTAAAATGCATGCAAATTAAAAGTTATCATCTGCTTGCTACTTTAATTTTATCCCCAAATGGCACTATGCCTTCTGTTTTTTTCTGCCTTAAGGTTAACAGCACCGAATTAAGAGACTTAAGCAAGATGCTCTGTGGTAAGAGCCAGAGATGTCATTCCTCTTAAATTTAAGTATAATTTTCCCCTTTCTGAAATTTCCATGAACCATCTTGTTTTAAACTCCTTCTCCTCTAAACTTTTCACTGTGTTATTTGAAACTTACTTAACTTTTGGCCTTTGGCTGTATGGCTGAGTACCAGATCTTTACAACCTTCTTTCTGCTTTGCTACTGGATTAAGAAAGCCTTTAGAAATACACAGCAATAGAAAACCGAATAATGCACACCCAATACTCTTGTTCGTGCAAGAAAAGCCTTGTTCATGGATGTTTTAAGATTAGCTCTTCCCTTATGTGTTCAGATATTCATAAATAACAAAGGGTACAAATAAAATGAAATGAAACCGCTACTGAAAATTCAGATGAGCCTTTTCCAGTAACTCTTGCACGGTATAAAGAAATTACCAGGAAAAACAGGAGACACCCTTCTCTTCTTCACAGTGAAGCACAGTTGTGGTAGAATAAACAGCATGGCTGCAGGAGAAGTGGTTTGGAGATGAGTTCATAGCAAGGCCCAAGCAGAAACCAGGCTCTATTGCTATGCACCATCTCTTACAAAAACGTAGCCTTTTACAGGTGATAATTCAGGCACAAAGAAATATGGCCCTTTCTCCACAAGCACCAACACAGTGACTGAGACAGGTAAAAATGCCATAGTGTTCTATCAAACCAAACTTGATGCTAGGAAGGTCTTTGCCACAGATATTTCCGTCAACATGTTTCAGGTCCAGTTTATTTCACTACTGTCACTTCAGAAACATCAAGTAAGTTCACAGCAAGAAGTAAAACATTCAATCCCCTCACATACATCCAGTCTTAGATGTAGAAAAACACTTCTTACATTCTCTTTACCTTGTTTGTCTCTTCTGGGTCTAAGTGCAAACATGACTGAGCATTATCATCACCATTCAGTGGATGAAAAAATCTGATACATCTTTTTTTTCCCCTAAATTTAAAAGCTTTTAGCGCATCACTCCTCAAAATTCGTAGGCAGCACAGCAGTTAAATGTTTTTACCAGTTCTAGAGCCAAAGGAACCAAAGATTAACTTGTTTTCAGAAACAACATTACTGTACTGAGCACAGGATACCTGACATTGCGCAGTGTTAAGTACACTGCGCTGAATCATAAGGACTACATTGAATTAGATAATTTCTGAGTGCCACCCACACAGTTTGCACCAACTTGACCACTACCTTTGAAAATTAAAATCTGAAGATACCTTGGTACAGTTCCCGGTCATTAGAGTAGGAGGTCAGTGCACATAGAAAATCAGCTAGCAAAGAAGGTAAACAACTCCTTACATGCCTTCTGCTTGTGATAAACAAAGCAATGTCTGCTTCTTTTCCTAACATCTCTTCAAAACAAGGACACATATAGCCAGAATGGAAGCCAGAAGCTTTTACTGATTCCTGATTTAGCAGCATGCCTAGTGCCTAAACCTGTCCCACTGTAAGTCCCATGCCAGTGATCCCCTTCAAAAACTGCAGCAATGCTATGTTGAGTTCCCATCCATGTGTAGAGAACACCATCACAACAACAATCCTCTTCCAAGCTTCAGAAAGAAAAATCCTCAGGGGCCTGGGATTGCACAGATGGAACTCAGCAGAAAGCCCAGACGACTTCTTGTTCCCTACTGCTCGGCAAGTTATGTAGCAAGTGTCCCCCAGGGCCACTTATTTTACCTAGGACTCATTCTTGACCTGAATACAGACCAGTAATAAAAAGGATGTCAGAGGGGCATTCTTTGTACCATTGATTTTTCAGTCAGTGATAAAGAGTTGGGTTTCTTTTTACTTCATACTTTTCCCATATGAACATGTATGAATCCTGGCTGCTCACACCTTAAAATCTTATAAAATGTTATTTAAGAGGCGAATTTTGCTTAGCTGCCTTGAACCAAAAGTAGAACACAACCTGTGTGTCACCTATCCCCTGACTACTATAAATGATACAGTCTTACACCTCAGCATGGCAGAGTTCTTTGGCAAAAAGAGAAAATGCGAGCTTTTGAGACATAACTAATTCAGGAAGGAAATGACATGCGTCCTTAGGTCCTTATATTCCTACAGTTCTGGACAGTACTTTCCAAAACATCAGGATGTTTTGCAGGTACATATGTATGTACGTATGTCCAGAAACATCCCACACATTTTCTTATTTTAATTACAAAAAAATATGGGACCTGTGCATGCACTTTGCTGGGTTACATTCCCAGCAGGTTGAGTTCTATTAGCCTTAAAAGCCTGGTCAGGTCATAACTCTTAGTTGAAAAGAAAGAACATGTGCATTATAGTCCAATGCAAGGTGTGTTTTTGATTCAGCAGACCAAAGGATCAAGTAGTTTTGAAGTAAAAATGATTAGAATAGTTTTCAATATAGCACTTTTCAATTTCCCTACTGTGAAGTCTTGATTCTGCAAAGTAATCTCACCCCAAACAGCACAATCCCTCAAATCTAGATTTTAAAGTACTTTTATGTTTAAGAAATTAACATTTCATACATTGAAATGTTTTATATATTCATTCTAGATTTTGACTTCTTCAGTGTTTTTAGTACAAATGGCTACATTTTCAGGTTTTTTTAGTTTGAATTGACTTAATTTTGTGAGGAAGACATGCACTTCAAAATAATCAACATCCCCAGACAACCTGAACAACATAGAGATAGAGACAGAGGAGATCAAAGGCACAGAGCCTTCTTGTAAGATTGAGCAGGTTATGAGTGATCAAAGGCAGGGAAGAGAGGACTCTGGATCTTAACTCCTACTCCCACTATACATGTATAATTTACAGGTTATTGACTTGTAGAGAGGGGAACTATTTATACACTAAATATAGTTTACAGGCCTGAAAAGTTATTTGAAATACAAAAATTAACTTTGGTTGTTGAAAATATATAGGCAGTATCTTTTAAAAATCCCCTTTTCCAATAGGAAATGCTGTTAATACAAGCAGCTTCCTTTTCGATGAGTTGTCACTTTCTGACAAAATCAAATAAATAAAAAGGCATGCTATGGCTGGTGGGTGTCATCACAGAGAAGAAATTGTGTTGTTTGGAAGTGATAATTCACAGGAATAATGGAAAACTCACATTCTGAGTAAAGATATATTAATTATATTAACTTACTCTTGGGAAAATTTAGCACAACATAAAATCACAGAATCACGGAATGGTTTGGGTTGGAAGGGACCTTAAAGATCATCTCATTCCAAATCCCTGTTACGGGCACCTCCCACTAGACCAGGTTGCTCAGAGCCCCATCCAGCCTGGCCTTGAACGCTTCCAGGGATGGGGCAGCCACAGCTTCTCTGGGCAACCTGTGCCAGGGCCTCACCATCCTCACAGTAAAGAATTTCTTCCTAATAGCTAATCTAAACCTACTCTCTGTCTGTGTGAATCCACTCCCTCTTGTCCTGTCACTCCAGGCCCTTGTAAATTGTCTCTCTCCATCTTTCTTGAAGGTTCCCTTCAGGTGCTAGAAGGCCCAACTGGGTCACCCCAAAGCCTTATCTCTTCCAGGCTGAACAAGCCCAATTCTCTCTCTTCTCGTAGCTTTTTCTCATAGGAGAGTCCTTTATCTTGTTATCAAATTACAGTTCCACACTGAATACTATTCCACAATATCTATGTGAAATTCACATTGTGCAGTCATATCAGGGCATTTCTTTAGCTTTTATCTCACACTTTTTGGTAATATTCCCGTGTACAACCAGACCTCCTTCCACAAGAATTTTCACATCTTCCCATACAGGATACTCAAATTGGCACTGGGATCATGCAAAGCTACCAGAGCCTTGGTTACTTGATTATCTATCTCTATCAGAATTAAGTACTGGACAAAACATTTCTAATTCAATTTTTCCTAAAGAAAAGGAATTATTGCCCTCAGGTTTTGATTTGGCCAATCAGTTAAAACATTTACTCAGAAAATCCTAAATAACTACATAAAAATAAACACCAAACATTACATGTACATTAATAAAGAATTCAGCGGTGCACAGATTCAGTAGTGATACATGAATTCACGTAACTTGTGTGACTCCACAGCTCATTGAATTTAATGATATTACAGATTTCTGCTGCCGCAGACATATTCACACACTGTGAATTTCATGCTGATATCCAAATTTTCTTCTTGGTGGAGAGACAGGAGCCTCATCACAGCCAACATTACCATAGTGTAGTAAAAAACACACCTGACTTTAAGAGATGGTTCTAGTTCACACTCGACAGCCAAGTTGCAGACTTGGACAAAGGGTGACATATAAATAAGCACAGAATGATTATGGAAGAACCTGAAATACGCTGAACAATTAACCAAAACCAGACAGCACAGTCATTGGTTTGAAATTTTCAGTACTGGATGAATGACCAGCACAAAGGAGATTTCAGAGGACCAGTGAGGGTCATGCACCTGAATGATGGTTTTTTCCTTCCCAGTTATAAGTAAAAGATCTTTATTTCTTATTTCAAATTGTGACAAGAGTCCTCAGTTGTCTTTCAACTTCTGCTTGGAATTCTGAACCACTAGTTTACACAGACTGCATGAACTTAGGAACATTAAAGGGTTTTTACTTTAAACTTGCACATTGCCTGGGTCTTTGGGATCAAAGTCAAGAACATGCATTTTTTTATTACAACAAAGACATGTAAAGTAAAATTTGGACAAGACGAATCCAGTATGAATATAACACCTTTTGATCAGTACTGGGCATATCCTGGCTTAACAACTGGGAGGTAGGGCTTGTTCCAGTGGCTCAGAGATAAGTATCTACAGAAATATCTACAGTTTAGGTAGAGAGAACTATCTGGTTTGCTATTCAGAAAGACTTGGCTGCTGAAGAGAGTCTGTTTATAGCAGTCACAGGACAATCGTAAGAGATATATTCAAAGGGTTGGCAGCTGCAGGGTACCTAGAGGGATACTTCTGGACTTACTGACATGCCATCTTTTTTATATTTTTCTGACTGTAGCAGGAAATTAAAGTTTACTAATTATTAAATCTATAAATGCATTGCTCTCAATTTGTTAACAGATGGTTCATTCACCACAACTTTAGTGGACTATATTTGATTACGTTTCTGCTTCCTGAAAAGGTATTTTTCTGAAACACTGTGGTAACAAATGCTCACAAAGCATGAAACCAAGCAACCAGATTTCTGGAATGCATTTCTGGATAGCTTTTATCTAGCGGGAAAGAAGCAGAATGCAACATGTAGGCAACAGTTGCCCTTAGTTAAAAGCAACTTAGTCCCCTGGTTTAGTTCTGTAAGCAGAACCTAGTTCTGTCTTCAGAGAATTAAAACAGCCATGGGATTGTGAATTCAGAGTCACTGAATGGTTTGGGTTGGAAGGGACCTTAAAGCTCACCTTGTTCCAACCCCCTGCCATGGGCAGGGACACCTCCCACTAAACCAGGTTGCTCAGAGCTCCATGCAACCTGGCCTTGAACACTCCCAGGGATGGGGCAGCCACAGCTTCTCTGGACAGCCTGTACCAGGGCCTCACCACCCTCACTATAAAGAATTTTTTTCCTAATTCAAGAGAAATAAACTTTAACAAGGAACTCAAACACCCTGTATCAATTCTAACGACATGTACCTGATTGAACACAATGCTGTGCACAGAGCATGCACAAACATTGTCTTCACCCAGTATGGCCCACGATGAACCTTTTATTTCCATGTTCTGGGAGAGGACTGGAGCTGTATAATGTCTCTAGGCCTTAATCATGAAAACACTTGCACTTGTATTAATCTGTACAATTAGCCTTCTCACTGAAATTAGAACCATCCATATTAATATGAGTGAGTGTGCAGAGCTTTGTTGAGAATGGGAGCCTTGAAAACAAAGCCACCTACAACAGATATTGGGTTTAATTATGTAAACAAAGAATTAGTGCAGTAAATTTCCTTTAAAATACTTCATTGAGGTCTTCTATGATGATCTAAACAGCAACATATAACATTAAGATGAACCAAAACATCTGTCAATATATCACTGTTCTCCTCAGATCATTATCTTATGCTGGTATCTACTGACAACTTGTACAGGTTTTAAATAACTAGCCAAGTGGCTTCTCCTACATATGTGGAGGATCTCCTAATAAATTCTCTCCTTATCTACATGGCAAAAATTTGTTTTTGACATGAGCAGTGTCTACTCAAATCTCCTCCTCCTTTTCTATCTGTCTTAAAAAGTATCAGCAATCTTTCTTGTTCAGGACATAACTGCATATCTGGATGCCTAATGAAGAGCCTGAGATACACCAAAAATCTAAATAAATAAGTCTAGAGTACTGTTTTGCTCTCAAGGATTTGGCAACCTACTAGAAGTACCTAATAATGAGAAAGAAAATTAATATAATATTTGTATGCATTTTCAGTCATAATATAAATCCTAAACTCGAAGTGTTTGTAAACCAAGCTTATCACAAGATATAGCATTTTCACCAAAAAAAGACTTCCTACCACAGCACTATTTTGTTTTAACCTCTTTTTGTGATTTGCATTCTGAAAACCTCTTTTTTTTCCCGTGGGAGACAAATTATGCATTGCAACCTTGTATATAACTATTTCCCTTCTTTATTTTGGCAACTCCTCCCAAAAAAGTCAGTACCTTTTTGAGTGAATGTGGTGTGACCAAGCCCCCATTGACTTTGAATATTAGGGAGTTACTCGCCAGCAGTGACTTCTGTTCTACAGGTGCCTGGCCCATCCCGCGCTGCTCCGTAGATACTGCAGGGTGGGTGTGTACACTCAGACACGTGTGTAGTCAAAGAACCCTTGTGAAAATATTGCTTGGCAGTGAAATGCATGTATTACTCTCTTGAGTCCAGTGCATGACGGAATAAATACTTCACCTCTCTCACACCCTGTCTCTCTCTCATGAGGCCCTCCTTGGAATTAGGTTCTGAAGCAAAGGACTCAAGGGAGACTAGTATGGATTTGTGGGTGCTATAAAAAATTAAAGCTCTTTACAGATAAGTAATCCATTTTTTTCTGCTTTTGGCATTGTCACAGCACTGTAAGAAACTGCAACTAAGAAAACTCACTTCTGGAGAGGAAGGGTAATTGATAGGCTGCTGCAGTTGAGAAAACAGATTCTTCTACTGATATCATGTTGTGCAATGTAAATCATAAAGTCTGCAAAAATATTTATGCAGAAAACATTCCAGCTTCAGGTAAGGTCAAACTGCGAGTTCCTGGAGGTACAATTCAGATATGATGCTTAACAACTGATGCATCTGCCTATTGATAACATGCCTTTTCCACCTATAGTCTGAGTTAAACTACTCTTATCTGACCCCTTAAATATCTCAAGTCACTCAAATCAGCAAATAATGCATATTACAACTGGGAAAATATGCAGCTTTGCCTTTTCAGGATTTTTGAAAACATGATTGTTCATAAACTGCTTTAGGTAAAAATCCAGCACAATTTTTATAAGATACCTGGGACTAAATCCAAGCCATGTATTATTTTCTGAATTAAACGTATAGCAGGGTGAACACTGGTATTTCAGATGCTGTGCTCTTCCTAGTTAAAGAAAATTTGCAAAATGAAACATCCATTTGATATTTGACATGACTCTGAACTCTGTAGTGGCCATGAGAAAAACAGTTGCAACATTTACAAAATAACCTGTGACACAAAATAAAAACAACGCAAGGACATCCTGTCCTCAACATGCTTCAGACTCATTTTGCAAATAACAGGTTTGTAAGCAATTAGACGTGGATTAAAATAAACTGATCAATTAATTTTGAAGTCTGATATGGATGAAGAATTATCCATTTAATTAGTTGGGAATTTCTTTAACACATATTGTGCATGGGTATTTTAAATATATAAATTTAGAAATTCTTCAGAAATTTTATTCATTGAAACAATTACTGTAAACCTAAAATTTTCTTGGACCTTCCTGCAGAAACTGACACAAAAATACATCAGGATTGCAGAGGTTTTTTAAATATCATAAAACTCAGTTTATATTTGATAGAAAGAGTCCCTTCAATTGTTTAATATGTTTCTAATCCATAGTTTTCTAGCTTGTGTTTATTTACAGAGGCCTCTCAGACTGACTGCATATATATTTTCAGCTTCTTTCTTTTTCTGGGCACTGAACACAATTTTATTTTTGTTGTTTTTTGGGGAGGATTGGGGTTTTTTGTTGGTTTGGTTTTGGTATTTTGGGGTTTTCATTTGGTTTAGTTGTGTCTTTTAAAAATTTTTTTTTCTATTTTATTACTTTTTAAATTTTTTTAGCTCAATTGCATTTGTTTATTTTCCCTATAAAGCTTTCTTTGAGTATATTCTGATTGCAGTTTGCTTGGGTACCTCTCCAGCATCACTTAGTGAGAGCACAAGGTCACAGGTTTCCCAGGTACAACAATCTTTGCTGGGCACAGGAGCATTTACCAAAGTTTAGGGTCTCCAAAACTCCGTCTGCCCTGGGAATAATCTCACAGAAGAGCTACAAGGATACTATATTCTGGAAACTTTGTTCCTTTCCAAATAAAATACTGAGTTGATTAAAATCCAAGAGTTGAAAATTCTGGCATTTTCTGTAGGTTGTAATACCTTCAAGCAATCTGTCAGACATTTCTGAACTACTCTTGAAACAGATACCAACCTTCATGGATCAAACATCAACCTCTTGATGGCCTAAACTTCCAAAAGTCTTTGCTGTGTTAGCCAGCACATGTCAAGGGGTTTTCTTTCACCCAATTAGATATAATTTTCATTACTTCACTTTCCTCCTCTCATTTAGTATTTCCACATGTAGAATTTTTTAATATTTAGGCAAGTTTTCACATCTTTCCTACTCCTCCTACCCCCAAGCCTACAGGTCTCATCCAGCAATGGCAGAGAGGACAAATGCTAATCCCATAGTGTAATACACCACCAGAAAGTAATCAGATATTATGGTGATAAGAACAGTATCATAACCTATGTGGAAGAAAGTAAATCTTTGTTCATTCTGATCTCCTCTCCCAGTTTGGATTTTTGTGCTTTGAGGGAGCTTATCTCCTGGAAGTACACCTATGATGTACTATTTAAATAACAGCATCATTAACAGGAATTCTTTTCCTCTGTATGATCAAGTCTATTGTATTGCTAACAACTTCTAGGAATATTGAATTGCCATTCAAACACTTAACCACACAAATATCTACTCTTTATTCTAATATGAGGTGTAATTTATCTGCTTGTTACTGCTAAAAAGTTGTGTGCAGGGAAAAAAATATTGCTCCATAACCCATGCAGTCTGTATTTCATAATTTCTCATTGTTAAAATGTTTTATTTGGATTAGACAGGTCCATTTGCTCTTCTTGCTTCAGTTTACCTTTTCCTGTTGGAATATAATCTAATCTAAATATTTTCTTCCTCCTTTTTGTTCCTCTCACTTCAGAGTGTCAAATGTACTTAATGATCTAGATTTCTATCAGATTTTAACTTCTCCTGATATCAGCCCCTAAAGATTCCTACTTTCTAATTGGAGTGCAAGACAAGAAATCTCAGTATATGTAAAGTAAAAAACTGTTGCATTTTTTTGAATTAAGATAATAGATGATAAAGTTTAAACATAAGTAATCTTTTATCTATATACTACATGTATATACCGATTAACTTTTTACATATTTGCAATAATCTTAAATAAATATTTCGTAGATGTAATTTTATTTGGTTTTATTCAGAACTGTGCTTTTTTCCAGAGTACCTACTTTTTTTTCCTGGAGGAATGAGCAGGTCTGTGAGCAGTACATTTTTAACAAATTTGGATAGCGAAGCATTAGAAAATGTAATGCTCCTCATAATATATTTTGTTCATTTCAGAGATAAAATTCAATCACTTTAAGTGTGTAAGAGGATATTTATCCTGCTTAAACTGAAAATCCTAATATAGCTAAACATGATGTTGCTGGTAATATTTTCATAATATTGCCATTACAACTACATGCTTATAGCTAAGTCTGTTGGTTAATTTATTAAGTCTCCAAGCAAGACTTCTTCACTGACAGTAGATTTCCTAATTCAAATCAAAGTGGTTTTAAACTACAATTGCTTTTATATAATTTGTCTAAAAGAATACACATGAATTGAAGCCTAGAATGTCTATGTGAACAGAACATGAATAATATTCTGCAGTACTTCACAATAAAAAGAGGTTCACAAATCGGGGGAAAGAAATCCTAGCACTTCAGGGCACAGGTACACTGCTATTAATGGGCAGCCTTGATCAGAAAAATAAAATACTGACTTTCAGATGCTACCAAGATTCTACAAAAGCTGTGATTGTTTTCAGACTTTGGCAATTCAATTGCTTGCTTAGTTGTGGTGTGGAATTCTGGCATTTAAACCCAGGTGTTGAGAACAGTTCAAAAACTAAGATATTTGTGTGAGACTGGCTGCGGTGGGGAGGAGGAAGGTATGGCCTAACCCCGAACATCTACAATTGCTAGTTCTTTTCCAGAGTGAGTGGAAAAGGATATCATATGCATAAAAGTAAGTCTGAAGTGGGAGTACAAGCAGGATTCAGAATGAGCCACTAAGCCTTTTTTTTTTTTTCCCAAATGCTGCTTAGGGGCAAAACATAGTAGTGCTGTATGCTAGAAACAGCAAAAGCAATTCAGAATCTGCCCCATAGGAAGAAATAGTTATTAAAAATATGTCTTTTTGGTACAACGTGAAATGTATAATCTGTTTTTAAAGTGCTGAGCACAATATAAATGCAGATTGTGCTAGATTCAACTAACCAAAAAGCCTAGTCACAGCGTTATGACAGCTTTATGACATTTAACCATCATAGCATGTGAAAACATGGAAGAGATGGCAGGTGGGAGGAAATACTTGATATTCAAGAGAAAATATTAATGGATGTGTCTAAAATGTAACTACTTTTTAACATGTCATGCTTAGGAATATTTGCATAATATTATCCTTTAAATTGCAGTGTGTACATATTAATTTCACAGTGTCACTCCCAATAAGTCTGGCATCTGTACATTCAATGGGCCCAGTCTAGCACACTTGCATCTCTTTATCACAGACATTTGGATTCTCAATTTAACAAGTGGCTCAAAAGTGAGACAACCCAGACAGGCACGAAGTTTGTGGGGAAAAACTGTAAGCCCCCAAAACCACATCATGTTCTAGGAAACCACGTCCTGCCATGTGAAGGCTTGTTTCAAGCCACCTTCTGCCCCTTCCTCAAATATATTGTTTCTTAAATGACTCTTCTTCCTCTGGGTAGTGCCTGTTATCTAAGTACTCAAAGTCCAAAGTCTTGTTTCAACCTGCAGAAGAGGTGAGAAAGAAAGGGGTACAGAACGGTTTAGAAATAGGACGGGGAAGTTTGAAAAAACCTCAAACAAAAAACCTCAGTGATGAAGAACAATAAAGCAAAGCATAATGCTCCATATATGCCCTTAGTGCTTGGTGTTATATAGTTCCTGGCACATTTTTACCTCTTCCATTCTGCACTCTCCACTTTTCCCTAGGAAGTACATCATTAGGTGCATGTGAAATGTGGCTGTAACTTTTTTTTCTCCAGTTTTAGAAATATTATGCTTTTTATTCACAGAATGGGTCAGGTTGGAAGGGACCACAGTGGGTCATCTGGTCCAAGCTCCTTGCTCAAGCAGGGTCATCCCACAGCACATGGCACAGGATTGTGTCCAGTCAGTTCAATGTTCAATAGAAATAGACAAAAAAACCCCCAGAGTTGTATGTGTCTGATCTCATTATCAACCTGAACAAAGTCTTTTCTTCTAGATGGTGGCATTTTGGACTTTAGTTTGATATCCATTTGTGGTGGGAAGCAGGAGTTGTACCACAGCTCCTGGAAGCCCAGGCTGACAAACCCATGATGTTTTCCTTGTACTACATCCACACCATTAAAGGCAAAACCACCCTGCAATATTTAAGGTTTTTACTCTGTTTACTCTTAAAAGCATAAAGAGAGCATTACGGTCACTGAGACTCAGGGAGACTAAGACACACATACGAGTATGAATTTGAGCACCATCATTTTCTGGCAGGTCTCGGCAACCTCAGTTCTTCAGAGTGACGCATGGGGAGCAGATTTAGACCTGTAAATCTGCCATTCACTGGCTTTCATGTTTCCTTTTGTAACATAAGCAACTTCCTTAGAACATAATTTCTTCACAGTGTAGTTTCTATTTAAGAAGAATTAGATGCGCCTGCTAAAAAAACCATTTTGCTTTGTTTTAAAACCACTGTAAGGTAATAGGATACAAAATCTTTAGGACATATTAACATCTTAAAAGAAAATTGGCAGAAAAAACTCTATAATCTCCCTTCTTTAATTTATTATACTTGTTGGTCTTTCCAACAGGGAAGCTGTAGAAAGGCTGGAAAATATTTTAACTCATTTTTATCAAGCCATCCCTCCTCATCCTTTCTAGAATTTTATTCCTTATTATTTGCTTAATTGCATTCAAGCAGATCAGAAAACAAAGTTGTCAATACTGTGTAAAAACTATCCCCAGAGAGGGTTAGAAAAATGAACCCGTTGAGAAATCACAAGAAAATTGTAGAACAGCTGTTCATTTTTGCTATATATTATGAAAATGAATAACAAACTTCAGATATAAAAGATGAAATAATAAAAATAGCATCTTGAAGATACCAATTTAAACTACAAAATAATACTGTGAGTATATTTAGATGAAATTTCCCTTAAATGTTCCAGGAAAAACTACTTAAAACTAAGCCTTTGGACATATGACAGTTTTTAAGATGCTGTAAAAATGAAGCAAGTTAGTATCTCATCCAGTTATTCATTTTGAGAAAATGCCAAAGCCACAATAGTTATGTCTCCACTGTTCCAAGATGAAACTTGTAGCTCTCAGCTCCTGTAACTTCTGACATTCTGCTGCCTGAAGATATTTGAGGGGGAAAAAAAAAATCACATACACTATCCTATTTTTACATGTCTGACTAATTTCTAAAAGTAAATTGGAAGCTCTACGGAATGAAATCAATGAGATGTTTCTGCTGAAATCTTAACACTTCAGGTAACCAATAATTTATGTTTCATTTGCCACTTCCTTATGAAAATAAGAAAATACAGAATGAAGAAAAATGTCATAACAAGAAATTGCCTTAAATACTTGCTTTACAATTGTTTAAAAGGTATGAAATTATTTTTTCAGGCTCCCTTCTCCTTATAGCAATGATTGCAAGAATACTGCGTAGATGATGACATTAAAAAAAAAAAACAACTTGGTGCTTATTTTTGAATCTTGGATATTCTTTCTTTTATGAACTCTGTTTGAAATCTGAAGTTAGAATGAGTCTTTGAAAGCATCGTCTCTGACTACTAAGGCAAAGTTAAACTACAAAGTTAAAGAGAGCGTGAAAGGAGGAGTTCTTTCATACTCACACCCAACCTCTGAAGCATTAATGAAATTATCAAACTTTGCAAGATTGATGGCAGCAGAAAAAGAGTTGCTAAGTTTGCTGAGAGCCTAACCCTGCAAGTGGCCTCCTGTGCTCACACAAAGATCTGTCAAAATCTGCCCTTTCTGAAAACAAGGGCTTGCTCTGTCTGGATGTAGCTCCAAGAGTAGAGCCCATATCTGCGTACGCTGACAACTTTGTATGGGAGCTTTGCATAAGGAATATTAAAAATATTTTAATTGGTTAGTTAGCTTAAAGCTCTATGGTTAGGCTTTCCCAGGTCTACAGCCATAGCACAAAAAGTGGCACTATGTAGTCCACACCCATCAGAACCTATGTTTCCAAGGCTTGTATTTAATTTCAAATGATCTCAAAATAATCTCATTTTCTTTTAAGAAAGGAAAGTGGCAGAGCTACTTGAACGGAGACAGGGGTTTGGATCCCGACTTCTCAAGTGTACACAGTGGGCCAGGACAACAGCCTTGATCCAGGAATGAAGGCTGGATTTCCCTTCCCTAAGCAGCTCTCTCCCAAGGACTGAAGCACACACTACTTTTATTCTTCAGGGGAGGTTCCTCTTCCTGCCAAGGTGAGATCTGCACAGGACAGGCTGGGTCCACCTGAACTAAAGTTGTGTTTTAACTGTGTGGGTGCAGGATCCGACTCAGCACACACCAAACGTGATCAAAGTGAGGGGGAATTTCTGGTGATAACCTCCTGCCGGGAAAAGGCAGATATATGGTGCTAACACCCTGAAGAAAGGCACTCAGGAGCAGAAAAAACTTGGAGAGATTTGCCATACAAGTCATCCCCAGGATTTAGCACAGCTGACCAGCAGACATTACTACATAAGAAGGGAAAATGCAAGTGAATTTAGGACTAGTTAAATAAAAATGCTGCAAACGAAAATATATATGCAAAGTTAACGTGGGTTCGGGGGTCTTCCATTCCCGATATAAACTGAAGAGAAATACCCTCTTAGCAAACCAAAATGCCACAACAGCAAAACCCACAGGAGACCTTTTTATAATTACTTGTACTAAAGTTCATGTTCTTGCACACCCAAGCTGAAAAAGAAACAGCCCTTCTAACAAATGTAAGCCTCTCTCAAAAATGCCCGTATACATATGTTCTTGTCACCAATTAAAAAAGGGCGCAGAAGAGCAATTATTTACTGCTGGGCAACATGAAAAATTTCTCCGAATTAATTTATTTTCAATAGTTAAAATTTTTAGCATGTGAATGAAATTGCATTTTTTAAACAAAAACACCGCCTTTTAAAGGACTTTTTGCACTCACCCAGAGATTCGTGGAACTCTGAGTACAAATGCATGCAAAGCCCTAGACTTAGTGAAGAAACTACTCCTGTTTTTCTTATGGTTGTTAATTTTCAGGGGCAGATTTAAATTATTTCATCTGTACTGATCCTGTGTGAAACTCATCCCTATGCACAGGAACGCACAGTTTTATGCCATACATGACTTCAAAACAACAACAATATAGAAACAACCACATGAGATGAAACCTGAGGCTCGTAAGTCCAGTACTGGGTTTCTGAGAGAGCCAGGACCAGGTATTTCCAAGGACATTTAAGTGAAGCACAATTAATAGAGAACCACTGGTTTATTTAATTCCAGCCTGTATGCCTTTTGGTTTATAGTTTGTGAATAGATCTCCTCACGTATCTGAGACCTGAGTGGAGAGTAATTAGCTGAAACTTGTGGTTTTGTTCAAGCATAACAATGGCAACCAGATTCCATCTGTGAAAACTGTGAATCCAATTTTCACTCCCAATGGCTGTTCATTATAGTTTGTTCTGTATCTGCTGGCAATTTGATGTGTTACAATAGTCCTAACTTGCTAAAACTTCTGAACATTTCAAAGAGGCACTGTTGGAGTACAAATAACTTCTGAAAGAATTGTCATGGCATTTACCCGAGCTCTTATGGAACACACTTCTAAGATTTTTTGCCTCCAAATAGTTATTTAGAGCTTTTATTATTTCATACAGAACCCAAATTTACTCCTTGTAATGCAAATAAAAGATGCCACCAGTTGCTCAATAGACTTAAAATGAAACTATTGTAAATCAGCCTTCTCCTGTTGCGTTTTCTGTGTCCATATAGATAACTCCTGGTTCACAACTTGTGTACTGCACAGAAATTGTATAATAACAATGTAACCATACTCTTAGCAGGTTTTCAGAGCCTCTGAGAATGCCAGTAGCCTAGCAAACTTTAAAATACGGCTTTTTTCCAGACAGTTAATTCTTGTAAGAATTGTTGGATTGTTGTTGATCAAATTGTTGTTGATCAAATAGCTATGGAAAATTCTTCTCTTGCACAGTTTTGCAACAGCAACCCAATATCTCAGTCACCAGGCAGTCATGCAGGCTCACAGCATCCTACCCCACAAATATCAACAGAATAGGGGGCTCATCAAAAACATGAATAATCTTTAAAATACTTTTATTCCCATTTTAAGTTGGTAAAGAGATATGAAAGGTGCCAAATCAGCTTCCATTTCAATACCAGTATTAAAGACCAGCATTGCCCTCCATGCTGAGCTGCTGATCATCACCTGTATTCAGCCAAGCCTGTTACTTCATCACAGACTTCTTCATTAGCTGGGATACAATTAATTAATGGAAATGTACGGAATACATCCAAAGACATATTATGCCCATAGAGCAGAAATATCTATTTTAGCTCATTTTTTCTACTTCATAAAGCCTACAGTCATCACCATTAAAGGCAAAGATGGCCATAAATGAAGCCAGTAAGGAGAGCAAACAGTTCATAGAATCTTAGAATCACAGGATGGCCTGGGTTGGAAGGGATCTCAAAGTTCATCTTGTTCCAACACCCCTGCCATCGGCTGGGACTCCTTCCACTAGACCAAATTGCTCAGAGCCCCATCCAACCCGGCCTTGAACACTTCCAGGGAGCCTCCACAGCTTCTCTGGGCAACCTGTGCCAGGGCCTCTCCACCCTCACAGTAAAAATCTTCTTCCTAATATCTGATTTAAACCTACTCTCTGCCAGTTTGAAGCCATTCCCCCTTGTTCTGTCACTCCAAGCCCCTGTAAAATGTCTCTCCCTGTTCTGCAGGCTCCCTGTGGGTACGGGAAGGCCACAATTAGGTCACCCCAGAGCCTTCTCTTTTCCAGGCTGAGCAATCCCAGTTCTCTCAGCCTTTCCTCATAGCAGAGCTGCTCCACCCCCCTGATCACTTTGGTGGCCTCCTCTGGCCTGGCTCCAACAGGTCCCTGTCCTTGCTGTGCTGGGACCCCAGAGCTGGATGCAGCACTGCAGGTGGGGTCTCAGCAGAGCGGGGCAGAGGGGCAGAATCCCCTCCCTGCCCTGCTGCCCACGGGGCTTTGGATGCAGCCCAGCACACGGGGGGTTCTGGGCTCCCAGAGCACACGGCCGGGGCATGTCCAGCCTCTCACCCACCAGCACCCCCAAGTCCTGCTCCCAGGGCTGCTCTGGGTCTGTTCATCCCCAGCCTGGATTGGTACCAGGGGTTGCCCTGACCCAGGTGCAGCACCTTGGACTTGGTCTGTTAAACCTCATGAGACTCTCATGGACAACATCTTGAGCTTTTCCAGTTTGTATGTACTTTTTTTGGGGATCTAATTTCTGCCTTTGAACTTGTTTTCTTGAAAAAAAAGTCACTGACTGCCAGACATATTTTATTCAGAAACAGACCAGGCCATCTTTGAGAGTGGTGGCCAAAAAAGAGAGTATGGAAGGTGCAGGGATGAGGTGGGAGAAAATAATTTGTTCACAAAAAATAAAGTTTTTATGATGAATTTTATTTCACTCTTTTAATTGGAATAATTTTTAAAAATTGTCCTGTCAAAGACATATTTGGAGAAATCTTACTAAATTACATTGATTTTTGTTTTAGAAAAATGATTAATGATATTTAAAGAAACAGAGACTTAAAAAAAATAAACTAAATTAGCTATTTGAGCCATAATGATTTGTTTTCTTGGATACCTCATACTGGTGAATAAACCAATTATTATTCCAAATCAATCAAAGCATTACAATTTCATTACAATTTATGTCTATAAAGCAAACACTATGACAAGTTCTGCAGGAGACACCTTGATATAAGAAGAAAAAGATCAGACAATATCAACAGCCATCTTTTTGCTAGAGCTGTTAAAAATATATTATTAATGGATTAATTTACTGTTGATAATTTTATCTTGTAGTGTTTTGAACAAAATACCATAAAGAAAATTTGAAGCCTGCAGAATAATGAATCTTGGAGAAATGAATAATTTGGATATGCCAAAGATCCAGAAAAAGAGTGCATAGATGTTGGGGGGGGGGAAGGGGGGGAAGGGTTTTATTCTTTAATCACTTGTCCAAACTTTTAATATTAAATACTTTTGAGACGTTCTCAAGACTAACATTTGAAATCACTAGGTATTTTTAAATGAAGATTTTCTCCTTCCTTGCAAGGGTGATTGCAGACTAATTTGCAAACAAAACCCAGAAATATCACACTAGGCAAACCCAAAAGGCAGCACTAGCTGAAGCAGACATCCATTTTTCTAAAGGAAATTAAAGGTATTGGGAGCAGTGGGTCTGAAACAAATTTTCAGGAGAAGATCCAAAGGGAAGAAATTTCTCCTTGGTGAACTGAGACAGAAAGCTTTCTAAGTGTTGGCAGCACCACAGAAAAACCCAAGTCAAGAAGGTAGAATGATGAGAGGATGATCAAAAAACAGTTTATCTAAATTAAAGGTGAAATGAACAGTACTGATAAAAAGTTAGAGCTATGGAACACTTTAACATAAAACAAGACAAAGACTTGCAAAGGAACACCATGATCTTATCTGCTGTTTTGGTTGTATTTGGTTATTCTGGCCAGGGCTAGGAGAAGCCTATCAAAAAGCACAAAAACTTTTAAGCTAAGGCAAACCACATCTATATACTGTGAAGATAGTATTCCATCCAAAATAGCAACTTTAATTCATTTTGTCCACATCACTCTATTAAAAAAATTTTCAAATTTATGTAAGCAATATTAAAGCTGCACAGCATGTAAATGATATTGCCCAACTCCCTCATTAAAACCTATAATGATAAAAGAGATGCACAAAAAGTGTTTTCTGCAAAAGACCCACAACAACCCAGCCAAACTGAAATTCCATAGGTAAAACACAGGATCCAGCCTACAAACCTAGGCACAGTAAGAGTGCAGTTTGGTGCTTTACCTTAATTTTTTTGGTACCAATCAAACCAGATCATTAGCTGCAATTTCATTAATTTCTGAATTGTATTTTGTTAATTTCAGAAATTTTGAATTTCTGAAATGTTTATAGATATCCAAAGCCATCTCTACTTCCCAACAGTCACTACAGCATTGCTTTGCCATTCCCATGGTGTTAAAATACCGTCCCTGGAGTTCTCAGCAGACAGTTTTATTTGCAGTTCTGAAACACTGGTAGGTAGAGGGAAATTGATAGCAAAAATAGAAAAGCTCCACTTGTAAGACTTCGAAGAAAACAAAAACCCCCATAAATATCAACGTAAAATGTGACAAAACAAGGACAAAAGAAAAGAAGGGAGAGAAAGAATAAAAATGCAAACATCTGTTAAATGTGGAAAATCTTCTAATTGAAAAGGGTACAACTCTTCAAATTTCAATTTTTTTTTTTTTTCAATTGCAAACTAACAAAAGCATTTTGAACATATTTATAACAGATTTTGCAAATTTTCACCAACAATTCAGAACACCAGCCTCTCAGAATTAGTTGTCAAATGTCTGGAAAATATTTTTCTGAAAAAAAAAAAAAGACCATGCATATTTTCTTACCTGGTCAAACAAAATTCACTGTCCTGAGTTGAATACATTGTAAAAGAAACCTACAAAGAGGAAAAACAAGTTTCATTACAATTTATTTATCTCTCTCATATTTTTGATAGAAAAAATTTAGTAATGAGTGTTTACTCTTATATAGAAATTGCAAGCAGAAAAATCATTTAAACCATGCTATTCAAAGAAAGGTTTAAGAGTATCTGTTTTACAGGTGGTATCAACCTTTGTGTATTTTTATTCAAATCCAAATGTATAACTATCATTATAAAGGACACACAGATGTTCACCTGGTGAAAAAAACCCAAACATGTATTTCTCATTAAATGTTTTTCAGGGCACTGAAATATACAGAGTTCTTTTACTTTCTATAACATTTCAAACAAACACCATGCCAAAAGAACGTTATTAAGACTGTAATGTGACGAATATTAACATCAGAAAATGCCAAGTGTTAGCCTTTCTGAACAACTTTTATTTCTTTGATGAGTACAGACTATGCTACAGTTGTTAATTACTTAGTCACACAGTACTTCCATGGGAACTCCTCTTCAGCCCATGCACAAACAGACATTCAAGAAGTTCAAGTACTGATACTTTGTGTAAATTTCATTTATTAACCTGTGGTCTGGAGAGACATTAAACAAGTAGTATTCAAATCTTCATAGAAAAAAAGGTGATAATTTTGCTATGGTCCATATATCTAATCATGAATGCTTTGACTGTGTTGCAAACACTGCACAACTCAAGTTCAGCAAATTCCTTTGCAGGAATAACATTGTCCCAGATGAGTTCCTCAGTGCCAAGAGATCAAGCTGAAAAGTGAATATTTAATTTGGGTCACGTGGACTCATTTTTTTCAGACAACTCAGCATTACACCAGACTTTACATATTCAAGGCCCTGCTCAAAGGTTTCAGTTGCAAACAAACACCAAGCATGTTGCAAAAAATTCTCTTGATAAGTAAATTTCTAATCAGTGTGTTTGGATTGGATAAAATCTTCAGAGATTCTTTTAGGAAGAATGATATCCGCCAACCACTACCACCAGCTCCAGTGCTGGAAGATGTAGATGATCTTCTTCAAGGTCAGGGAGTAACTGACAACACATTCCATCCTTTCTGCATTACTGGTGTGACAGAAGGGTTTTTTGGGAGCATTTCACTAGACATTTATTGACCCCAAAGAAACAAACACAGTTTCAATATTGAACTCTGGAAACTGAGTCTGATAATTGGAAGTCAAAAACAATGTCAACAAAAGATGCTTGAAAAAAGAATAGGATGCCACAGAAAGACAGTTCTATCACCTCTCTACCAGTCATCTGAGACAGCAGTTTCCAGCATATGGAACGTCATTCCATGTACCGTGTATTGGCCAACACGCCTTACATTTTTCACTAAAAGGGAAATTACTGACCATGATGCTGAGAATTTTGGAATGGACCGATAAACAACAACAAGAAAAGGTACAAAGAGCAAACTCTGTCAAATCAGCCCAGTATTCAGCAAACCCCAGAGCATATCCTGCTTAAAATAAAGGTTTCTCTTGTTACATTAGCCTCCTTCTGATGTAGTCAGGCTAGTTTATCTTGATTTAAAAACTGTGATTTGGGTCAAACAACTTTGAACTGAAAGGGTCATGTCCTCACTATTTCCTTAGCCACCCGTCTGTTTGTGACTTTTGGGAACATCTATCTCATTTCAGAAAGACTTATCATGCTAGTCCTAATCCCAGCCCTGTTACTGGGTTTGCACCACTGGACTGTGCATGTAAGTGCAGAAAGAACAGTTTCTCTGCTCAGATCTAATAGCAGGGAAGCAGTTTAACATCAAGAGAGTCTGAGCAAATGCTAAAATAGTAAAAAGATGACTGATGACAAGATAAAGGATAAATTAAACTAGTGACTGTGCTTTTGTAAGATTTGCTGTACATAATCCTTTATTCTGAGGTCCTATATGGGAGTGGAATGAGCTTTACCATGAAAAAGAAAACCCAAAAAACCCCTAATCTAAAGCCAACAGAAAACATAACTGGAATCTGTACAGTTTGAGAAAGCCATATTTGCCTGAAAAAGACTATCACTCTGTGCACTAAAAGACAACAGCCTTTGCCAATGACTGTTCATCTCCCTTTTTTTACTGACAGTGTTGTAAGATCACCAGTTATGTCCCACCAACCTCAATCACTCATGGCTGGACTCCAGAACCAAGGATGGATGCTCCTGATGGTTACATTTGTTTATGACTAGAGAGCAAACTATCTTTCCCTGTTAGACTTCTGGGTACTTTTGCTGTTCCTTTCAGCAACAACATGATGTGCATGAAAACTCGCAAGAGTAAATGCATTGATGAGAGACGGGATGCAATTTGCTGGTTTGGCCAGGTCTCAGAACTGTGATAGCCACCCATCCCTGCCGGTGCCGGCATTGGGCCAGAACTCCTGCACCAGCCAAAAGCCCCTAACCTATGACTATGCTCTGGGAAAAAAAAAGCAGCAGCTCCACTTCCTTCATTAATTGAGTCACAGCCTCTTTCAGAGCAAGAGACACTGCTCACTCCTCCTCAATCAACTTATCTGTGCATTGCTTAGAGAAAATAATTTGCATTCTTTACCTTCTAGTGAGTCACAAACTGTTATCCCCACTTTCTCTGGAGAAACAGGAATCATAAAGAGTCTGATAAAAGACAGGGGTTTTTTATTTGTGATGAAGTCCAAGGAAGAAATGAAGCAAGTTTCCCTTCTAGGTTGCAGACACGGTCACCAAATTCTTATTTTCAAACTGAGCACATATGATGTAAAAAGCATCAAGTTACTGGGACAATTATCAAGAAATTCTAAAGATACAATTTTCACAATCCCTTTAGAGGAGAGTAGTACTTTTATTCTGTTTTTATCCCTCAAACATTTAATAATAATCCTATTTTATGCATATTAATCTTAAGTCATAATGAGATTTGGAAAGGTATTGATTTCAATGGGAGTTAAGGACTAAATATCTTTATATGGAGCCACAGCCTTCATCTTATTAAATGTCTACATTTATTGTCTGCACACAAATGATTATAAAGCAGGCATTACTCAAGAAAGAATTCAAAAGCAAGAGAAAAGCCCAATTAACAAGGAATTCAATGCAACTATGGAAGTTCGGAAGTTGCCTGGGGTGGTGTTTGCCTGCAAATCATTGGGGAAAGATGAAAAGGGAAGAGTTTGTTTCATCCCCTCTTCCAAAGTATTATTTTCACATCAGGTCTACATTGTTAATTTTTAAACCCAAAGTACCAGGACTTCTACAAAGTCACAGGTTAGGAACAAAGATGCCATTAACTGGGTTTCTGGGGGATCTTTATTTTGCAACACTCATCAGTGCTGGGGTTACTCTTATCAGTAGCTGGAGTTCTTGTCTATAGCTCTTGGATGTTTGTACATAATTAAACTGGCTTTTCTGACCCTAGTACTGTAGACATTAAAGTCAGCTCAGCACAAACAATCCTGGAATGCATATTATAATGCCTGAACTTCTTCCATCCCATTCCACACCCATTTATGTGAAGAAAGGAAAAGAAATAAGAATGGAGGGCCAACAGAAATGCACACTAGATAATTAAAGACTTTTTGAAATATTAAAATCAACCTTCTTTTATTATTATGGACTCAAGTCTTCCTATAAAAAACGGCTTTGCAAATCCTCCATCTAACCACGGATAAGAGAAACCTATCAGTTTACATGAGTGCTTAAAAAAGTTGTGGAAACAGGAAGCACCCCATACCTTTTGGTAGTATCAAGGCATTTCAGGACGTCACAGATTTCATTGCACAGTGTTTGGCCTTTTTTTTGTGTAATACTGCAACGGGCTTCATGCATCTTCTTACACCAGCATCATACTTGGCTGGTAGTAAACACAAGAAAAAATATGTCCATTGAATTTTGAGAGCTGCAAATTCCTTTCAGCCTTTCAGCATGCAACTGTTTTAACCCATGTCAGCTACCCACAGCTTTCCAGCTTGGAATCGGGTTCCTGTTCTCAAGATGGATTCAGATACACCATGGTACATGCTGTTTATTTTCCCAGTTTATATCTGTAGCACTACCCTAGAATACAACCAGTTGAACCTAATAAGCGTTCCCAGGGTGCCCCCCAGTGCACCTAGGACACTGGCAGCTCTACTCAGCATGCAGTGGAACGAGGCAGAGATATTGGTTTCTCTACCTCAGTTCTGCTGGAAGGGATAGCAGCCTGACACTGCCAAGGGTGAAGGGAAGAGACAAGTTGGAGATGGACCTCAGACTGGCTAAAGCTCCCATGAAATGGAAATGTGGCTCAATAGAGTGAGGGATGCTCAGACCTTACAACTGTGGCAGGGCTGGAGCTGAACGCTGCCAAGGGTGAGGGGTGACTCCAGCTGGGTGCTGCGGACAGAACCCTCACTGTGGCAGCTCTCGAGTGCCTGGCAGAGACCTGCAACACCCCGACACCAAAACCCCACCTAAATGGGTTCATTTTGCTCAGCAGGCAGAGCTCTGGTAAACATATTTATGCTGTTTGCAATAGAAGTAATGCAACCAACATGCAAGACAGCATCCTAGCAGAACACACGCCCACTCTCCCAACTGAATGACAGCATGTTTTTCAAACAAGACTGGGTCTGACCCCACAGAGGAGCTACAAAAAATGAAAGTTATAGTTCATAGCACAGAACTCAACAGTATAAAACAGTGTAAAAAAGTGATATTTCAAATAAAACTATTTGTTTTTTTCAAAAACAAACTTACACATTTCAGGAGGAAAAGATTAATAATACTGGAGACAATAATAAGTGCATGCACAAATAGCAAACAAAATCCTCTAAATTTCATCCAAAATGCTGACAATCATTGAATTTTAACATTTTAAAAAATACCCCTTTTTGTAATGCATGTTTCCAGCTGAACATGGTCAATCTGAAAAGACTGAGAAGTCATATTTAATTAAAAAAAAAACGTGAAGAAGTCACCTACCAATACCTCAGATGCCAGTAAACCTGGACTGGATAATTTTGTAGGGAAAAAACGTGTTCACGTTATTTTTGTATTTCAGGTAAATACAAAAGTATGAGAAGAACCAAACTCTCTTTCTTTCTTTCTCATGCATTTGTGTGAAAAAAATTATTTACACAAACTATTTAGAGGGATTTTCATTATATGGATTTTCAAATTAAAAAAAAAAATTATTCTGCGAATGGCTGTGTCTCAAAAGCATAATACAGAAAAAATGAACCAAACACTTTATTAAATGAATTTAAGTTCTTCAAGTTTTTTGCAAATTACGACTGATTTGGGGGTAGAAAATTAACTCTTCTTTCCCCAGTGAGATCTATTCTACTTTGTAAGGCTTCAAGATCAGTTCATAAATTAGGCTTAAAACTGGACTCAAACATTGGCTCTGCTAATTGCAGTCAGATTCCTACACTACCCAAACAATGACCAATTTATCAACACAAAGCTTATATAACTTTTCATTTTGTTAGTAGTAGTTTCACTCACTGCTAAAAAAAGAAAGGACAAAGTCTTTTAAGTCTTTTTTACTCCTAAAATATTTAAACCAGCATTGATTTTAATATATTTGCTAAGGGTTGGATTGCGCTGTAAGCCCATTATAGCAGAAAAAGAGAGAAGTGAAACCTCTACTGCACTTGGAGGAGGATTAGAACACACAGCCACACCTCCCACTGAGTCACCATCCCCTGCAGGTCACTCCCCACGGCAGCCACTTTGTGGGGCACCTGGAGCAGATCTACAGCCAGGCAACCACCCTGGAAATCACCCTCTTCATTTCTCTTCAGTAGGCAAACAGCAGATTTCTGCTTTCCTGTTGTTCCCTGCAGCTTCTCCAGGGTCCAAAGTGTCTCCCCATGGAGAAGAAACCCCTCATCCAAATGCCAGCAGGAGGCAAAAATATCCTACATACCTGGTGAATACAAAACACTACACAGGAATAGTAGCTCACAAACTGATCTTAAATACCTCAATACAGGTGCAGAGCAACTCCGTTAAACCATACACCAGAAAAAACAAAACACATCCCGCTCAGCCCTGGCTTATTACATGACCATTTCCTTTTGATTAAAAAAAAAAACAACAAAAAAGCAGAACAGTAAGCACTATATTAGTTATTTATCTAGCAGAGTAACTTGGTTAAGATTTTTGGCATTATTTCAGTTGAGCTTTGTAATTTGTCTTGTAACATTTTTTATTATACCACATGAATGGAAAGCTGAATTTCAAAGAACAGAAAAGCCACAAGTTACATAACAATGGCTGAAAAGTGGAATGTTTTTAAATTCATAATAGGTATAATTAGCTTGATAGAAAATAATCACATTATGTTTCAGTGCATCTTTAAAATGTTCCAGATGTGTTATGCTTTCAATACTTCATTTGTATTTACTTAAATCCTTCTTAAACAAGATTTGTACAGGAACAGTACATAGACCTGACAGTTAAATGCCAAATTGCTCATTTCTTCACTAGTGTGACTAAACAAGAGAAATTTATATTCTGTTTGCTGCTCACCCCCTCAAACAAACCAAACAAAAACCTCAGCTAGCAAATCTATCCAAATATAGTGTTATACAGGAGGTGAGATGGGATGACATGTCACTCTGTACTTTTGGGTTTTTTCCTATGAAACTGAATGGTTTTAGCAAGGCAAAGAAAACAAAACCAGAAAACAAGGAAAAAAACCTCTAATCCCTGCCGTTCTCAAAGATAATAATTGAATATTTCATCTTCCAAATCCAGTCAGAAACTCTCTGTACTTACACTTTATCCTAAAGGTTACTCTCTACCTTAAAATTTTGATATCTGTTCCTAGAAAAATTCCAGCTCATCTTTCCCGGTACAGCTTCAGTATTCCTGCTGCTTTCCCTTTTGTTGACTGCCTCATCTCTCAGTATTTTTCCACACAAGTCACATCCCCCACCCATAACTATTTTTACATCAGGAACCTGTTGCCTCCATGGCCAAACACTTACTTACGATGCACTTTGCACTATCCTGACAAAGGATCAAGCCGTGGTTCTGTCACCCATGGACAGCCTGGCTCCCTCTCACAGCCAGCCCGAGGTCTCCTCCCAGGGCCCGGCGCAGACAACTGGAACTGGTGGAATTTACAGCACCACCGTGACCTCTGCCTTTAACCTTGAGAAAGCTCTGTTATCTCTAGAGCACCCTTCTTCCCTCTGCTAAAACAGACAGATTCCTTGCAGAGGTTTTTCAGCTGGGGAGAAGTACTTCAATAATTATTCTTCTTCTGACTATTCTAATACAGAAATCTTCTCACACAAAATGTTTGCTGGAAACTAAAATCTTCTCATTTCTGATCCTTCTGTGATGTCCTCCTCTGCACAACTTCATCCACAACACTAGTGTTTCACTAGTCAAATACAGTAAATTGACATCTGTATTCCAGTAGCTGCTACTGTTACTCTCTCCCTCTTCTCCAACATATTCTTCTTCTCCTTTTCCAACTCCCCAGTTATGTCTTGAGTTATATGGTTTACCAGAAGAAACATCCTTCTGTTGTTACATCCTGTTGTCTGATTTTCTTCCATTTTTCGTGCCTGTATATCTGCCTTCCAAAAAGAAGCATCAATTCTAGAAATATTCCCTCTTATAAAGTACTTGCTTGTGTTGCTCCTCCACTTCCTCCTCTCTCAGTGGAGAATTTCATAAGAACTTTCTCTCGTTCCCTGGCATCTCCTTGGACCAAGCAATTCAATTATTTTCTACTTGGATCATGTCTAGCCACAGCTCACAGAACTTCCACCAAGCCTTCCACCAAGAAGTGTCTCTTGGTTCTTACACAAGAGCTGTTCAGTGCATCGCTGGTCCTTCCATCCTCTAAGGTACACTGGCCCCCTCTCTTCCAAGCTATTAAGGAAGTCCCTGGTGCTTGGATACAGCATATACACATTCCAGCCTAAACTGTGCTTTGAGGTACTTAGACAAGCTTCATTACTGAATAATCCAAGCACTTAACAAGCTTTAGGTATTTATCCCCACTACAGCCCTGTAAGAGATCCCTATTTTTACCTGATGGGGAACTGAGGCATAGGAAAACTACTTATGCTACTTGCCATTGGGATGTCTGCGATAACTCAGGAACCACAACTAGAGTCTCTGATAACCCAGATTAGAATGCCAATCTAAAGACCATTCCTCCCACTTCCTGAGTGATAAGGGTTCAGCAAATCTTATGTATGTAGATTTTCCCCTGTTGCCCTTGGAATGTTCTGTGCATAGATGAGCTATCTTGGCTGGCTTGCACACAAAAAATGGAGTGCCTATTCCTCCCCCTATATGCCTTTAGCCAGAAACTGGTTAGCCAGTAGTATTTTTCTGTGTGCAGCTTTTTTGAGTCTTAGATACAAAAATTGATGTTCCTATAGCTATTAACATATGCAATTAAAGAAAAGCAAAAACAAAAAGAAAAAGAATAAAGGAGAGAAGAAAGAAACATGTTATGCGTGGTTTCTGTACAGAATTCCTAAACAACTGTGAAATCCATGCTATTTTCAGTACCATCTTATTTCTTCTTAATTCCTCGAAAAATTATGTCCCATCACACCATAATGCTCAACACCCTTTGTCAAAGCTTTCATCAAATATGGAGCAAAAAATAAAAATTCTAAACATTTCTCTATTCAGGACAATGATAACCATTTTCTTTACTGAAGACTGGGATTTTCTCCCTGCACCTGAGTCTGTTTAAATGAGATAGCTCCACTATATCATGAAGAAATACTGCCTACACAGAGATAGCAGCCAGAGGTAGCTGCTATGACTTTGCCAGTACAACTCCTCAGATACAGAGTTATTACAAATTATTATCTCTATCAGACAGGTAAGTCTGCTGAAGTGAGGGGAAGAGACAGGAGAATGAAGAGGAAAAGGTGATGAAAGGAAACGCTGCTTGTAAATCATGTGCCTAATGCAGACAAAATCATAAATAAAAATGATTTCCTGTGAACCAGTAAAACTTCAGGAGCTAAAATGTTTTTGTTCCTCATTAAACAAATTTTTTTTCCTTAGGACTAAAACTGTAACACCTCTATACCCAAGTTTGTATGAATTTCAAAACAAACCAAATATTCTTTCTAAATAGAAATATTATTAAATTTTATTAAACAGGATATCTGCTTTGCTGATACTAAATACTTTCCACATCCCATGTATTGAGCTAGTCAACCTTAGTCTATTGTTTATTCTCTAAGTTTCTCAAGGTAAGATGAAAATAATACCTGACAAGGGGGAGTCCATTTAAACAACTTAGACTGCATCTATACTTGTTGTTTGGTCCTGTTCCCATAACAAAGCATGGTTTGTGCACAGGTGAAACATCTCTTATCTAGTTCATTTTATCATTTATAACCTACTAAGTAATATCAAGAGTGTTGAAAATAGCAGCTTAAAATTGTATCACAGGAATAGGAAGAAATGGCCAGTTGTGCTCCAGGGAAGAAATAATTTAAGTGTGTTCCTAACTCATTTAATACGATCATTAAACTCTTTTTGTATAAAAGTATAAATATTACTGTAATCATCAAGAGGAAGTTTTGATTCAATTCATATCCATAAATACTATTGCAGCAAATATTCTTTATGAAACTCTGTAGGAGCACCACTGCTGCACTGCTGGGGACATGTTATACTTTTACAATGTACAGACAAGTCAGTTCTACCAATATATGTTATCCCTTGTTTCCATGTACACATTAGAGCCACAATTTCCATTTATGTATAATAGATCTAGATGAAATTACCCCAACTTATGGATGTGTCCCAAGCTGCAACTTTTGATCTGGGCCACACTGAATCAAAAGGGAAAAAAACACAACCAACCAACCATTTAAAACAAAGCTCTGCATGCCATGAATTCTAACACAATCTAAAACCATAACAAGGCCATGGATGAGCGTATGGCATTCTCAAATACCAACACACTAAAATGTATCTAGTTTGATATATCTTACAGATGGCAGTATTTTGCTGCAACAAGGAGATCTTGGCAGGGAAGCACAGAAAACAATAAAAACTGAAGCTTTTAGAACTGGATTTTCAGAAACTGGCCTCCATGTTTGAAGATAGTCTCGAAATAAAGCCTTTAATTTCCTCTGTACCTGTTGCCAAGAACACAAAAACCTTAAAAGGAGAGATGAGTGAAGTGGGTTGTGGAAGGTAAGAATTTGAAGCAGCAGGATGCTCTGGTGTGCTCCCATGGCAGAGGAGAAGACACTGAAGTTGGGTCTATATGCAAAAACCTCAGACTACCGAAAGTAAAGCTAACTACTAATTCTCCCTCAGTATATTTGTAGAGGCTAATGCTCTAGGATACTCAGCCTTGCAGCACTCACAAAGCCCTTGTAGAAATACAGTTGCATCTTTGTGACTCACCATTAGCTTTCCATGATTCCTATTTATCTACAAAACCACCTTTAACATAGCCAAGGAAAAGAAAAGATGGGGTGACTCAAAACTAGCACCAAGAAAAAGCTGGACCTCAGTCAGTGGAAGCCTCTCCTTGCTTCCAGTGTGACCCAAACACTGCTGCAAGAAAGAACTGCCCTCTGCATCTTCATCCTTTGTTCACTGGGGCTGGGGGCTGCAGGGGCAAAGCCAGCAACAAGGGGTTGCCAGGGCAGTGTGGTCCCAGTCCCTCTCCAGCCCCTTCCTGCAGCAGTGAGGTCCATGTGGGATACTGGTCGCTCACCCTCCTCTTCCAGTAGGAGGATTTACTCCTAACACATTCCCACTCCTCCTGGAAGAGAGGAGCCAGAAGGCATGGTGAGTCACTGCTGCCTACCTGCATGCCCTCTGGATGCACCACTTTGCCTCATCCTCCACACAGGAGAACTGGTAAAATCCCACAGGATGCCTGAGAGATTTCCACTTTGCAGTCTCTTACTGAAAGCAGAATTTACCATCTAGAAGAAAGAGCAACTGTGCACAGAATGCTTTGTGGTTTGGTGGGCAAGGCTCCTGGCAAACATGTGAACCAGGCCTCCAGCCTTCTGTGGTCTTCCTTGCAGCACTCCTCGACATACTGACTAAAAGCTGCTGGTAGCCTGTAAGATAGTACAAGATAAATTCCAAAAATATAGTAGGATTTAAAAACAGAGAAGAAAACATATGCATATCTCTGCACATGCAAACCAGTACAGAAACAAGTGGGGAAAACAAACCTCATAAGAGCTTCCAAAGTTTTGCTTCATTTTTACCTATTCATAAAAGAAAAACACTGCACTGTCATTAAGAGGAAGGTCTTTGGTTTGTGTTCTCCAAAAGGTTCAGTAGTCCTTTGATTAAATAGGATTGAGAATCACTACTATAAAGCAGTCATCACTGTAGCAGCAGAGAACCTCCCGAGTAAATTAGACCTGTACTGTACAGCACCAACTCAATTGAAAGGAGCTATTTGCTCTTCAACCCATTCTTTAATGTGTTTTTTTTTTCTTTCAAAAATGTTGAGAGACTGAAAGAATGTTTTATAATCATCATTTTGCTGCTGGTAGTGGAAATACTTCATCAAGAAAAGCTCTGGAAGATGTGTTGGGACCTAGTCTTTGTTATAGGATACTCATTTACTGAGGCTAATATTTTAGAAAGCCGGCTTGTCATATCACAGCATTTTTCTTTTCATTTCCCTGACCATTTTATGTTCAAATAAAATTGTTCAAATGATCTCATCAGCTCCTGGGTTTTTTTTGATATCTTTCGTTTATATCTTTATCTTTTTATTCAGTTTCCCAGCTCCTGAAATAGTAACCATTACTGTAATCACAAGCAAGCTAGCCACCCTGTTATCATGCATAAGCAATCTAGTCCCACTTTCCTAGTGATACGTTCCAGGTTAAGGAAGAAAGCTAAAGGTTATAATGAAGTCACGAAACAATGGATTTTGTATCTTGATTTTATCCTACTCCAGAGCTCTTTCCAACAGCCATTAGCCATACCTTCAGCTTCCAGCCTGCAAATCCTTCCAAGGAAACCCTGCCCACAAGGCAGATGAGCCAAGCCACAATGAGCAGGGTGGTGCACATCACATACTGAGATATGCAGGTGGCAAAGGGAAAGCTGCTACTTTTTTTGCAACACAGTATGAAAGTCTACCTTCAGATCTGCCCAGAGCTCATCAGAGATGGCTGAAATTCCAATACTTTCTCCAGTGAATTGCTCAATACCTTTTTCCTCAATCTGCAGTAGATGAGAGCTTTTTAAAAAATGAGCAAACATGACTCATTTTTATGACCAATGCACCATTCGCAAAATGCTTTCCAACCAGATTGCAGTTCAAATAAGACATGTGTATTGTTGCAAAACAAAATATGCTGGCTGAACAGAATGTATTCATCTATATTAGTTTTTCTTTCTAAATCCAGCACACTGGGAGCTAAATTAATCTGCTGAGTGCTAAATTCATCTACTGAGAGCTACTGTAGATTCAGGGAAATGTTTTGAGTGCTGTAGCAAACAAGTCTCCCTCACTCAGGAGCCCTCTGTGGGCTGTTGGTGTTTTAACCATTTTGTCTGCTTCCAAGCAAGGGAGCAGCTGATAGACGAGGGAAACGCTCATTGATTTGCAGTGGCAGCACCACAGCCAATCAGCCCCGGAACAAGGCACAAGCACGAATCTCTCCAACTATGCATATTTATATGCAGCTGTCGTACCTCCAAGTCTCCAGTGAATACCGAGTGCTTGTGTGGCCACCAAGACACACAATGCTATCCTGCAGCCTGCTCTCTCTTCACTGTGGTAGGGGAAGATGGAATATACAGAAACACATTTTGTTTTCCCTGGCTTGGAAATTACAGCAAATTACATGCCTAATACAAGTACACTTTAGTTGCATAAATTCTTAATCCAGAGGCATTTTCAAAGGGCTAAAGGAAACAAACATCTTGCAAGAATGTATTTTCAGTAGGGTAGGCTGAGCTGCAACAATGGAGTCACCGAGACAAGCGTCTTGCCAACAGTGTCAAAAAGCCCCATGGTATTGAGGGAAGGGTAAGGGAAAGAGTCTTCCCTGGTGCTACAGTGGTGATGCGTGGGCAGCACCCAGAGATGTGTCTGTGAATGGGACTCCTCAGCTCGGAGCTGGGGCTCAGGGGTTAGGAAGAGTGACGTGGGGTTTTCCTTTTGGTGTAGCAAACTCCAAGACTTTAAAACATACCCAAAAAGAGGGAGGTCTGCAGAGCTGAAAGAGAGAAGTTCAAGTAGAAATGCAGGTAGAGAAACAGCTCTGTGAAAATGAAAACCCAGCAATCTGGCACTTATAGGAAGGTTCATGAAGGAAATGTACCAAGGATTCAGAGAGCACTGGCTAATTATTTCATGGTCAAGCCATTACTTGTCTACTGAAGTAGAATGGTATTTAAAGCTGTTTTTTACAGTCTATGGGCACACAAAGCTTCTGCAGACTTGTATCAAAATCAAGAGCTGGAACACAAACCGTGCAACATCCAAAAGTAATTGAAACAAAACCCACAGCCTCCATGCACAGGTGAGTAGGGCAGCCTCTGGTCAGGCTCCCCACAAGTGGGCTCATTGGCAAATCCCTTGAGGAAAGTCTATCCTAGGATGAGTTCTCTTGGGTTCCTAAATTATACAGAAAACTCCTCTTCCCTTCTTGCTACTCAGACAAAGTCACACTTGCAAACACTAAATGTTGAAATATAAAATCATTACAAACCAAAGTCATAAATAAAAATTATATATATCTATCTCTATACACACACACATATATATATACATACACATATAGATATAAAACATCTCACTGTGTTGCTGAGAATACTTACATTTGCTATGCCCTTGCAAGCAAGCCGTACTAAGACATAAAAGGGGAAAAAGAGAACAGGATAGAGTATTTTCACATCTGGTATTTACAATTGAAAAAGACTACAATCGGGGTTTCTTTATTGTGGCAATCGCATATAAACTTAACTCCTACTATGAAATTATTCTCATATTTTCAGTTCCAAAGAACAATAGAAAAAGGCTTCCACTAAATGCCAAAAGAGAAATCTTCTACATAGTGTATATAGGCTAAATAAAACTGCTAATCTGAGAAAGATTGTTACAGAAATCTACAACATTATAAGATCAAACTCCAAGTGGTATTCTATCAAAATGATGAAAATCTTGTACGGATCAGGAAATGAAGCAAATGGACCTATTTTATCTTCCAGTTTATTACTGAAAATGGGTTTTATGATTTGCTGTGCATAGTTAAAGTGCTACCCAGACAAATTACAGCTGCTCTTTTAACCTGAACATAAGATGGCACAGTTCCAGCCAATCTGAAGTATGGTTTCTAGGCAGGATGTCAAATCTCAGCCCCCTGGGTTCCAGAATGATGGATTGAACCTTGAAAGTTGCAACAGAGCAGCATATGTGATTTCTGTACTGTATTTTGATCACTCATGAATATATTAAAACATGTCCATGCATGCTATTCAAAGCTTTGGTTTATTGCTTTAAACTTAATTCCAAAAAAAAAAAAAAAAAA